>CM022949.1:61129005-61502141 GCA_012931725.1 Litsea cubeba
AATCCACAAATAAAACCATACTAAACCAGGAAATTAGGGGTCGGGTTCTCACACGCATGATTTCAACAGCGAATTCGTGATGTTGCCAAAGATCAACGGATCTTATGCCCCGAAAATCAGATTTTCGAAAAATCACAGAGGCCAAATGGCTCGAAACGCGAAAATGACCCAAAATTTGAAGTTTCGCGGAAATTCGGCGACCCTCAATTTCCAGGGTCGCCGGCGACCATGGGGCAGATTTGCTCGTTTGGTCGCTTTGTTAGGCCTTTTTTCTGATTTTTCTTCTTGTCATATTTTTCTTGGTTTTGTTGTACAATCTTTTGCATGAATTTCCTACAGAAATTTTGATGAGAAGTCATGCTAAGCGGAGGGCAAAGTTCCTGATTTCCAGAAAGGTCAAAGACTTTGCCGCGCAGGGTGCTAATTTGCCGCCAAAAGCTAAAAATGGGTCAAATGATGTTGGAACAACCTAAAATTTGAAGTGAATCTTCATAGGCATGAAATAAGGCCAACAACCATAACCTTTTGTTTGAACTTTGAAGCCGTTTGGGGTCCTATCTACAGTAGACTTGATTTTGTTGCGAGGAAGATGCCTCGTTTTGATGTACGGTCAAACGATATCCGATTGACCTGAAATTTGACAGGGGACCTCGTGGGATCATTTTAAGATGATCCATTAACTCTAACTTAAGATTATGATCATGAGGGCCTCTGTCACCTGAGATCAGGTTTAGCTTCGGGAGGTCAAAGTCAGGTCAAATGATGTCGAAAATACCTGAAACTTCATATGTAGCCCCTTGAAAGCATTTTGAGACCATCCGTGTGCTTCCTTTGATGAGTGATGACTTTGGCGGTCTCACCAACAAGGAGGCCTGGTTTTGTTGCTTGAGGGTTGATACGTTTGACCTGAGATTTGACATAGAGCATCTTGAAAGCATTTTAAGATCATCCACAGGCTCTGATTGAAGATTTGATGTCTCTGATGCTGTTGTCGTTGGAAGGGCTGACTTTGTTGCGTGGAGAATGTGACTTTTTGCATTTTGGACCAAACGGTGTCGGAATGGCCTGAAATTTGATTCAGAGTCTTGTAGTGGCATTTTGAGGCTGACTGTGTGCTCTATTTTATGAAACAAGTTCCCTAACTTCACCGCCACTAGGAGCTCCTATTTGGCTATTGGAAGAGTGAAGTTAAGCTAAATGATGTCGAAATGGCCCAAGACTTCATGTGTACACTTCAAGGCTATTTTGAAGGATCTTAAAGTTCTCAGACGGTTCCAACAAGATTTGATGCTTGTAGCAGTAGTACTAATTGTGGCCAGATGCATATTTCTTTCGATGTTGAAGAGGCAAAGTGGCAGTTTTTGTGTTAACAGATACCCCCTCGAGGTACATCGACTGTTGCATAACTTTGTAATCTCTGTGCCTCAAAGAGAACTTTGAGCTTTGAAGGAGAGCTTTTGACCTGACCAAGAGTCTTGAGCAATTTCTTTTGGTGGAGTAGCTTTTTAAGTCTCTAAGTGGATTTGTGGCAATGAGAGGGATCATGGGCCATCTCAAGGCAAAGTTTTGAAAATGACATGAGGGATTTGGATTTGGGTTTTTGGATTTTGTATTTTTTATTTTGGCATTTTCTTTTAGTTTTTCTTTTCGACTTTGTGAACCTAAAGGCTTTATATGGCGCATTAGGCGGTGAAGAAGAGGTTTTTATTTTTGACCTTGTGACCTAACAAGTTGTATACGGCACATTAGGGGGTCAGGATAAATGATTTTTTTTTAACCTTGTGACCTAACAAGCTGTATGTGGTTGGGTGGCCTTTCTTCATGCTAAATCTGATGCCGTTGCTAACTTCATAAGAATTTGCAAAAAGATTCAAGCTAAGAAGGAATGTGGAATTCAGAAGATTAAAGATGGTCGTGGAGGAGAGTTTGAGAATGAAGAATTTGCTAAATACTGTGATAATTGTGAGATTAGCCATCAATTTTTTACTCCTGAGACTCCCCAACAAATTGGAGTGGCTGAAAGAAGGAATAATGTAATTCAAGAACTGTTGAGAACTATGATGAATGAGAGGGATCTTGCTCAAAACCAATTGGTTGAATATGTTAATACTGCTTGTTATCTGATCAATAGAGTTTACATCACAAAAAATACTGACTAGACCCCCTATGAGCTTTATTTTGGACTAAACCAGACTTAGGGTACTTGGAAGCTTTTGGAAGCAAGTATTACATCTTATGATATAGAAAGCAGTTAAAAAGTTTGATTTCAAGTCAGATGAAAGAATTCTCTTAGGATATTTAGACAAAAGCAAGGCCTACAACATCTTCAATCTTAGATTATGGAATCAGTTGATCTTGTGGTTGTTGATGAGACATACCAAGTTGAGAAAAGATTTAATCAAGAAGAAGATTTTAAGGTCCCCGTTGAGCAACCGACATCCAAGAAAGTTAATGATAGTACTCCCTCTACCTCAAACATCCCCACAAGGCTCATCAAGAATCATAAACTAGATGGTATTATTAGAGATATCAATTATGGGGTGATGACAAGAAATCAAGTTCAAAACCTTTGTGCTCGCTATTCATTTTTTTCTTCATGTTAAGCCAAAGAGTTTTTCTGAAGCTGAAAAGAAGATTGAATAGATAGATGCAATGCAAGAAGAATTGAATCAATTTAAGAAAATGATGTTTGGGATCTAGTTTCACTACCAGAAGGGATAAATTCAATAGTAACCAAATGGGTATTCATTAATAAATTGGATGAATATTGAAATGCAGTGAGAAACAAAGCTAGACTTGTGGCTAATGGTTCTGCTCAAATTGAAGGAGTTGATTTTGAAGAAACCTTTACTCATGTTGCTCGTTTAGAGTCCATACGAATCTTATTGGAATATGCTAGTAGTCTGGGAATCAATTTGTATAAAATGGATGTTAAAAGTGTTTTCTTAAATGGAGATATTGAGAAGAATGTTTATTATAAGGTTTTGAAGATCCTCATGAACCAAACTATGTGTATAAATTGAAGAAAGCTCTTTATTATTTGGAGCAAGCTCCAAGAGCATTGTTGTAGATTTGTCCTCCTCACTTAATATTTCTCCATTAATTTCCTACTTGTGATAAAATCAAAATGATTTTCAGATATTTTTGTCTTCTGTCTAAGTCTTTATTCCTTTATTCTCTTCCCTAACTTCATAATATGACTCATAAGTTTAATCCCACGATAGTTGCAGCTATATCCCCCTTGTTCTTATATATAAGTACTACAATACTTCTTTTTCATTCATTCGATATTTTCTTTGTTATTAATATCTTATTAAAGACTCTAGTGAGGCAAATCTCCCTAACTTCTTAAGCATTTACAAATCTTAATGGGAATGTCATTTGGACCTCTAACCTTTTTCATCTTTATTTGTTCCAATGCTTTTCTCACTTCCACGATCTTATTTCTCAAAAGTATATATACGCTTCTAACAAATAGTTCCTTCACACATGATTTTGTTGCGAGAACTCATATGGCAGATGGCGCTGGGCTATTTTGTAGCCTTGGTTTGCTGTGTTTTTGTTTTTGGTTCTTGTTCGTATGTTTGTCTTCTTTTTGGCTTTAATGATGTTCCTTTAGAATAAAATGAAAAAGATCAACAAGGCATTGTAGTAGAGAGCAACAACGAAGTGTGGGTGGGGGACTAGGGACCCAATAACCATATTTTCCAACCCTAGCACATTGACACATTGAACGATTTTGTGATCCTCCCAAATAATGGAAAGGACATGGACTGTAGAAACCCCACTGCCAATTGATTTTATATAATATAAATAACTTCATCATCAGTGGAGGCCATCTTTTAATTCAAGTCACTCAAAATGGAATGTCATGCAATGGATGTAGGGCTTACTGTGTGGGGGTATTTCCTAAGAAACCGAGATTACATTAGCTCCGGTAATAGTGCCGGCTAATCATGTCTCAATGTCGGCCACGCGCACCTCGGCTGCAGTACTGGGGCGCCAACCGACCTCGGTTTTTCCCGACCTCAGCATCATGCGTCGGCCTCGGTCACGCGACAATAGTGCCAGCATGTTAATCGAGACAGTCTCTGATGGCTGTGCTCAGCTACGTCATGGGATGAGTGACAAGACAAAAGGCAAGAGTAGAAGCACGCCATGCCGCCCATCATTCCTGACAGAGCGGCTTCCAACGGCTACGTCCACATCAAGGCATGGCTCCAGGCAAGATCCGATGGGACTATGCCCAAAAGTCAGCAGGATAAGGCCCGATAAGACTGTCATTTAATGCAAGATGGGCTGACTGGACAGTCATTTAATGAAACGTGGGTTGATGTGACTATAGTTCCCAAAGTACCAGGTTTCATCATGAGCTCCACCAACCAAGGTCAACTCTTTCTCCTATAAATAGAGGACCCCAACTCTATTCCAATGTATGTGAAAAACATCACTAGTGCCCTTACTCTGTCTCTTCAAATCTCCATCCTACTATTGAGTTCTAAACTGACTTAGGCATCGGAGAGCCTTACGCTGACTACAGTCAGGGTCTTTTTTATTGTTTCTCTTCTTCTCCCTTTTCAGGTTCAAGGCATTCTACCTTCATCTTGGAGAGTTAAACCTCATCCTTATCCCATTTAACCAAGTCCGTAATTTTTAGGCACTTACACTTACTATTAAATCGATAACAAGTTTTACACATGATTTCCTTACTTTAATTTTTATTCTACTTAGAGTAATTTACACATGACTAATCTGATATGGGACCAACTCTGAGTCGTTGGCGATTTATTTTTTTGTAAATGAATGACAAAGTCCTTTGCGTCACCGGTATAGTGCAGGCCAGCTACGGGTGCTCATGGATTGGGCCAGCCCAAACCTGGCTTGGGCCAGGGTTTAGCCTTAGCTTTTAGTACTTCGGTTGGGTCCGGATAAAAACCCTAGGTCCGTTTCATATATGGGCCGGACTCGGATTAAGTGGTAGAAAGCCTAAAGCCCGGCTCGAGTGAGAGTCACTGTTTAAGTAAAAAAAATTTATTTTTTCTTTGAAGAGAGGAGTTGAACGCATGTTCTTTCACTCACAAACAAACATACTAATCAGCTAAAAGTTGGGTTAGAAAATGTCTACCCTTTTCTTTGTAAAAGATAATACACCCAGGCTTAACCTATTTTTAAATAGGCTGCACTCCGGCCAAGTACTTATGGCTCGAGTCGGGCTTGGCCCTCACTCGGAACTGTTGTTTAAAACCTGGGCCGGGCCTATATATTGCTCAGCCCGGCCCATGAACATCCGGCCCTTAGGCCAGGTTAGAAACTTCGTGCTATTATGGAGTCATTAGTGTCACATACCCTAGTGTCCTTGCTAATTGGGAGGGCCCTACCCCATTAGGAAGGAACCAACATATAAATATATGAAGAATTGTAATTATTTTATAAAATTATCTATTTTTTGTAAAAAAGTAAAAGGGGCACTCGGCGACGGGTCCCTGAACACGTCACTTTATTGCCTTAGGTCCACAAAAAAAATCATGCATCCAAAGGTCCCTCTCACACTTATTCACACCTAAAATGTCTAATTTACCCTTTCTTTAAATCATATCCCATGATTGGTGGGATATTCCATTAATAATGGTCAACTAACATTTAATTGGCCATGATGAATGGAATCCCAATGTGAGATTTTCAAATAAATTCTAATAACATACAAATATATTTCAAAATAACGCAAATAAATTTCAAAAAATACAATAATTTCAAAAAATTATAATAAATTTAAAAAAAAGCAATAAATTTCCAAAGAATGTTGATAAATTTAAAATGATGCAAATAAGTTTCAAAATATCCAAATAAATTTCAGAAACTGTAAATAAATTTCAAAAGACTCAAATAAATCTCAAAAGATCCAAAGAAAATTCAAAAAATGAAAATAAAATTCAAAAGACGTAAATAAAATAAAAAAATGCAAATAAATTTTAAAAAAGCAAAATACATTTTCCAATACTAAGATAAACCAATTTTTCAAATTTCAGAAAAATTTATCAAAAACTCAAGTATTTTTGTCAAAACTCAGTTAAATTTATTTCAAAAAATAAAAATAAATTTCAAAGGTGTCACACCCCGAAACCGGGCCCTGCAGTGATCCGACCTCGGGATATGAAATTTTGGGATTAATTAAAATATCTTGTTGTATTTCCCATGATCCGCGTGAATGAGGATAATCAAATTCCATCACGATTAGAATATATTTTCGTGGAAGCTAATCATGGCGTTGCGACCCGGAGTCCGTGGCCATCGGATTCCGTGTCACACTCAACCAATGTCATAAAGCCATCACATAAGCAGGCTGGTACAAATCATAAATCATAGAATACTGAGCTGGCAGTAATAGGACATTTATTTTCCACATATTCAAATTACAATTAACAAGTGTCTTAATTACCAATCCCATGGAAAAGGCTAACAAAGCCATACAAAAATAAATAACTAGATAAAATGCTACCCCAAAAGATATTACGAACTCCGGTGCCAAACTTGACATCTATATGACATCAAAGGCAGCCTCTCGCGTCAGACTGGTGGCTCGACCGCCTCCTCCGATCAAACATCTAAAAAAGGGGAAGAGAAAGAGTCCTGGCACCAAACAAAGGGGGTCAGACACGACGGTCTGGCAAGCAAATAAACAGGTAATATGGAAAACATTATGAAAAACATTTTAAATACATTTTAGAGTTCTAAACATAAATAATGAAGAAATAAAGGAACGATTCCCAAATCGTCGACAATATCGAAGAATATAAAGCATTTAAAATCTAAACATAAGAACCAATGAAATAAGTACCCTTTTTTATTCTTTTTCAATTTCAAATAATAGAATAATCTGAATAAAAGAAATGACAAATCCCAATAAAATATAATGAAGTGAATAAATCAATGATGTCCAAATAAATCAGTGGCATTCCAACGAATCAAGAACAAATGAATAAATCAATAGAAATCAAATAGAAAACATTGGCAAACCACATAAAGCTACATTCCTATTATCGAGATAGCAGGAGCAGACAGAACCGTAGCCACTACTCGTGGGACCGAAACGAACAAAGTCGTTGTCAAACAGAACCGTAGCCACTACATGTGGGACCGGAAACAGAATCAGAACCATAGCCACATACAAGTGGGACCGGCAGATCAAAACCGTTGCCATGGTCGGTACAGACAGAATCCAAGCTGCAGCTGGCAGACAAATTAAAGATCCCAAGCCAGGTGATCATCCCGACAAGGTGACCTAAGCCTAGTGGTGCCTTTAGTTTTCAAAACCTGAACCAATACAAATCAAAATAATAATCCCTTTGGCTCATGGGCTCACACTACAAAGCTCTGGCCCCATCTTGCCTTGAGGTTTTATTTTCAAAACAAGTAGTTTTATCGATATTTCCAATGGTGGCAAACCCCTCAATTCATTTCAATTCACCGAGGTTATCCAAGGTTGTGAAATCACATAAATTCTTTCAAATTAATTTGCCGAAGAACACATATACATTTCTAACTTGAAATGGGGTAGAATAATGTAGAATGAATTAATGACTTACCAAGGGGCTATCTCAATACACACTTAACTTTTAAACATTGATTTATAAAAGAACATGTTTGATGCCAATGAAAATCTACAATATTTAAAATGATAAAGTGTGCATTGAGATTAAAAAATATTCTCGGCAAATTCCACATTAAGTCTTTCTCTCATTTTCCCCATTCAATTTACACTATTCGAAGTATTACAATACTTTACAATCAATTCCGGGCTTCTATGCATCATTACATGTCCAATGGGCTTCAAATAAGAAGAAAAGAGAGGCCGAAAGAGGGCTGAAACAGGCCCTCACAGAAGCCTGGCTCGCTATAGCGAGCTGGGCTTCTGCCTGGACCTCGCCAGGCAGTAGGCTGGCTCGCTATAGCGAGCCAAGCTTCTGTGGCCTGCTGTACAGCCCATGGAGGGGAGTTCTTCTCCCCTGTTTTCTACACATCTTTCATTCCATTTGATTTTTCTTTCCCTCTCACTTCTTCTACATCAAATCTAATACAATTTGGGCTTCTCCTTGCCACATCAAGTCCATTAAAACCACCATACACTACATCATTCCTTCTAATTCCAAAAATCAAATATGGACATAACCATTTCATTCATCAAATTACTAACATTCTGAAATATAAATAGCTGATCCAAAGATGATTAATTGAAGGACAAAACCAAGATTTAATACGAAATAGTAATTTAAAGAAGATTAAACACAAACCATTGCTTAAACATTTCAAAGATAAAACCATATGCCATAAGGAAAACATAAGATATGATAGAAAATTCATGAAATCATTCATATTGAACAATAATCATCACATTAGCTGAATATTTTACTTGCCTTGGGTCAAGAGGAGATGCAAATCACTCTAAGATGGTCCTCTTATAGTCCCAAGCTCCAAAATCACAAAACCACAGAAAATAGCTCAAGAAGAAGCCCTAGAAACTCAATCCATTGCAAATCTCAAGGAAAACCTTTGCATATATGAGAAAAGTACTCCAAATGGTTTGAAAAACCAAGATTTCATGAAAGGAAAACCATGGCTAACCTCTTGTGGCTCAAACAAGGAAGAAAGGCTTGGAAAAGTTGTCTCTCCTAGCTCAAATCTCTTGAAAATGGTGTCTTTGGAAAGCCTAAAAAGAGGAGAAGAAGATTGGGAGAACAATCCTCCATTTAGCACTCAACATGAGGGGTTTCAGAGAACAGAGAGAAAGTGCTGGGAGAGAAAGCCCTAGACAACCCCCATGTTGCAGGAAAATGAAAATGGAAAGAAGAGGAACCCATGTGGTTTTATAAAGGGTTAAGTGGGTTGGGCCCCATGGGCCCCAACATAACAAAGGCTGAAACTAACATTTGTGTGTCCCGAATAAGATCGACGAAGAAGACAAAATCGATCAACGAAGTATTTACTATCCAAAAATTCTATTTTCCCCAAATTCTAAGATTTTTGAAATTCAAGTACAGATTTAGTGTGAAAGGTCAATTTTGCCCCTTTTTCTCGAAAAACGTATTTTCTGATCATCAAATCAAATTGATCAAAACATGAAAGTTGTTAAACTTCATAAAATGAGTCAAAAGGAGTAAAAATTGTAATTTTTCAAAATAAGAATAATTTCTCACAAAAATACAAATCATATGGACCGGGTCAAACCAAGGTCAACGGTCCTCAAATCTCCAAGGCTGTGAAAAATCTAGTCAAACTCAAAGACAAAGTCAAACCAACTCTAATCTCACTTAAAAAGCTAAACCACGATTAAAACAATACCAAACAAAAGAACTGGGGGGGTCTTACAAAAGGACACAAATAAAATTCAAAAACACAAATAGATATAAGAAAATACAAATAAATTTGCCAAAATTACTGAAATATTCGTTCAAAAAATCAATTAAAATCTTTAAAATGGAGATAAATTTGTTAGAAACTCAGCTATATTTTTCAAAAATTCAAATAAATTTCCCAAATTCAGATAAATGTTGGTCGAGAACTAAGATAAATTTGACGAAAATTCAGATAAATTTCTCCAGAACTCAGATAAATTTTGTTCCATAGCTCATATAAATTTAACGAAAATTCAGATAAATTTCTCCAGAACTTAGATAATTTTGTTCCATAACTCCGATAAATTTGACAAAAATTCAGATAAATTTCGCAAAAACTCAGATAAATTTGTTAAAAACTCAGATAAACTTTACAAAAACTCCGATAGATTTCTCCAGAACTCTGATAAATTTGACAGAAACTCATATAAATTTGTTAAAACTCAGATAAAGTTGACAAAAACGTAAATAAATTTCATAAAAACTTAGATAAATTTCATACAAACTCATATATTTATCAAAAATGATATAACAGCCATGCTGCTTTCCTTCTCTGGCAATGGCGTAGCATCGTTGACTACGTTTGGCAATGATCGGAAAACTACAGTGGCGGCTACGAGACCGGCAAGCCTTTTTCCTGCAATAAATTGTTGTATCCTTTGCATTATGGGCTTCTGAGTGGATCAGGTTGACCTAACCCTAACTCGAACCTGGAATTGATACAGAACCCAAACCCAAAAGACCTGTCTTCTTCTTCTTCGTTATCTGATATGCTTTTCCCGACAGATGCATCAAAGATCAGAAAATAGGATCGAAGTCCTCCTGGAAACAGAGGGAATTCAACTGATCTGTGCTCTTGATCGACTGCCTCTTCCAGAAAGATATGAATGAGGTCTTTAGGCATCCTCTATAACTCTCCTGTTCTGGTTCTACAACAAGAACCAGAAGATAGGCGTCCTCCATAATTCTGATGCTGCGGTCCTTAAGGGCGAAGGAGAAGAGGGCGGGGACGGTGCCTAGGTGGACGATCCTCAGGCGATTTAAAGGGTAGAGGGTGATGCCGAAAAGTGCCTTGAGGGCGTCTTTGATGGATCTGGTGGGGGAGGAGTGGCTGCAGAGGAGGTCAACAAGGGCAAAGACGATTTAGGGCTTGGCGCCAATGATGGGGCGGTAGTCCTGGACGACGAGGAGGCTGTAGAAGGTGGCAAAGGCTGCAGAGGAGGGGTGGCAGAGGAGGTGGGAGAGGGCATCGAGAAGGCCTGGAGTAGCCATGAGGGGCTCCCAGTCGGAGATGGAGAGGTTGAGGAGGGTGGCGATGGCGTTCTCTTGGGCGGCCGGAGAGGAGGAGTAGAGGAGGTGGAGGAGAAGGTGGATGGCGCCGGCCTCGGAGATGTAGGCGCGGGAGTTCAGATCATGCTTGGAGAGGAGGCGGAGCTCGCAGAGGGCTTGGGTTCGGATATGCTCAAAATCCGAATTCAGCCACTGTACCAGAGTGCGATCTGTGCGTCTCTTCACTTCCATTTCCAACTTCTTCTTCTTCTTCTTCAGATCCAATTGAGAATCAGATTTCTGCTATGTATTTGGATTGGATAAGCAGAGCTGCTGCCATGGAAGACGACCTGATCGTGAGAAGTTAAGAAGGAGGGAGAATACAAGATTTAAAATTTTATGCCTAAAATAGTTAGAAGGGCAAATTAGTCCTGAAAAATGTGATCATGTGGATATAGGGACCTATGGCTGCAAATAGTCTAGCTGAGTAGACCAGAGGCCTTAATAAGTTTTTCCTTGGACTGGAGGCTGGATACATTCACTTATAGGTGTTAGGATTTTCTTTTGCAATTTGGTGGATGCTTCATTCATCTTAATCATTCATTTGAATCATCACACATGCATTATTTTAGAATCTTGAAATCTTAATTTCCTCATGCATTAATTTAAATCTTATAAACCTTATGATTTATGCATGTTTTGGTTTTAAACATTGGATGCATTTTGAGTTTGAAAAAGATTTTATAAATCAAGCTAGTCATTGGTTTTAAAATGTTTCAAATTATGTTTGGCTTTTTATGTTTCATGATTTTAAAAGCACTTAGATAATTTAAAATAATATTTCCAAGCTTGGTTAAATGCCACTAAAATCCCCTCAAGAAAATACTTTAAAATATGTAAAGTTGGGATTTTTTATCTAAAGCTGTCGGTCAACCGACGTCAAGCTGTCTGTCAATCGACAGTGGAACTGAGGCCAAATGAGAGCATCTGTCGGTTCCATTTCCAGAGAGCTACAAATTTCAGATTTTCTCTGTCGGTCCCTTCATCGGTTCATGTCGGTTCGGTTGTCGGTTCGTGTAGGTTAACCGACAGATGTATAACGGTCAGAAAACTTTTGAAAACATGACCGTTGAGGTGTCGGTCGACCGACAGGTAGCCGTTGGCAGCTTCTTTCTATAAAAGCAAGCTCATTCCTTTAGCCAAAGTTGATGATTTTTAAGCCATTCTTGAAGAACTTTGAGGCAAAAGAAAGAGAAAGAGCTAAGGAAGGCTAATGGTCATTTAGGAAAGCTAAAGCTTGGATTAGTGAAGTTAAACCACCAAATAAGCTTTGCCTTTATTCATCATATATTTTATGCTTTGTCTAAATTATTGGTACATGATTTTAAGCATATTGACTATGATGTGTTGAATCCTCTACTTCCTTTAATCTTTGATTTTAAGTCATAGGATTCTTCACTTAGATTCAAACAAAGTTTTTCTTTAAAACTTTACAAATCATGTTTTATGAAAATCTTTGATTTCCTTTTTAGCATGATTCTATTTCTTGTTTGAATCTTCTTTGTTGCTTTCATTCATTTAAACCTTAGTTAAATTAGTTTTTGAAAACAACATTGCACACGCATCACTTGATTAGGCTTAAACATTTACATACAACTTGTGATCTTTTGATTTTCATATCATTAACAAGTTTGTAGTTGTTCAAGTGATTTGCATGTAACTTCAGTCAAATCTTTTTATGTGCATTAAACTTTTGAATTGCTTTAAGCATATAATTGATTGAGCTTTAATTTTAGTCTTGATTGAAGTTTTCACACACATCTTTGTAATTCTTAGTGTGTTTATGTGAGTTGATTTTCATTTTCATATCCACCTATTTAGAGGCAATTTATTTGAGCTTAAATTGTAATCTTTTTGAGTGTTTTGTGAAGATACTTTTTTTGAGAGAAATCATTTGTTTGTAAGGTTATTGCTTAGACATATAAAAGCATTGTGTATAGGTTGTTGTTTAGCCTAGAAAAATAACATTGTAAGGTTATTGCTTATCCCTGGAAAGCATATTGTAGAGGTTATTGCTTAGCCTTTTGAAAAGCATAATAGTGGAAATCCGGTGGGATGTTGAGTCACAAGCCGGTAGTGGATGTAGGTATTGAGGCTGAACCACTATAAATCTATGTGTAGTGGTGATTGTTTTATGGTGATTATTTTGTTTAAGCTTCCGCATATTGTATGTTAATCATCACATGTGACTAGTTAATTATAAATAAATTAAAATTTTTTATAATTAGTCATTAAGTGTAGATCACCCTATTCACACCCCACCCCCCTCTAGGGTTTGGATCACTTAGACTTTCAATTGGTATCAGAGCAAGGTTGCTCTATATTTAGGATCAAGTGTTGTGGAACTCTTGATCAGGTGTAAAAACCTAGAGTCTAACCCTAGTGTTGTGCTTTCTATGAAAATCATTAGAATGAATTCCACTATGTTAGACTTTGTAGATTCTTGTAGACCCCTCCTTCTTCCATCTATTGGAGATTCAAACATTGAAATTATAGAATCTCAACTTAAATTAAAAGAAGAAGAAATTATTAAAAATGAAGATGATATTCAACAAGCTTATGATGATTTATGTACATTTTATTTGGAGCTTGTTAAGAAGAATAAAAGATTACAACAAGAATCTAAAAGACTAAACAAAGAATTAGTCTCTTCAAAAGATGAACTTAGAGAAAAAGAAGAATTAATAAATTGTGTAGAATCTAAGTTCATGATCTCTTTGCATAACCTATCTAATATTAAAGATGATCTAAGAGAATTAAAGATAGATTGTGATAATCTTAATAAGGAGAATTTAAAACTAAGAGATCAATTACAAAGGCAAGATGAAAACATTAACAACCAAGAATCCAAGTTGAATATTTCTATGAAAGATTTATCTAATGCACAAAATAAGATAAAAACTTTAGAACTTGGATCCAAAGTTATCAATGAAATTAAATTTGAATTAAAACTTGCCCATGAAGAGATAAACAATTTTAAGGGAATTGAAAATGAACTAACAAAAGTTAAAAATGAAAATTCAACCCTTAAAGAACAAGTCACTCAACTTGAAAGCTACATACAAAAGTATGAGTGCAAATTTACCCAAAGTGAAAAGTAATTTGAAAAGTTATTTAAATTGGATAAATCTCAAAGAGATAGGACTGGTCTTGGTTTTGATAGAAATATTTCACATGACCCTAAATTCACCAACACTTTTGTGAAAGGTGAGTCCTCATTCTCTAGCACTCACACTTCCATGCCCATGTCTAAATGTAATTATTGTGGCATTGAAGGGCATTTTAGGTTTGAGTGCAAACAAAGAAGAAGCTATGTGTCTAAACCGATCTTTGAACCAAAGAAAGTAAAATCTAACTCTATGATGAATAAGACACTAAAAACCAAGGAAAACTCCAAGAAGATTAAACAAGTTAAACAAATTAAAAAGGAGTCTCCTAAGATAGATTCTAAAAAGTTTAAACAAGTTAAACCAACTACAAAAGAATCTATCAATAAAAAGTTTCTCAACCTACCTCCCTTAAAACAAATGAAAGAACTTTTGAATAAAGTTGCTAAGTTAATTAAGTTTAAAATTCAAAAGTCAAGTAAAGGAAGAAAATAAGAAGAAAAGAAAAATGGCTCAATCCCCTAAGAAGAAAAGTCACCAACCTCTAAAGACTAATCACCAACCTAAGCTAAATTTAGTCAAATCTAAACACCATGGTGATAAGTCTAAAGTGAAATCTATCAAGTCAAATCTCCTATAGTTGGTGAGACATTTAAGTTAGACCTCAAAGTCCAACCATCTCAAGACCTTAGGTGGATTCCTAAAGTTATATACTTAGACAAACCTTAAGGCCTTGCACCTTCTTGACCAACCTTTCCTTAATAGGTAAATCATTTTGTTGGTCATATTGCATATGCATTTTTGTTCTTTCATAGTTACATTTCTTAAAATGCATTGTTTCTTTATGATCAATTGATTTTGTTTTCATGTACCTCTCTAGTTACATATCATGGTTTTCAAAATCATTTGATTATAATTTCTCATGTTAGATTTGTTTTTTACTCTCAAATAGTTATATCTTGCATTGCATTTCTATACATGTTCAATTGATTATGATTTCAAAAGCTTTTATAGCTAGATTTTTCATAATGAATTGATGTTGCAAATTCATTTGTATGTATGGCATAGTAAGATTATTTTGAAAAACAAATGATTTAAAATAATTTAGTTTTTCCATAGATTTCTAAGTTATATTTTCATATGGAAAATTATTGTTTTGAAAAACCAACTTGTATGTGTTTCAAATAAGTTATATCTTTTTAAATGCAAGTTGAAAAAATGTTATCTTCAAAATCATCCTCTTTATGCTCATTGTTGGATTTTGTTTACTGAAATGATTTGAAGATTGTATGAATGGAAATGCTTTAAAATATTTTTAGTTATAAACATCCAAGCATGTTCCTTGTTTTCATTTCCTCATGCATTTAGTTATTTAATTTAAATGGAAATGAATTTTGTTATAGGCAATTTGCATCTTTTAGTTTCATTCTTTTTATATGCAAATGTCTATTAGTTTCTTGTATGGTTGTGATCTTATTTACATTTGTAAAAACCATACTAGAACTCAAAAATCCATCATTTATGCTTTCTAGTTATATTATTTTTGAAATGGATGGTTATGATGTTGATTCATGTGTATTTTCTTAATGATGTCATTTTATACATGTTTCAACTTCATAGTAGTGTTCTTAATCATATAAACCTCTTTGAAATCCGTTCCTTGCATTTCATAGTTATATCTATTGTTTGATGGATTTCTTAGCTAGATGTTGAATTCATAGACACTTTGAAAATTGCATGCTTTACAAAGTTATATCATTTTAATGCAATTTATGATGTTCATCACTATGCTCTTTAGTTATATTATTACTAGTGATGAATATTCATTTTTTATGCTTTTTGGAATTTTGTGTTTGTCACATGCTTGCTCTTAATCATGTTTCATATTCAATTGGCAATCAATTGGTATCATTTTCAATTAGTATCTATATCCAATTGGTATCATATCTTGAGTTTGTGATAGACCTTGTGTACATTGGATTGAACTTCATAGTCATATGTCTTTTGTACCATGTTACATTCCATTAGCATCATAATGTATATGTTTGCCTCCTCTCATGCTCTTATAGGTAAATATCATGGCAACTATGTTTGTGTTCATAATTGGTTGGTTAATGGTCGAGGTAGGCTTCATGTTTGAACTTCATTTCACTCATCTTACACATCATAGTCATATTTTATGATTGGATGAAATGATTTCAAAATATTCATAGCATATGATTTTCATAGTTATATTATTTTATGCTATGTTTAGTATATCCCAATGACCTTGCTCTTTATATTGGTAATTTGATCATATTGAGCTTTATAGTCAAATATTATTATTTGAATCTAATCCTTAAACTTGAAGTTAACCCTCAATTGGTTAAACCATCTTCTTCTTGTACCAAATAGTTATATTCTTGTCAAAAGTTTGACAAAAGGAGAAAATGGATTGAGGGGGAGTAAATCTTCATAGGTGTAAGACCCCGACTCGAGAGACCTCGATTAGAGTTAATTAAGTTGTGCTTTAGTTTTAAGTGTGTTTAGTGGTTTTTGGATTAGTTTGGGGATTAGAATAGCTTTTATAATAGCTTTGGGGAATTTGGAGAGCCTTTTTACTGGTGGGACCCTTTGGGGGTTCTTGTTACGAATTGTGTGAGACTTGGGGTTTACCGATGATTTCCAAAAATTGTATTTTAATCCCATTGGACTTATCTTGTTAATCCCTACAACTTTCATGTTGGCATCGTTCCCATTCGAGAGCCCTAAACTTGACTTTTCGCAAATTGAGGGCAAAATGGTCTTTTTACCCAAAAACCTGGACACCAATTTTAATGTCACCAAAACATGCAAAATATATACTTTTTAGAAAATAGAAATTTCTCCGATCAACTTTGTCTTCTTCGTCGAATTCGTTTGAAGCCCCGAAAACCATGTTTTGTGCCCGAGGAGTCTTTTAAGTTGTGGGCCCCAGTCCCACTTACTATATAAGGAGAGCTCTTCTCCATTTCTCCTCTTGTTTGCTAAAACCCTAGAAGGAGAAGAAATTCCAGCCCTAAAGGTTTTTCCCCTTGTTCATCTTGCCTTCTTTCTCATAAATCACCACAAGAGCTTTGCGAAATCAAGAATGGACCTTGAAATCTTCTTCCTCATCTCAAGGGTTTCATCTTGACACCATTTTTGAAGAAAACCGCCCACTCCAAGACTTCCTTTGGACAACACCTTGCTTTTTGAAGAACTTTCTTGTAAGTGGTCTTCCTAAAAGTTTTAGAATCTTGCTTGTCTAGCCCTAGGGAAGCTCCATTTCAATTATTGGAAGATTTCGTTTTGTTTTGCTTGGATTTTGATATTCTAGGGTTGGATTTGGGGGTTTTTGTATAGGTGTTTGATTGTGGGCTTAAGAGGTGATTAGAGCTCAATTTGATTTGCATTGGACCCCAAGGCAAGTGGATGAAATGATTCTCATATGTTTATCATGTTTTATGCAAAATTTTGATTTATCTTCATTGATAGTTTTAAATGGTTTAATATGTTTGATAGTTTGATTTTATGGATTTTGAATGATGATTTGATGAGTTGAGCAGGTCAAGTAAGGGCCCAAATATTCATGGAGTTGTGTTGGGAAGAAGGGAAAAGAAAGGAAATGGATAGGGATTGGACATAAGAGGAATCCAACCATTTAGGCTGAGATTCGCCATTGTCCGATCGATCGGACTGTGGGCATTACAGGGCCGATCGATCGGACTGTAAATAACTGAGCGTATTTCCGGACAGATCGATCGGCCAATGGGTACGATCGATCAGACTGTAAATAACTGAGAGCATTTCAGGACCGATCGATCGGACTGAAATGAGAAGAACTGCAAAAATGGGGATTGTTGGACCGTTCTCCAGACCCACTTCAAGCCCATATTCAAGTCCAATTCAGCTCTATCCCTTCTCTTCTTATTTGAAGCCATTAAACCTGTAGCGATGCATAGAAGCCTATGAAAGAGTTAGGTAAAATGGTGATATGATGTAGTGGGGAGGTGTTGTTTGGAGCCCAATACTATGTAAGGACTTGTAAGGTGTTGTATGAAGTCCGGAGGAAGGAGAAACCTCATCATGGAGAGTCCATGAGGTTTTCTAGATTGGCCAATGTGTATAAGGACCCGGAATGTCCCTAACTCTTAAAGAGTACCAAAATTTCATCATAACCGACATACGGGACCCTATTCATACTGATTCAATTCTGGGAACCTCAGTGTTTAGCTCGTAAATTTATGAGGATCCACTCGTATTTGATTTTTAACTGAATTTTTTTACTCATGGAATCCAATCCATGATATTTGAGTATACTTGACCCGAGGGCATTGTTTTACCATATTGTTAATTTATTTAGACCCGTCCCGACATTTATGCGTTTTATACCTATGGGTACCCCACCCCGTTATGAGTATTTATTTGTTTTGATTTCCGCATGTTACCTATGAGTCGGCACCACTAAGCTTGGATAACCTTATCGGTTTGATCCACCGGTTTGGATATCCCCCTTCTGTTATACCAGCTGCAGCATGGTTCCCGCCTCGCACCAATATATATACCCGGTTCACTACCGTGGTCCCGCAGAGTATTATATGTATTTATTATATAAAATCGTTGATTCTCCTCACCTCGTGTGACTGAGGTCAACGTCATTGATTCTCCTCACCTCATGTGACTGAGGTCAATGTCCCGATGTGCTCTTATCACTTTTGTGAGAGAGGATTTAGCTTTGTGTGGTTGCCACCTTGTTAGTCCCGAATCCTTGATACCTTACATGTTTTATTTGCATATGTACCTCTTTTAAATGATGCATACTTCTTTTATGAAATTCATTATTTATCTAGGTTCTACTATGTTTCTAAAGGCATCATTGTTTTGAATTATTGTTATATCTTTTCACCCACCTGCCAGACCGTCGTGTCTGATCCATTTATTTTGGTACTCAGGTCCCGAGCTTTTTGCCATCGAGGAGGAGCCTGAGGAGGCGGTCGGCGAACCGCAGCGTGTGATAGAGTGGCAAGCCGATGATGTCATGTAGACATTCGTTCGGGCTTTGAGGACGACATTTTGGGAACTTGTGATAGCATCTTTTGGGTTTTGTTGGTTGTATGGTCTTTGTTGACCATTATTTTGGGGAAATTAATCAACTGATCTTTTGTATATACCATGAACTTTACTTTTGGGAAATATGCTTAGGATCATTGCTCATTCTGATATCTTGTCGTGTCAAATATGAATCAGTCTTATTTTTGGAATGGAATAGCATTAATATGATTTGCTACATGCTTCCACAATTTCAAATACTTGTTGGATATATTTATATATGAGATGTTGTGTAAAAATAATCCTCAATCCGGAACCCTATGGGAAATCACGTGCACGGATAAATATCCTCTTAACTCCGTGTGCGGTTTAGCCAAAGAGATGCACGTGGCGCGGCATCAACAGGTCCCGATCCCGGACTTGGATCCCTAACCCGGTCCGGGGTCACGACAGGACTGGTATCAGAGCGGGACATGTTTCAGGCAATTAAAAGAAACTAGAAATCGATCTTAAGTACGTGGCGAGGATTCATTAGACTCTCGTTAGATAGAATCATGTGAGCAATGTGTGACCACCCTGTACTTGATTTATATGTGCTAACAAATTTTTTTGCAACATTATGCCACCTCGCAAATGAGCAGCAAACAGTAACCACATTGCTAGTAACAGTGAGAATACAGGGCCTATTGCAGAGGATACACAGGATAACAATATGCAGAACCAATTCCAATAGATGATGCAGGCCATGTTAGACTAGCAACGTTGGGCCAATGAGAACCAGGCTAGACTCCAAGCACAAGCACATGAGACGCAGACCAGATTACAAGAAAAGATGCTTAAGAAAGACGAGGATCATGCTAGTGAAATGGCTCAAATGTAAGCACAGTTGTTAGGTGTGCTAGAGAGGATACCAGAACCAATCCCAGTTGCACCACCAAGACCGGTCAACAATAGAGGGAATGATCCTAATGTGTTGTACGAACGGTTCAGGAAGAGAGGACCGAAGGAGTTCTTGGGAACAGAGGACCCAATGGCAACAGATGACTGGCTTGAGCACACGAAGAATATATTCAAAATCTTCACATGTACGGGTGTAGAACGAGTGCAGCTCGCAGCTTTTATGTTCACGAGCTTACCAGATATATGGTGGAAGACCATCAGGGCAGAATACAGGATAATGGCTGATGAAGAAGCTTGGGCTAACTTCAAGAGACAATTTGGAGATAAATATGTACCTACCCATGTCAAGATGTAAAAGGCAGCAGAATTTCAGCAACTTGTGCAAGGGAACATGACAGTCCTCGAATACCTCACCAAATTCGAGAGATTGTCTAGGTATGCACCAGAGTTGGTGGACACGGTGGAAAAGAAGATAACTAAGTTCCTTGAAGGGCTTCACCCAATCATTGAAAGAGATGCTACCGAGGTTGTACCACCCGTCCCTTCGAAAAAGCTGTCAAAAGAGCATACAAGTTTGAGAACTTTCATAACAAGATCATCAAGAACCAAGGAAAGGGTCAAGGCCACCAGCAGCAGAACTATCAGCAGAGGAACAATCAGAATAAGAGGCCAAGGCAAGAGCAGAACACGCAGAATCTAGTGGTTTGTATCCACTGTGGGAAAAACCATGAGAGCACCAATTGTCGTTTTATTACGGGAGCATGTTTTAGATGTGGCTCTATGAACCACCAAATGAAGGATTGTCCAAGGCCAGATAGATAGAATAGGTAGCAACAAGGAGCACAGTGTCAGGCACCACGTCAAAATGCGTTAGTAGTCCAGAATCAGGCAAAGCCACTATAGCAACAGGCACCACAACAGCAGCGTAGGCCACAGCAGCTACAACAGGCCCGTCAGCAAGGGCAGAATCAGAATCAGAATCAGCATCCTCAGAATCAGAACAGGAATGCACAGCAAGGCAGGTAACCATAAGGACAAAACAGGCCACAGCAGAGGGCACAACTTTATGCTGTTAATAGAGCTGATGCAGAGGCGGAAGGCAATGTAGTGGAAGGTACACTTCTTGTCTGTGGTTTTGAGCTAGGGTTTTGTTTGACCCTGGCTGTACTCACTCATTCCTATCTCCAAAATTTGCTAAGTTGAAAGATATGCATGCTAGAGAGTTGAGTTTCATTTTGACTGTGACTACCCCTTTAGGTAAGGAAGTTGTTTGTAGAACTTTTTACCCTAGTTGTCCAGTCATGATAGGAGAAGTAGTACTACCGGCAGATCTCATTTTATTAGAGATACAGGATTTCGATGTCATCCTAGGGATGGATTGGTTAGCAAGTTACTATGCTACTATGGATTGTTTCCATAAGACCCTAACTTTTAAGTTAGAGGAGACCCAAGCAGGGGTGTTGTTTCAGGGAGAGAGGAGTAGTCCTAGTGCAGGGTCTATTTCAGCGTTGAAGGCTGATAGACTTCTAAGAAGTGGCTGTGAGGCTTATTTGGCGTTTATCACGGAGGATAAACGGTCCCAAGGGGTGGAGGAGATCCCAATTGTTTGTGAGTTTCCGGATGTTTTCCCGGAGGAGATACTAGGATTGCCACCCATTAGAGAGATAGACTTCACTATTGAGTTGTTACCGGGGACCGCTCCGATATCTATTGCACCTTATAGAATGGCTCCGGCAGAATTGGGAGAGTTGAAGATGCAATTGCAGGTAGTTTTGGACAAAGGTTTTGTGAGACCTAGTGTGTCACCGTGGGGAGCACCAGTTTTGTTTGTGAAGAAGAAAGATGGTTCTATGAGAATGTGTATGAAGATTGAACCAAGTGACCATAAAAAACAACTATCTATTGCCAAGGATAGATGAGTTGTTCGATAAGTTGCAAGGAGCTGCTTACTTTTCGAAGATTGATTTGAGATCAGGCTACCATCAGTTGAGAGTTAGAGATTCAGATGTACCAAAAACAGCTTTTCGGACAAGATATGGACACTATGTGTTTCTAGTGATGCCATTTGGTTTGACTAATGCACCGGCAATCTTCATGGCATTGATGAACAAGATATTTGCAGAGTATTTGGATCAGTTTCTAGTAGTGTTTATTGATGATATTTTGGTGTATTCCAAGACCAAAGAAGAGCACGAAGAACATTTGAGGATAGCACTCCAGCTTTTGAGGGAAAACCAGTTGTTTGCAAAACTTAGTAAGTGCGAATTTTGGTTGGACCAAGTCACATTTTTGGGTCATATCATCTCGAAGGAAGGATTATCAGTGGACCCATCCAAGATTGAGGCAGTTATGAATTGGGACAGACTGAAGAATGCATCAGAGATCAGGAGTTTTCTTGGATTGGCAGGGTATTACCGGAGGTTTGTGCAAGGATTTTCATCGATTGTGTCACCTTTGACGAAGTTGACAAGGAAAAACACACCATATGTTTGGACCGACAAGTGTGAAGCTTGTTTCCAAGAGCTGAAGAAGAGATTGACTACAGCTCCAGTTCTTACTTTGCCATCAGGGAGCGGCGGTTTCACCATTTTTACCGATGCTTCTAATATTGGACTTGGATGCGTGTTAATGCAAGATGGGAAGGTAGTTGCATATGGATCCCTGATGGACCGCGCTCCTGCTTAGTTCTACCGAGGTCGACGGACGTGGAAGTTCGTTGGGTCCGACCCTTTCGTAACTGGGGGGCAAGGGCGTGCATCAACATTTCTTTTGTGTGGGTGTGCCAGATTTTCTATTTTTTACTTGGAATTGCAAGTGGTGATCCGGAGATCAACCTTCGCAAGTAAGAAAGAAATCAACTTCTTTCAAGTTTTCCATTGCACATATATTTAAGAAAAAAGACATTTTCTTGATTTGCCGTGAAAGGCGATTTTTTGGCATTTATAGCCGATTTTGGCGTTTATAGCCGATTTTGGCGTTTATAGCCGATTTACAATCCTTATCAATAATGAAAGACAAGAGTTGTGATTTTTGTCTCTTTTAAAAAAATACAAACTACAATGAAAAGTAAGAAAAAGAGGATCTAACTTCTTAGGTGATTGTGGAGGACCCGTTCAGATTGACGGTCGCAAGCCATATGTGGTTCGCCATCATCCATGCAGATGAGAATAGAGGATGCTATTGATTCGCTTGGCTTGGCTATAACCTCAGGTTCTTAGAGGACAAAGACCAAAAGGAGGTCCTATGTCCAATAAAAAGCCGAGTAGACGGGCTGAAAAGCCATGTCTAAGCCATTTGGAGGCAGAAGGAGAAGGCAAGGACCTTGGGGGGTACCCCCCAAGGGACTTTTGTCACCTTGTAGCGGTGGTCGGTGTACAACTTCCGTAGAGTTTTCTCTCTTTCTTTTTCTGGATTTCTGTGCTTTTTTCTGATCTGGGATCTGTCTTCTTTTTCCGATCTGGATTTCTTTGGAATGCTCTCCTATTTATAGGCTTTTAGGTAGCCATTTAGGAGGGTTTATGAGCCTTAATTGTCATAAAGCTACATAAAGGGAGGAGTTACAAGATTGAATTCTTTATTTTGTAACTCCTTTTTCTTGGCTTCTGATTGGCCGGAGGAGATTGAGGGCATTTAATCGCCTTTAATCGCCATGATGGGAGGAGTTTCATGGGTTAAATGCCATGAATCTCTTGACTTGTAACTCCCGGATGCTTGCTTTTGATTGGTCCGTCCAAAGAAATGGATTAATGACTGTAATAAAGCTAGTCAATTAATCGCATTAAGTGGTCGTTGAGCAGTTGAAGAGTCGTGGGCTGTGCCGCGTCTTTTGGGATTCTTCTGGCGATGATCATCGATGGATCTTCTTGCAGATCGACATCGGATGACCATATAACTTCAGGTGTTGGTTGCCAACAACGGATCGGTGCCATCTGTCCTGTCGATTTCTCGATCGGTCGGGTAGGAAGCACACTCTTTTTTGGTTGACCGGGTGGCGATCAATGTTGTTTTCGAAACTCTTGATGTTTAACCCATGTTTTTTACGGATGTCAGAGGATTTGGTGTCTCAAAAGTATGAATTTTGGAAAATACCAGAGGCCGAACGCTTCGAATCGTGAAAAAACGGCGAGAAATGGGGTTTCCGGGGCCCACCGGGCGATCCCGGGTCCCAGGGTCACTGGCGACCCTGGGCCAGGGTCGCAGGGGCGACCCTGGGGGGTTTTTTCCCCTTTTGTCCCGTTTTGTGTCCGTTTTTGCTGTTTTTCGATTCTTTTTTTCTTCTGTATTTTTCCTTGACATTTTTGATCATTTATTGGCCTGATTCTCCTGTAGAAAACCTGATGAGAATCCTTGCATTTTATTTTGCAAAGTTTCCAATTTTCCGAGAAAGCCGAAGACTTTGTCGCGCAGAGCTGCCAATTTTCCGTCAGAAGCTGAAACTGGGTCAAACGATGTTGGAATGACCTGAATTTTGGGGTGAAGCCTGCTGAGCAATAATAAGACCAACCATAGGCTTTTTTTTTTAGTTTTGAAGCCGTTTGGGGCCCTATCACCAGTAGACTTGCTTTTGTCGCGATGAAGATGTCGCAGCTTGATGTGCGGTCAACCGATGTCCGATTGACTTGAAATTTGACAGGGAACCTATTGGAGTCATTTTAAGATGATCTATAGGCTCTGTCTTAGAAACCATGGTCCCGAGGAGCTTCGTCGCCGGGAGGCCTAATTTGGCTTCCGAGAGTCAAAGTATGGTCAAATGTTGTCGAAATGACCTGTAATTTGACGTGAAGCCCTTTGTAAGCATTTTGAAGCCGTCCATGTGCTCTATCTGATGAGTGATGGCCTCGGTGGTTCTCGCCGCAGAGGGGCTTGATTTAGCTGTTTGAGGGTTGATATAGGGTCAAACGTTGTCGGTTTGACTCGGAACTTGACGTGGAGCCTTTTGGATATATTTTGAGACCATCCATCGGCTCTGATCGAAGATTTGGTGTCTCCGATGCTTTCGCCGCTGGGAGCTCCTTTTCAGCTGCCGGAGAAGCGAAGTTAGGCCAAATGATTTTGAAATGGCCTGAAACTTCTTGTGTACTCCTCTTTTGGCTGTCTTGAAGGATCTTGCAGTTTTTGTTTGATTCTGACAAGATTTGATTTTTTGGAGGTAGCATTGCATATTTATGGAAGGTTGCGACTTCATGTTGCTCTTTGGATCTTGAATAGGCAAAGTGATATTTTTGGTGTCAACAAATGCCCCCTCGAGGTACAGCGATGAGTTGCTTAACTTTTGTAGTCGATGTGCCTCGAAGAGATTTGTGAAGGAGAGCTTGTGACTTGATCAAGAGTCTTTGAGCAGTCTTTCTTTTTGGTATTTGTAGCCTTTTGAGCTTCCAGGGGAATTTTATGGTAGTGAAAGGGATCACGTACCATCTCAAGGCAAAGTTTTGAAGATGACATCAGGGATGTGGATTTGGGTTTTGACCTTGTGACCTAACAGGCTGTATGTGGCAGGTTAGGGGGTCGGGTATGGTTTTGACCGTGTGACCCAACAAGCTGTATGTGGAATGTTGGGGGATCAATTTTGGTTTTGATCTTGTGACCTAACAGGCTGTATGTGGCAAGTTAGGGGATCAGGTTTGGTCTTGTGACCTAACAAGCTGTATGTGGCAAGTTAGGGGACCAGGATTTGGTTTGGATTTTTGTGGAATGTCAATTTCAAGATTTTGGCTCAATTTGGTATATGAGGCTAGATGGTTTGATTTTTGGAAGCTCATGGGGCTTGGAATTTTCTTTGTATGGTCCAATCAACTCAAAAGAGGCATGGAACTATTTTTGTATACTCTTGGTGAGAGGGATTTCTCTTTGACTAAAAGCTCAAAAAAAATTTTTTTTTGTGTGCCTAGGTGTTCAAACCTAGCTCATATGGGCTAACCCATGGGACCTTAAGCTTTTGAAATAGCTTAGATCTCATATGGTGTCATTTTTGTAAAGAATATCCAAAAATATCTCATTTGGATAGAGAATATCTAAGAATATCTTTACTTGGAGAGAATCTCTCATGTTCCCTTTATTTTGGGAGAGAATATCTCAAGATATCCTCCTTTGGGAAAGAATCTTCTATTGATCCTATCTTTTGGGAGAAAATCTCTCATTGATTTCTTTTTGGGAGAGAATCCCTCAAGATTTCTTTCTTTTGGGAAAGAATCTTTCTAATCTCTTTCTTTTGGTAAGGTTACTAATTAGTAACACTTACCTCTTTCTTCTTTCCTTCTTTGGTTTGCTTTCTTCTATAAAAGCAAGGAGGAGGTTGGATCTCTTGCTCTTATTACTTTCTTTTGCAACAATCCCAAGAGGGCTTCAAGACCAAGAGTTCTTCTTCTTCAAGATCTTCAAGATTTTTCTTCTTCTTCTCCATCAATGACTTCAAGTAAGTTCCCTTTTTCAAGAAAACCCCATTGTAGAAAAAAAAAGTCCTTTTCTTTTTCTTGTTTCTTTCTTTTCTTTTCTTCTTTTTTTTTTCTTTTCCACGTGTTTGCTTTTTTTTTTTACACGTTTTTTTTTTTTGCTTTCTTTTTTTTGCATGTTTTGTTTTTTTTTTTTTTATGGGCCGTACGGATAGATCCGTACGGATTTGGCCGTACAGCCACGTGGCCTATGGGCCAGTCCCTTTTTTCTTTTCTTTTCTTTTTTTTTTGTTTTCTTTCTCTCTCCTTTTTTTTTGAGAAAGTTTTTTATTTTTTTTGTTCTTTTCTTTCTCCCCCTTTTTTTGAGAAAGTTTTCTTTCTTCTTTTTTTTTTTGCTCATCATGATAATGCATTTTTTTACCAAGATGTCCATGCATGTATATTTTTGTAAATTGAATTGTAGCATGATGTGATAGCATACCTGAAAGTTTTCGCAAATTTGGGAATTTGGAGCTCGCAGCGATGTTGAGCCCTTCCTGATTTTGCGGAGACTTTGAGGTTTCGAAAGTTTGGAGTTTCGGAGCTCGCAGCAATGTTGAGCCCATCTTCAAGCTTTCTATTTCTTTCGGGATAGTTCCTTTTCTTCGGAATTGCCCCGTCATCATGTCAAAATTTCGCCAGATTTTTTTTTTTGCGAGATTCTGTCATTTTGATGTTTGATCTTTTTCTTTTCCATCCTTTTCAGGTGGTTCTTCCAGAACGAACAAGGGTAAAGAGCCTGCTACATGCGCACCTCGTCGATCTGCTAGATCTTCTAATCCGGCCGTTCAGCCGGCCTTTGAGAAGGTCTAGTATGTTGAGAGAAATCTTGAAGAATGTGACTCCCTCAATAGAGATGAGATGAGGCAGCGCCTGATCGCTCTCAAGGGAGAGGAATTCTATAAGATCATGGTAAGCAGTCGTCCATGGGTGATGGAAGATCAGAGTGTTTTACCCAAGCCTACCTTTTTCTTCGGTGATGTCGTCCCTGATGATATGACATACCAGAGGAGATGTTTTCAGTTCTCTTTCACAGCAAATGGTGAGAAGAAAACTGTTGCTACCCCGGTCGACGTTTGATCGCACCATCTCGATCATGAGCCTTGCCCCCACGTGCTCTAAGAGGGAAGATCCTCCAAGCTGGGTGAGAAGGACAAATGTAATCAAGACCGGGGTTTTTGTTGGCGGTTCTCTTGGATATACGGAGAGGTCGCCTGTTAACATGGACCTGTTGATGCCATCTAGCGGCTACCAGGGCTCTGATTATCCGTCGGTCGATTTGAGACCGGTGGGCCTTGGTATTTTCAGCAGTGACGGCAGCAATTGGATAAAGCCTTTTCGACTTCGTGGCCGTTTCAATGCTGACTCCGAGTGGAAGTCGTAGACTGATCGCGTCCTGCTGATTGGTGGCGCCGTTTTGAAGGAAGCCGGGATTTTTTATGCGGTCCGCGCCTTTAGGGAGACCGTGATCTTTTCCGACGAGGCCTTCTTGGCTATGCTTGAATAATTCCTCCCACAAACCAATACCTTCGTTGTGACGAATGGTGAGATTGGTTTCTCTTTGAAGGAGCCGAGCGCCATTACTGGATTGCCCATCCTTGGCAAACTCTATGAGGAGTTTATGCCGATTGACAACGTCCTTGAGGGGCAGTCTGAGGAGTTCAGGCTTCTGTACTTTCAGCTCGTCGCCTTCTATGATTTTTTGAAAGAAAATGAGGGTTTGAAAGTTAGATCCAGCAGTTGGAAGAGTTCTAGCTCTTCGTTCCCAACTTTTTTGATAGCAAGGAGTCTTCTGATAGTGTGACCCAGGAAGCCAGGGCTCAGGATCCAAGTGTTAGTTTAATGGTCTCAATACCAGCATATGATGTAATAAATTGATTCATTTCTTTATTAATCAATATATTCATGCTTTCCATTTCATGAGATGAATGGTGTTTAATTATATACTTGCACATAACCAATACGAATGACATAATGGTTCATGAGATGAACCGGAGTCCATAAGTATACTAGATATAATACATGTGTATGGATGAGATCCACATACGGGAGACATGTATAATAAATCTTATACTTGAATATCTTCACAACCAGTGATGAGACTGGACATCTCATACTGACAAGGTTGCAGCATTTTGATCACTATGCGATAGTGTGATTTGTCTCGATCATCAGAATGAAAGATTCTGGATTATAGTGCTGGTACATTGGATGTATTGAAGGACCATGAGAAGCACCTTATAAACACTGTCTTTATATTAAGGTCTGCTCTCATAATTCCCTATCAGTAAGCTCTCAATCCTGAGACATTAATGAACTCAAGTTTCTATCTATTCATTTGCTTTGAGTCACCAATGAGTGAGGCCAACTATAGGTCAACACCTCGGTGATTTGGGTATATGGTAGTAGATCTGTGGGAACATTTAATGGTCAAGATGGAATCTATCTCTAATGTCCCCTCGTGCCAATTAATGGATTTATCATTGGTAAGTGTACACCCATTTCGATTAAGAGTTAATTGGAAAGGTACCATTGATCATTATAATTAATTGGGACTCAAGGATAATAAGATATGGATCTAATTTGGAAGACATGTCCAATTGATCCATGGATATTGATGGAGGGGCCTACTTGTGGTAATAGGGAAGTTTAGGGTCTTCTATGTAATTTATTCCTAAGACTGGAGTGCAATTGCATTTATATAGTGGAGTTATTTGCAATTAACTGTGGGCCCGGATTGCACATGAGATGTGGGGTCGCGTATCCCAGTTGGAGCCAGCTTTCTAAGGAATCCCTAGTGGTCCCCACGCTAGCCCAAGTTACTAATTCTACTTAAACTCTAAAAGGAAGGAATTAGAAAGATACTATTTCTATTTGAAGTGAGACTTCTAATAGTGGTAATAGTAAAAGAAGATAGTTACTAATTATAATGGAAGTATAACTTCTAATTAATAATTAGTAGGAGAGGGTGTTATGGCTTATGAAAGGGAAGGCTTATGGGCTGGACGTCCATACTCATCTCCCTCATTGGAATTCACGCCCATCTCTCCTTGTGCAAGTGTTGCACAACAACTTCTTCTAGTTCTAGTCTCCTTCTAGTTGCTTAGAGTTTTCTAGTAGTTTTCTTTACGAGATCCCACCCATCTCCTTGAGAAGAGAATTTGATAACGGGATATAGCGTGGAAGATTACAAGGTGTTGGAGATCTTACTTTGATTAAGTGAAAGCGTTTCATCTTCAAAGAAAGTAGCAACTTTTCCATTAGAGCCCAACCGAGCTCCAAAGGTATAATCTACTTCCTTGTATGTTGTAGATTTATTTGTTGCATGTGTGTTACTAATTTTCTATCTCCTAGATAGATTGAATTACTGATCATGATAGATGAGATAGAGGGTTTGCATCTTGGACACATTGGTAGCTTTTTGGATAGTTGATCTCTGTATCAAGTGGATCAAAAGTTTTTGAAACCTATCCTAGAGGCCCACCTAATTTCCAACACCAAGTTCGAAGAAGATCTTGGCCATGCAAGAAGAGTTGAGAGATTTCTGTGCGAGTACAAACGCCATATGTCCTGACATTGCACTGCGGAGAGATCTCACTGTTTACCTCACTTATTGGCTTGGTGAGACTATTTTTGCTGGAGGAGATGGAACGCACATCAGGCCGCATTGTATTTTTCCGGCTTGTCAGATGGCATTTGGAGAGCAGCTTGCTTTGGTGCCAGCTCTTTACTCCTACCTGTGTATCGAACTGCAGGCTGCTGCTCTTTTGGTTCGGCTTGGGCTCCCTATGAATAGGTTATTTTCAGCCCACATCTTTTATTCGTGGTACGTGTACCACTGTCCTAGCTTCCACCGGCTGGGTGCTGCACAGGATGATGATCCTCTGATGATTCGGCTGGTTAAGGGCAAAGCCGTGTCCGAATCACTTTTGTGTGCCCGCATGAGGATCCGACGTTTCAGGGACGTCGAGATGGGGCAATCTTCAGTGAAGCTTTCTCCGGAGTTGCGGAAGAAGGCTTTTGATTTTGGTGCCTCCCGAGACTCTACCAGGGCGGGGTCGGGAAGGCATTACGCCTTGACGAATGCAGAGAAGGAGTGGCTCTTCAGCAAACGTGTTGGCACGATGGTGTACCGCAGACATCTTTTCGTCGACATCCAGCCGTATGTACCCTTTCGCTTTGCTTTGCAGCCGGGTTTTTCTCAAGGCGTTGTTGGAGCGCCTTCAAGCATGGTGAAGTGCTTTGGAGGTTTACAGGACGGGAGAAATGCATGGGCTTTCTATAGTGCTGAAGACACTACAACCATGATCTCTTATCCTGTGTTGTTGACTTCCCGGACTGCCGGCTTTGCGAAGTGGTTCGCAGAGAGCTTTTCGGCATATCGGGGGCTTTCCAAGAAGGAGCTTGATCTGAAGCGGGCATCTAGAAAGGGCCTTGGAAAGTCGGATGGCGTCCGGCAAGAGGAAGTTTAGGCTTTCCTTTCTGGAAAGAAGCACAAGATAGGCTTTCTCGGTGACCAGGGTGTCATTGGTTCTGAAGTTGTTCGAGAAATACCTGATGAGGCTTTAAAGCAGCTAGAGCAGGAGGAAGCCAAACTTGGTGCTTGGATGCAAGCGGTGGAAAGGCAAGCTTCCGTGGAGTCTACTGGCAAGAGTTGACCATCCAGTGAGGAATCAAGTGGGAAACCTGACTCTGACAGCGGGGCAGGTTCCTCTAAGAAGCGAGCCCGCAGGAGTAAGAGGAGGAGGAGTCATCATCGCAGAAAGGGGCAGCATGAGGACTCTCCTGACTTGGAAGTTCCTCTTACTATCAATGAGGATGTGCCAGTGGATGCTGACGAGCCTCCAGAGAAGAGAAGCCGAGAAGAAGAGACCTTCGGTGAAGGTATGATTCTTCCTTTTTCTCTTTCCATTTCTTTTCATGGGATTTTTCCATGTTCTGATTTGCTTCTTGTTTCTGCTTTTCTTTCTTTTTTTTTTTAGCAGAGGAAGACTTGGTGATGCCTGAGGTTCCAACCGATGAGGTGGTGCGGATCCTGTCGGGGCACCTGAAGAAGAACCGAGGGACTCTGGAGTGAATCCAGAATCTCCAATTGGTTATGACTTCTTTTGCTTTCTTTTTTTTTTGTGTCTGTGACTTGGTTTGCTAACATTTTTCTTGCGAGCTGACTTTGCCACAGGATTCCGATGACTTTGAACCATCGATGGACGCAAATGTTGATGATGCTTCCGATGAGTTCATAGAGGAAGAGAGTCTTCCGCCAGTCGTCGAAGAAGGTATTTTGTAGTAATAACCCTGATAATGATTTTCAAACAGGATTATATTCATACCTTTTTGTGTTTCTTTGGCAGGTTTTGAGGTGACAGAGGAGAGTCCGTCACTTCCTTCAGAACCAGAGCAAAGGATGCCAGAGGTTGATCCAGAGGAAGAGATTCCTGGGACCAGTTCTGACACTGTTGAGGAGATACCTCGTGCTGAGATTCCTTCCCGAGCAGGAGCAACTTCAACTGGAAAGAGTTCTTTTGTTACTCTTCCAATGAGTGATGACATGAGCAGTCGACCAACGGAGTTTGGCGAATCTTCAGCTGGGCCATCTCTTCTTTTTACGAAGAAGGTTGTGGTGCGGGTTCTGAGCTCTTGGATTGAGACTCTGCTTTCTGGGCACTTAGATGCCGGATTTGGGATGATCCAGCATGTGCGTGAGATTCTCGGTGATGCCGAAGAGGCTGGTCTAGATGTCACAAGTGCTAGGGCGATCGTTGATAGGATCATTGAGCTGGGTGACAGGTGGTTTGAGACCATGGGTTTTCCTGATGACCAGTTCTTCAAGGAGATGTTCCTGGACCCTGCGGATAAGGCTCAGTCTAACCTGGATGAGGCTACATAAAGCAGGAAGCAGATAGTCCGAGAGAAGAACTTAGAAGAGCTAAACATCATTGGGCTGACACATGACCTTAACATCCTTGATAGGGAGGTTGATGAGGCCAGGAAACATCTTGAGCATCTGCAGGCACAAGTCGCTGCCAAGTGGACTGCAATAACAGAGGCTTGTGACAGGGAGAGTGCTCTGATTCGCCGGGTTGTAGATGCCAATCGAGTTCTTGAAAGGAAATCTCAAGAAAGCAAACGATGGCAAACTGCTCGGGATAAGCTTCCCGGTGCGAAAGAAGGGTTTCAACCCACCCCAGCATCTCATGGCAAGTTCCTGAAGAAGCCTGCCCTGGAATCCCTGACGGCTGAGGCCAAAAGTTTCCTTAAGGAGCTGAACTCTTGGCTGGAGACCATTTTTTATTGAGCTCTTATTTTTTTAACAGAAAGCATCCTTCTCTTTTTTGTTTCTTTCCTTTGTACCACTTGTATTTTTTTTTGTACTCTTTTTTTTTTGTAGTGCTTGTGAACACTTTCTTTTTTTTGGTACCACATGTATTTTTTGGTACTCTTTTTTTTGTTTTCCCTACGCTCACTTAAATCTTTTTGTGATGAAAGTAATTGTTAAATGGGATGCTCTTTTTTTTTTGTTTTCCCTACGCTCACTTGAATCTTTTTGTGATAAAAGTATTTGCTAAATGGGATTTGATCAAAAGCTTGTCATTTTGTGAAAATCTTTTGTCAAATGATTGTTTTCGCATGTAAGCCAGATTTTTGTTTATGGCATGGAAGCCGATTTTTGGCATGAGAGCCAGCTTTTTTGTGGCATTGATAACCGATTTATGGCATTGATAGCCGGTTTTGGAGGCATTGATAGCCGGGTTTTTTGAAATCCATTTTTTTATTTTGTGGCATTGATAGCCGGTTTTGTTTTGTGGCATTGATAGCCGGTTTGTGTCATTTATAGCCTGTTTTGGTGGCATCTATAGCCGTTTTGTGGCATTTATAGCCAGTTTGGTTTTCAAAAATGCAAGTATCGACTAAAAGTCACCTCCCTGCTGAATGTTCTTGCAAGTATCGATGGAATGTCGCGTCCTTGCTCATTCGGTTGCGAGTATCGATGGAATGTCGCATCCTCGCTGATTTGGGTGCAAGTATCGATGGAATGTCGCATCCATGCTTTTCAAAAATTTTGGTTTTGCGGGTACTGACTTGATGTCGTTTCCCCACGATTTTTGAAATTTGTGGTTTTCTCGAACCTTTGGGTTATGGATATCAACTGAAATGTTGCGTCTCCATGGTTTTTTTTTTAGGTTTTTTCGAACCTTTGAAATTTGGGTTGTGGATATCAACTGAAATGTTGCATCTCCATGGTTTTTAGGTTTTTTCGAACCTTTGAAAATTGGGTGTGGATATCAACTAAAATGTTGCATCTCCACGGTTTTGGATTTTGCAAGTATCGACGAAATGTCGCTTCCCCGCGATTTTGGAAGTGTCGAACGTGGTTCGTATGCTTTCGATTTGTGCGAGTATCGACTAAGCGTCGCTTCCCCGTGGTTTTTTTTTTTGAAAAACCATTTTTTTTAAAGACACGAGGGTCATAAGTTTGACCTAAAATCATTTTGGCGGTAAAAAGGCAGGGTGGACTAGGGTGGAAATCCCTAAATCCGGATTTTTGTTTCAAACCATGAATTTTGGGTTCAAGGGTTGAAAGTTTTGGTCAAGTTAGGGAAAGGTTCCTAAACTTGGGTTTTTTGAACAATGAAACGATGGAAGTAAGCATTGTTTAAATTTCTAGAAATTTCAACATTTGATATGAAAATTCTAAAAAAAGGGTGGGTTTAGCGAGCGTGTACCTGGAAACCGATTTTGGCCGTACAGGCATTGCTCTTATACCCAGTTGGGTAAGTCTTCAAGGGTAGTACCCGCTTTAAGAACTTGCCGTTGATGGGCAACATACATCTGTCACCTTCCATGTTTAGGAGTGCGTATGCGCCATTGGAGAAAACCTTGTTCATGACGTAGGGTCCCTCCATTTGGCTCAAATTTGCCTTTGGACTTGTGAGCGAAGACCATTGGTCTTTTTTACCGCAAGAACCAAGTCACCCTTTTTGTAGGCGCGTTGCCTGACCTTTTTTGTGGAAAGATCCTACCATGCGTGCTTGGTAAAGTTCAATGCTTTGTTGAGCTTCGAGCCGTCTCTCATCGAGATTGTCCAGCTCATGGAGTCGCAATTTGACGTTGCTTTCTTGAGTCATGTCATTTTGCAAAGATACCCTCAAGGAAGGAATTTTTACTTCCAAGGGTACGACAGCTTCGCATCCATAGACCAAGGAGAATGGTGTGCTATGGGTTGGTCCTTGAACGGTGGTTCGATAGGCCCGCAAAGCTTCAGACATTTTATCGCTCCAGTCTCTTTTGTGACTAGAGACCATTTTTTTTGAGGATTTTGCAGAGTGTCTTGTTGAAAGATTCTGCTAATCAGTTTGCTGCCGGATTGTATGGAGTTGAAGGACAGCTTTGGATTTTGTATTTGTTGCAGAACCTGTAGAATCAATGATCCCGAAATTGTTGTCTGTTATCATGGACGAATCTTTTGGGTATGCCGAAACGACAAATGATGTTGGTGTACAGGGACTGAAGGACTGATGAGGTCTTCATTTCGTTGAACGCAAATGCTTCTGACCACTTGGAGAAATAATCCGTAGCGGCGAAGATGAAGCGATGACCTTTGCTCGAAGGGGGAGAAATAGGACCTATGATGTCCATACCCCAGGCTTCAAAAGGCCATGAAATCGCTGTAGGATGCAACCATTCGGGAGGCATGTGAATGTAATCTCCATGAATTTGGCATTGTTGGCAGTGCTTAGCAAATTGCATTGCATCAGCTACCATGGTAGGCCAGTAATATCCTAACCTTTTTAGCTGATCATAGAGCTTGGGACCAGCCTGATGAGCTCCGCAAAGACCAGCATGAACTTCTTTGAGTGTTTCTTCAGCCTCTTGTTATGACAAGCAGCGTAGAAGTACTCCGTTGAAGAATTTCCTGTATAGGAGTTTTGAAGGAATATCCAAATGAAAGCTTGGGGTTCGCCTTTGGATGCTTACCCATTCTTTTGGATCTTCAGGTTGGATTCCGAACATAATGTAATCAATGAACAGATCCCTCCAGTCGCCGATTGAAGTTTAAAGGATTGAAATCCGACTTCCAACCACTTGGTGGCATTTCAGCAGCTGCTTGGTGTGTGTTAAGAGGAGGAAGGATTCTTCTTTCGCACACTGTGATTTGCATGTTTTCCCCCTTCCTGGATTGCCATGGATGCGGCAAGTCCAGCTAGGGCATCTGCACGTATGTTTTCACCTCTTCGAATGTGGGTGATGTGATAGATGTTAAACTTTTGCAGAAGCGATTGTGCTTTGTTGTAGTAAGGCAGCAAATCTGGCTTCCTGACTTCAAATTTCTGATTCATCTGGTTGACGATCAGTTGAGAGTCTCCAAAGACTTCTAGCATGGTGATACCGGTGTCACGCCCCGAAACCGGGACCTGCAGCGAACCGATCTCGGGGTGCGAAATTTTGGAATAATTTGAAACTTTTTGTTATAGTTCCCAAGATCCGCGTGAATGAGGATAAACACATGCCAACACAATCAGAGTATATTTTTCGCGGAAGCTAACCATGGTGTTACGACTCGGAATCCGTGGCCATTCGGGTTCCGTGTCGTACGCAACCGATGTCATAAAGCCATCTCATAATAAGACTGGCATAACCATAAATCACAACACACTGAGCTGGTAGTAAAACAAATCTATTATTTCCCGCATATTCAGATACAATTAACAGATGTCTTAATTACAAACCCAAAAGAAAAAGGCCGATAAGCCATACAACAATATAACCAACTAACAGAAATACTACCCTCAAAGGTTAGATACGAACTCCGGTGCCGAACTTGACATCTAATGATATCAACGGGCAGCCTCTCACGTCAGACCGGCGGTCCCACCGCCTCTCTGATCAAACACCTAAAACCAGAAAGAGGAGAAACTGGCAACCAAACAAAAAGGGTCAGACACGACGTTCTGGCAGGCAAAATAAACAAATAATATGAAATAAAAGAACGTACATAAAACCAGACGAAATCATCGTAAAACCGAATAAGTAGTCTAAACAATAATGACAATAAAGTGTCACGCCCCAAAACCGGGACCTGCAGCGAACCGATCTCGGGGTGCGAAATTTTGGAATAATTTGAAACTTTTTGTATAGTTCCCAAGATCCGCGTGAATGAGGATAATCACATCTCATCACAATCAGAGTATATTTTTCGCCGGAAGCTAACCAAGGTGTTACGACTCGGAATCCGTGGCCATCGGGTTCCGTGTCGTACGCAACCAATGTCATAAAGCCATCTCGTAATAAGACTGGCATAAATCATAAATCACAACACACTGAGCTGGTAGTAACAAATCTATTATTTCCCATATTCAAATTACAATTAACAGATGTCTTAATTACAAACCCAAAAGAAAAAGGCTGATAAAGCCATACAAAATATACAACTAAGTAGAAATACTACCCCAACATTTCAATACGAACTCTGGTGCCAAACTTGACATCTAGATGATATCAACGGGCAGCCTCTCACGTCAGACCGGCGGTCCCACCGCCTCTTCTGATCAAACACCTACAAACAGAAAAGAGAAGGAACTGGCACCAAACAAAGAGGGTCAGACACGACGGTCTGGCAAGCAAATCAACAAATAATATGAATAAAAGGAACATACATAAAACCAGACGAGATCATCGTAAAACCGGATAAACAGTCTAAACAATAATGACAATAAAACATGCTAAAACAATCGAAAGTCCAAACATAAATATCAAGACGAATAAACGAGCAATCTCTAAAGCATAAATGTCTCGAAAAGATAACCACCTAAGCAAGGCATTTAATAATTAGAAATACATTTAAAAACTGAATAGTAGAAACAATACGATAAAGGTCGATGTCGTAAACATTAAACAAATCAAAGCATAAAAAGGCATAACCGACAAGAATCATAAACTAAAGTAATATGCAGATAAAACCTAGGCGACCACAAATAGCTAAATCCTCCTATCACCGAAGTAATAAGAGCAAACGAGCGTAGCCCACTAAAACGTGGTAACTAAACAGAGGATCAGAACCGTAGCCATACAAATGGGACCGGCAGATCATTACCGTTGCCATGGTCCGGTACAGACGGAATCCAAGCTGGCAGCTGGCGGACAGAGTAAAGACCCCAAGCCGGGTGATCAGCCCGACAAGGTGACCTAAGCCTAGTGGTGCCTTTAGTTTTCAAACTCAAAACAGATACAAATCTAACATAATACTAATCCTTGGCTCAGGGGGCTCGCACCACATAGCTCTGGCCCCGTCTTGCTCGGGGTTTTTTGTTTTCGAAGTCATAGCCTCTTTGGCTCATGGGCTCGCACCAACATAGCTCTGGCCCAGTCTTGCCTCGAGGGTTTTATTTTCAAATACGAGTCTTATCAAAACAATAATCTCATCGAAGAAATCCCGAATGTGTCGAACAAACTCCAATCTCTTTTCAAGTCGAATCGGAGAAAACATACGAGTATCTATGGCAAAACCGTTCAAATACGCATCGAGGTGATTTGTATAAAATCATACGAGCAACCCTTTCGAACAGGGAAAGACACATGATTTTATAACAAATCATCGATGCTATTTAGGTTAGTCCACCAAAGAAAACAAATACAAATACTAATACAAATACAAATACATTTTTCTGACTAGGGATGGAATGGAATTATGTAGGATGACATAATGATTTACCAAGGAACCATCTCAATGCACAACTATCATTTAAACATTGATTAGTAAAGAGCGCGTTTGATGCCAATGAAAATCCATAATATTTAAATGATAGAGTGTGCATTGAGACTCAAACGATTCCCGGAAAATTTTACATACTTTCATTCTCTCATTGGTCCCATTCCCATTTCACAAATTCCAAGTGTCAAAGTAATGTCAAAACTCTTCAAAACAGGGGCCCATAGCTGGCCTTAATTCAAGTCCAAAATAGCCTACTTATTTAGCTCAAAATACCCCTTTTAAACAAGGCCTAAACCATTATTAAAACAGTCCAAACACTAAGCTTGATTGGCCCACAAAACACATTTCAAAAACAGCCCAAAGCTAAACATTGATTGGCCCACAAAACATATGTTTAAAACAAACCCAAAACTGAACTTGAATTGCCCACAAAACAAGTCTTAAAACAGTCCACAACTGATCTTAAAAACGACCCAAAACTGATTTGAATCAGGCCCACAAACTGATTTTTAAACAGCCCAAAAACTGATTTTTAATCAGGCCCAAGGAACAAGTTTTAAAACCAATCCAAACTAACTATAAAACAGGCCCACCAACAAATTCTAAAACAGCCCGCAAGACAGTCATTAAAAACAGTCAAATGTCAGGCCCAAAGGTGACCCAACATCAGATCTGAAATGGCCCAATAAACAGTTTTAAATTAGCCCAAAACTAAACTTGAAACAGGCCCAAAAGACAAGCCCAAAAAGTCCCAAAGAACAGGCCCAAAACTGATCCATAAACGGACCCAAACCCAGCCCAGACTGAGCTGGGCTCGCTCGAGCGGACCCAGGCCCGCTCGAGCGGACCCAGACAGAAGCTGGGTCGCTCGAGCGGACTGGGCCTGCCCAGTCCGGCCCGAGTGCAGAAAACTCCATCTCTTTGCATTTTTTTTCTGATTTTTCTTGATTCTTTTGCTTCCTTTTCTTTCATACTAATTTCCATGATTGGTTGGGCCCTTCCTTGACCTTCCAAACTCATCAAAACCATCCATTTCATCAACCCAATTAACCAAACAATCATTCTTTAAAACAAAGTTTCTCCCCATTTCTTTGAACCCAATTCCTAACACATGAAAATCAAGTTTTCTACATAACCAAGATGCAAGCCACTTCCAACACATTGTAAGACCATACATAAATGGAAATCCACACAATATAGGTTCATTTAATCAAAGTAAAACCATGATCCAAAAATTAAATTCTAAGAAGAAGAAGCCATGAAATGAAATCAAATAAGACACATCATCATATTAGTTGTAGAATTCACTTGCCTTGAGTCAAGAGAAGATGAAAGACACTCTATGAAAGTCCTCTAATGGCCTCAAGCTTCAAAATCATAAAACCCCCAAATAGCTCATGGAAAACCCTAAAAATCCAATCCATTGTAAACCTTCATGAAAACCCATTGCATGTGGGATTAAAACACTCCAAATGAGGAGGAAAAACAAGGATGAAAAGAAAAGAGAACCAATGCTAACCTTTGGGTGCCCCAAACAAGAAGAAGAGCTTGAAAGATGGGTCTTCTCTAGCTCAAACATCTCAAAAATGGTGTCTAGGGGAAGCTAGGAAGATGGGGAAGAAGAAGAGGAGCTCAAATCTCCATTTAGCATCAAGGGAGGAGGGATACATGAGGAGAGAGAAAGGGGGCTGGGAGAAACCCTAACCCCACTTTGTTGCAGGAAATGAGAGAAAGAATGGGGGAGACAAGAAGAGCCCATGGCTTTTATAAGGGATAAATGGGCTGGGCCCCATGGGCCCCAAACTTCACAAGGCTGAAACTCACATTTGCGGGCCCCGAACGAAAACGACGAAGAAGACAAAAACGATCAGCGAAATTTCTACTTTCCAAAAAATATATTTTCCCCAATTTCTGAAATTTTCGAAATTCATGGACAGATTTAGTGAAAATGTCATTTTTGCCCATTTTCCTCGAAAAACGTGATTTTTGAGTATCAAATCAAAATGATCAAAACATGAAAGTTGTTAAACTTCATAAAATAAGTCAAAATACACCAAATTCAGAATTTTTAGAAATCCGAAGTAATTTCCCATAAAAATACAAATCCTAAGGACCGGGTCAAACTAAAGTCAACGGTCTACAAAATCTCCAAGGCAAGGAAAAATCCGGTCAAACTCAAATACGCGGTCAAACTAAATCAAATCTCGCTTAAAAAGTTAAACCACGATTAAAACAATGCTAAACAAAAGGATTGGGGTCGGGATCTTACATAAAGCATGCTAAAATGATCGAAAGACCGAACATAAATATCAAAACAAGTAAAAGAACAATATCAGATGTACAATTATCTCGAAAAGATAAAAGCCTGCATAAAACATTTAATCGTCGGAAATACATTTCAAATCCTGAATAATAGCGACAATATGATAAAGATCGATATCGTAAACATTAAACCAATCTGAGCATAATAAGTATAACCAACGAGAATCATAAACTAAAGCAATATACAGATAAAACACTGGCAACCACAAATAGCTAAATCCTCCTATTACCGAAGTAATAAGAGCAAACAGAGCGTAGCCACTGAACGTGGTTACTAAAAAATGGGATCGGAACCGTAGCCATACAAATGGGACCGGCAGATCAAAAGTATCAGAACCGTAGCCATACAAATGGGACCGGCAGATAATTACCGTTGCCATGGTCGGTACAGACAGAATCCAAGCTGCAGCTGGCGGACAGAGTAAAGATCCCAAGCCGGGTGATCAGCCCGACAAGGTGACCTAAGCCTAGTGGTGCCTTTAGTTTTCAAACTCAAACAGATACAAATCTAACATAAAACTAATCCATTTGGCTCAGGGGCTCGCACCACATAGCTCTGGCCCCGTCTTGCCTCGGGGTTTGTTTTTCGGAATCGTAGCCTCTTTGGCTCATGGGCTCGCACCACATAGCTCTGGCCCCGTCTTGCCTCGAGGTTTGTTTTTCAAATACTAGTGTTGTCAAAACAATAGTCTTATCGAAGAAATCCCGAATGTAACGAACATACTCCAATCTCTTTTCAAATCGAATCGGAGAAAACATACGAATATCTCTGGTAAACCGTTTAAATACGCATCAAGGTGATTTGTATAAAATCATACGATCAACCCCTTCGAACATGGGAAGACACATGATTTTATAACAAATCATCGATGCAATTTAGATTAGTTCACCAAAGAAAACAAATACAAATACAAATACAAATACAGATACATTTTTCTAACTTGAAATGGAATGGCTAGTGGAGAATGACTTAATGATTTATCAAGGAACCATCACAATGCACGTTTAACCTTTAAACATTGATTAATAAGGAATGTGTTTGATGCCAATGAAAATCCATAATGTTTAAATGATAAAGTGCGCATTGAGACCCGAAAGGTTCCCGTATAATTCCACATTCATTCATTCTCACAACGATCCCATTCCCATTTCACAAACTTTCCAAGCATCAAAAGTAATGTCAAAACTCTTAAAAACAGGCCCATAGCTGGCCTTAAACCAAGTCCAAATAGCCTACTCATTTAGCCCAAAATAGCCCCTTTAAACAAGGCCTAAACCATTATTAAAACAGTCCAAAAACTAAGTTTGATTGGCCCACAAAACACATTTCAAAAACAGCCCAAAGCTAAACATTTATTGGCCCACAAAACATATTTTTAAAACAACCCAAAACTGAACTTTAACCAGGCCCACAAAACTGATTTTTAAGGCAGCCCAAAACTGAACTTTAACCAGGCCCACAAAACTGATTTTTAAGGCAGCCCAAAACCAACCTGAACAGGCCCACAAACTGAACCTAAGATGACCCAATATCAGGTTTTACACTGGCCCAAGAACTGACTTTGAATGGCCCAAAGAACAAGCCCAAAGAAACCCCAAAAGAACAGGCCCAAAAAAAACCATAAACGGACCCAAACCCGAGCCCAGACTGAGCTGGGCGGACCCAGGTCCGCTCGAGCGGACCCAGACAGAAGCTGGGTCACTCGAGCGGCCCAGTGGGTCGCTCGAGCAGACCCAGACAGTGCCTGGTCCGCTCGAGCGACCCAGTGGGTCGCTCGAGCGGACTGGGCCTGCCCAGTCCGGCCCGAGTGCAGAAAACCTCCATTTTTTTTTTCTTCCTCTTTTCTTGCTCATTTCCATTCCTTTTCATTCCTTCAATTTTCCACAATAAATTGGGCCCTTTCTTGACCTTCTAAACTCCTCAAATCACCATCCATGATCCAACCAATTGATCAAACACAACACTTTTTAAAATCAAAGTTTTTCCCATACTTAGAACACAACACCATTAATACAAAGAAAGCAAATTATCCAAGTGACTAAATGAAACCAAACTTCCAACTCCTTGTAGAACAACAACATGAGTAAAAACCAATATAACATTACTTCATCCATTCAAAGTAAATCCATAACTCAAAAGGATTAGAACATAATGAGAGAAAACCATGAAACCAAACACGAAACATGAAAACATCATATTAATTGTAAAATTCACTTGCCTTGGTCAAGAGAAGATGCAAAAACACTCCATGAGAGTCTTCTAATGGCCTCAAGCTCCAAAATCATAAAACCCCCAAAATGGCTCAAAAGAAACCCTAGAAAACCAATCATTGCAAATCTCCATGACAACCCATTGCATGAGTGATGAAAACACTCTAAATGAAAAGGAGAACAAAAATCTAAAGTTTAGAAAGCTATTGCAAACCTTGAGAAATCCAAACAAGGAAGAAGAGCTTAGATGAGAGCCTTGCTCTAGCCCAAAAATCTTGAAAATAGGGTCTTTGGAAAGCTTGAGAGATGGGGAAGAAGGAGGTGAGATCAAATCTCCATGAAAGCTCCAAGAGAGAGGTGCTTCAGATGAGAGAGAAAGAGTGGGAAGAGAGGGAAAGAGCCCTAGCTCAAACCCTTGTTGGAAACGAATGAAGGAGAAGAAGAGAGGGGTTCCCCTCTTATAAGGTGGGTCTTGTGGGCCCCAATCTTCACAAGGCTGAAACTCGCATTTGCGGGCCCCGAACGAAAACGACGAAGAAGACAAAAACGATCGGCGAAATATCTAGTTTCCAAAAAGTATATTTTCCCCAAATTCTGAAATTTTCGAAATTCATGGACAGATTTAGTGAAAATGTCATTTTTGCCCATTTTCCTCGAAAAACGTGATTTTTGAGTATCAAATCAAAATGATCAAAACATGAAAGTTGTTAAACTTCATAAAATAAGTCGAAATACACCAAATCCAGAATTTTTAGAAATCCGAAGTAATTTCCCATAAAAATACAAATCATAAGGACCGGGTCAAACTAAAGTCAACGGTCTTCAAAATCTCAAAGACTAAGGAAAAATCTAGTCAAACTCAAAAACGCGGTCAAACTAAATCAAATCTCACTTAACAAGTTAAACCACGATTAAAACAATGCTAAACAAAAGGACTGGGGTCGGGATCTTACATCCTCCCCCCCTTAGAATCCATTTGGTCCTCCAAATGGCCTAAACCAAATCGAAATCGAAGACCCAAAAAGACAAACGAAAACACTGACACGCTACACTGAACCTCGGCAACTGAGACGTCCTCTTATCAAACCTGACGTTGAAATGCGCCTGCAAACAACACTCTGATTCGGTTGAAGGCTTCACACTATTCCACATATCTGCTCGGAGACAAACTTCTCTGACCAAACTGGTGTCCAACACTCCTAAGCATCTTTGGTGTCATCTGTCGTTCTCGCACCGGATCAATTCTTCTACTTAACTCGTCAGTCACTGATGGTTCAAGAAACTGTGAGTTCTATCTCTTTCTATCACTTGGAATTTCTGTGCCTTAAGTCCTTCAAAGCTGTACACGGTGCTCCCGATGCTTGCCTCTTCAGATTTCACTTTTCAAATCTCCTACCCTTGACCTGTAAAGCCGACCTTGGAAATCCAATCTGATGTCAATCCCTGAAGAACTGAAACTGTCAATTCAAGTCTTGAATGATGTTGATTCTCTCGTAGATCCAACCTTGTCCTCAACTGAACTAGTACCCATCCGGACATTCATCATCCCTTCACTTCATACACCTCCGAACTTCAACCAAGGGCTATTACCACTCACTCCATTCAACGCGAAACAAATCTTACAATTGGAAACATATTGACTAAAATAATTACTTAGCTAAATTTTATCATTTTAAAACATAGTAAAAATTAAACTTCCAAATCATCAAATAAAGCTTAATAAATAAAGTTTATCAAAGTTTGAATATGAAACAACATTATTCGTTTTGAAATCCACATCTTCATGACCCAACAATTCATTGGAATACTCAACAACTTCAAATTAGGGTTTCAAAAATAAATCAATTGCACGTAGTATGACCATACATGAAATTTTGTTGAAATCCATTTCCAGCCAAGCACATACAAAGTTTTGAAATCTTTAAGGTTTTGAAATGTAGCTGTCAACAATTAAAAGAATTAAAACAATAGCAAAATTTCAAGATCATTGTGTAACAATGTCTTAAGAAGATTAAATAAAAATTCATAACACAAATCCTTATGAAAACGAAATCATGCGACTAATGAAAAGAGTATATAACATAGTTTATTTCAAAATAAGCCTTAAAGAAGAACATAAATCGATTGTTTAAACATTACACGGATAAATCATAAACATTAAGGAAAACATAACAAGATGAAAATATCATGAAAATCATTTTAAATAAGAAATGGACATCCAAATTACTGAAGTACTCCCTTGCATCTGCACGCTGTCCAATCCAATACCTTAAAAGTCTGTGAAACCCACAACATTTCCTTTGCTGCCAAAAATTTTCTTAACTACAACTAACCATCCACTTGGTATTGCCTCTGGAAACTACACTGGCTACACTACAAGTTACCGAACTTCTCAACCAAAACCATCCTTTTGCAGTCCTTCATCTGGGAAAGATAGTCTGAGTTCACCCAAAATCCACATTCACTTACCTTGGTGCATTGCATGACGATCTCCGATTAGCTGAAAGGGGATCTTCAACTACTGCTCGAGTCCAACTCTGACGGGCAAATGCACAAATCTTCCCTCAATAACCACATTGAAGATGCTGAAGGCTGAAAGTCTGCTGATGTTCTCCGAAAACAACATACTAAATCCATGAGGTTCTCAGTCTCCGACACCAACACAGACAAAAGACACTGAACAAGAGTATGGAGACTTTAAATTCTCCACCACTAAGGAGGAAATTTGGCCATCCAAATCTCCTAACAACAGAACTAAAAGAAAAGACAAGCAAAATCTCTCGAACTGAAAGAAAAGCCGACTCAAATCCAACGAAACAAAGACACGAGAAAACAAATCGACACAATCTAACGAATCCTCACCACACGTCTTAATGTCTCTAGAGTATTTTATTTCCTAGAAACTAACCAGTTCTGATACCAAACCTGTCACGCCCCGAAACCGGGACCTGCAGCGAACCGATCTCGGGGTGCGAAATTTTGGAATAATTTGAAACTTTTTGTTATAGTTCCCAAGATCCGCGTGAATGAGGATAAACACATGCCAACACAATCAGAGTATATTTTTCGCGGAAGCTAACCATGGTGTTACGACTCGGAATCCGTGGCCATCGGGTTCCGTGTCGTACGCAACCGATGTCATAAAGCCATCTCATAATAAGACTGGCATAAACCATAAATCACAACACACTGAGCTGGTAGTAACAAATCTATTATTTCCCGCATATTCAGATTACAATTAACAGATGTCTTAATTACAAACCCAAAAGAAAAAGGCCGATAAAGCCATACAACAATATAACCAACTAAACAGAAATACTACCCTCAAAGGTTAGATACGAACTCCGGTGCCGAACTTGACATCTAAATGATATCAACGGGCAGCCTCTCACGTCAGACCGGCGGTCCCACCGCCTCCTCTGATCAAAACACCTAAAACCAGAAAGAGGAGAAACTGGCACCAAACAAAAAGGGTCAGACACGACGGTCTGGCAGGCAAAATAAACAAATAATATGAAATAAAAGAACGTACATAAAACCAGACGAAATCATCGTAAAACCGAATAAGTAGTCTAAACAATAATGACAATAAAGCATGCTAAAATGATCGAAAGACCGAACATAAATATCAAAACAAGTAAAAGAACAATATCAGATGTACAATTATCTCGAAAAGATAAAAGCCTGCATAAAACATTTAATCGTCGGAAATACATTTCAAATCCTGAATAATAGCGACAATATGATAAAGATCGATATCGTAAACATTAAACCAATCTGAGCATAAAAAGTATAACCAACGAGAATCATAAACTAAAGCAATATACAGATAAAACACTGGCAACCACAAATAGCTAAATCCTCCTATTACCGAAGTAATAAGAGCAAACAGAGCGTAGCCACTGAACGTGGTACTAAAAAATGGGATCGGAACCGTAGCCATACAAATGGGACCGGCAGATCAAAAGTATCAGAACCGTAGCCATACAAATGGGACCGGCAGATAATTACCGTTGCCATGGTCGGTACAGACAGAATCCAAGCTGCAGCTGGCGGACAGAGTAAAGATCCCAAGCCGGGTGATCAGCCCGACAAGGTGACCTAAGCCTAGTGGTGCCTTTAGTTTTCAAACTCAAACAGATACAAATCTAACATAAAACTAATCCCTTTGGCTCAGGGGCTCGCACCACATAGCTCTGGCCCCGTCTTGCCTCGGGGTTTGTTTTTCGGAATCGTAGCCTCTTTGGCTCATTGGCTCGCACCACATAGCTCTGGCCCCGTCTTGCCTCGAGGTTTGTTTTTCAAATACTAGTGTTGTCAAAACAATAGTCTTATCGAAGAAATCCCGAATGTAACGAACATACTCCAATCTCTTTTCAAATCGAATCGGAGAAAACATACGAATATCTCTGGTAAACCGTTTAAATACGCATCAAGGTGATTTGTATAAAATCATACGATCAACCCCTTCGAACATGGGAAGACACATGATTTTATAACAAATCATCGATGCAATTTAGATTAGTTCACCAAAGAAAACAAATACAAATACAAATACAAATACAGATACATTTTTCTGACTTGAAATGGAATGGCTAGTGGAGAATGACTTAATGATTTATCAAGGAACCATCACAATGCACGTTTAACCTTTAAACATTGATTAATAAGGAATGTGTTTGATGCCAATGAAAATCCATAATGTTTAAATGATAAAGTGCGCATTGAGACCCGAAAGGTTCCCGTTATAATTCCACATTCATTCATTCTCACAACGATCCCATTCCCATTTCACAAACTTTCCAAGCATCAAAAGTAATGTCAAAACTCTTAAAAACAAGCCCATAGCTGGCCTTAAACCAAGTCCAAATAGCCTACTCATTTAGCCCAAAATAGCCCCTTTAAACAAGGCCTAAACCATTATTAAAACAGTCCAAAACTAAGTTTGATTGGCCCACAAAACACATTTCAAAAACAGCCCAAAGCTAAACATTTATTGGCCCACAAAACATATTTTTAAAACAACCCAAAACTGAACTTTAACCAGGCCCACAAAACTGATTTTTAAGGCAGCCCAAAACTGAACTTTAACCAGGCCCACAAAACTGATTTTTAAGGCAGCCCAAAACCAACCTGAACAGGCCCACAAACTGAACCTAAGATGACCCAATATCAGGTTTTACACTGGCCCAAGAACTGACTTTGAATGGCCCAAAGAACAAGCCCAAAGAAACCCCAAAAGAACAGGCCCAAAAAAAACCATAAACGGACCCAAACCCGAGCCCAGACTGAGCTGGGCTCGCTCGAGCGGACCCAGGTCCGCTCGAGCGGACCCAGACAGAAGCTGGGTCGCTCGAGCGGCCCAGTGGGTCGCTCGAGCGGACCCAGACAGTGCCTGGTCCGCTCGAGCGACCCAGTGGGTCGCTCGAGCGGACTGGGCCTGCCCAGTCCGGCCCGAGTGCAGAAAACCTCCATTTTTTTTTTGTTTTTCTTCCTCTTTTCTTGCTCATTTCCATTCCTTTTCATTCCTACAATTTTCCACAATAAATTGGGCCCTTTCTTGACCTTCTAAACTCCTCAAATCACCATCCATGATCCAACCAATTGATCAAACACAACCCTTTTAGAATCAAAGTTTTTCCCATACTTAGAACACAACACCATTAATACAAAGAAAGCAAATTATCCAAGTGACTAAATGAAACCAAACTTCCAACTCCTTGTAGAACAACAACATGAGTGAGAACCAATATAACATTACTTCATCCATTCAAAGTAAATCCATAACTCAAAAGGATTAGAACATAATGAGAGAAAACCATGAAACCAAACACGAAACATGAAAACATCATATTAATTGTAAAATTCACTTGCCTTGGTCAAGAGAAGATGCAAAAACACTCCATGAAAGTCTTCTAATGGCCTCAAGCTCCAAAATCATAAAACCCCCAAAATGGCTCAAAAGAAACCCTAGAAAACCAATCATTGCAAATCTCCATGACAACCCATTGCATGAGTGATGAAAACACTCTAAATGAAAAGGAGAACAAAAATCTAAAGTTTAGAAAGCTATTGCAAACCTTGAGAAATCCAAACAAGGAAGAAGAGCTTAGATGAGAGCCTTGCTCTAGCCCAAAAATCTTGAAAATAGGGTCTTTGGAAAGCTTGAGAGATGGGGAAGAAGGAGGTGAGATCAAATCTCCATGAAAGCTCCAAGAGAGAGGTGCTTCAGATGAGAGAGAAAGAGTGGGAAGAGAGGGAAAGAGCCCTAGCTCAAACCCTTGTTGGAAACGAACGAAGGAGAAGAAGAGAGGGGTTCCCCTCTTATAAGGTGGGTCTTGTGGGCCCCAATCTTCACAAGGCTGAAACTCGCATTTGCGGGCCCCGAACGAAAACAACGAAGAAGACAAAAACGATCGGCGAAATATCTAGTTTCGAAAAAGTATATTTTCCCCAAATTCTGAAATTTTTGAAATTCATGGACAGATTTAGTGAAAATGTCATTTTTGCCCATTTTCCTCGAAAAACGTGATTTTTGAGTATCAAATCAAAATGATCAAAACATGAAAGTTGTTAAACTTCATAAAATAAGTCGAAATACACCAAATCCAGAATTTTTAGAAATCCGAAGTAATTTCCCATAAAAATACAAATCATAAGGACCGGGTCAAACTAAAGTCAACGGTCTTCAAAATCTCAAAGACTAAGGAAAAATCTAGTCAAACTCAAAAACGCGGTCAAACTAAATCAAATCTCACTTAACAAGTTAAACCACGATTAAAACAATGCTAAACAAAAGGACTGGGGTCGGGATCTTACAACCGGATTCGATGGCGAGTTCCAATCCTAGGATCAGAGCTTGATATTTAGCTGCATTGTTTGTGCATGGTTCCAGTAGCAAGAAAGTGTGTGGAATCATGTATTTGTCTGGGCTAACAAAGAGGATGCCAACTCTCGAGATCAGCTGTCTTTTTTCATTTTTTCTGGTTGCACCGTCAAAGTACATGTCCCAGGAGGCACTTTGTGAGAAAGTCTCCACATTGTAGACTGGTTCGTCTGGGAGATCATCTCTGAGCGGAGAATCTTTAGGCAATGGATGCTCTGCGAGGAAGTCCGCTAGAGCTTGCCCTTTGATTGCCTTTTGTGGTACATAGCTAATATCAAATTGTGACAGAAGGATGGACCATTTTGCCAGTCGAGCGTTGAGAGAACCTGCCTTTGTGACAAGGACCTTCAAGAGGTTGACCCTCGAGACCAGGTAGACTGTGTTGGAAAGCAAGTAGTGACGCAACTTTTGTACGGCGAACATCACTGCAAGACATTCTTTTTCGACTGGAGAGTAGCGATGCTCTGCACCTACTAGCATGCGGCTGAGGTAATATAGAGCATCTTCTTTTCTTTGATCATTTTCTTGCGCAAGCAGAGCTCCCAAAGAGTGATCAAGGGCTCTTGTGTACAAATTGAATGGTTTTCTAGTGGTAGGAGAAGCTAACACTGGAGGTTTTGTCAGGTATGGCTTGATGTCTTGGAAAGCAGCTTCACAGTCAGCATCCCAGACAAAGTTTACACCTTTTTTCATCAACCGGGAGAATGGACGGCATTTCCCCGAAAGATTGGAGATGAACGGTCTGATGTAGGCCAATCTCCCTTGAAGCCCTTTGAGTTCTCTCAAGGTTCTTAGAGAGGGCATTTCTAGAATGGCTTTGACTTTTATAGGGTCAAGCTCTATTCCAGCTTTCCGAACTAAGAATCCGAGGAACTTATCCGACGAGACGCCGAAGAAGCATTTCAAAGGATTCATTCGCAGTTTGTGTTTGCGAAGCCGGAGGAAGACTTCTCGAAGGTCTTCGAGATGATCTTCTTTTCTTTTGCTTTTGACAGCGAGGTCATCAACGTAACATTCAACCGTCTTGTGCGCATATCTTGGAATATTTTCATCATAGCCCTCTGATATGTGGCACCAGCATTTTTCAGAACAAATGGCATGACAGAGTAGCAATACACGCCAAATGGGGTCCGAAAAGATGTATGTTTTTCATCTTCAGGATGCATCTTTATCTGATTGTAGCCAGAGAAACCATCCATGAATGTCATTCGCTCGAATCCACAGGTATTATCAATCATTACCTCTGGTATGGGGAGCGAAAACTCATCTTTTGGGTGTAACACCCCGACCCACCTTAATCTCGTTTTAGAGTTAATTAATTTGGATTAATTGCTTAATGGATGTTTTGGTTGTGATTGGACTTGATTAGGTGGAATTAGTGGGGTTTGACCATTTACTAGGTAGATTATGACTTTTGGAGTGTTTTGGGTTTTGTGTGTACTTAGAAATTTTTTGGGTTTCTAATGCATTGCATAGGGCATTTCATGGGCCTTAACTTTCATGTCTTGACCCATCAAATTCGGACCCATTTAGGCCCATTCCCAGCCCATTCATTAGCTCCAAGCCCTTTCTTGCAATTTCAGTCCATTTTGTGGACTTACATGCAATGCAGGAGGAAAATTGGCTTAAAAGCCTTAACCCCAGTCATTTTCCTTTCTTCTCCTCTCATTTCTTCTCCATTTCCAGCTGGGAGCTATTCTTCTCCTTGTCTTCTTCTTCTTCTTCTTCTTTCACTCCTAGCATCAACCAAGACTCCTAGCATGAGTAGAAGCTAGCCACCACTTCATCTTCTCCACCAAGACAACATCTTCCAAGCTCAAGCATCCACTCATCTTTCTTTCTTCTTGCTTTTGGTAAGCACTTTCTTCATTCATCATTTTCATTTGATTTCTTTCATCCTTGGAAAGCTACAAATCATGTATGCATCATCTTCTTCCTCATTCATTTCATTCATTTTCGTTTTCACCATTTTAGGGCATTTGAGCTTGCATTTTGGGGATTCTTGATTAGAAAAGATTTGGAGTGTGAGAGTTAGCTCAAAGCACCAAGGCAAGTTAAATATGTACATTGATATGCATGTTTCCTTGTTTGATTCATGAATGTATGAAATCATTTGTAGAAACCCTTCTTCTTGCTCAAAAATGGTTTTCTTGTGGATGATTTCTTTTGTTAATGTATATGGGTTTATTGATAGTTTTGATGAGCATTTTGGAAGCTCAAAGATACCTATTGGTAGTGTTTTAAAACCTGATGGAATGCCTTGAATGGCTTGAGAGAAATCAAGAAGTTTCAGATTTTCGGACAAAGAGATTTGACAGTTCGCTCGAGCGAGCGTGAGTGAACGCTCGAGCGAAGGGCTTTCTGGGAGAGTTCACTCGAGCGAACTCTTGGTCCGGTCGAGCGAACAGCTTTCTGTCTGGGGTCCGCTCGAGCGAACATCTGAGCGCTCGAGCGAACCTGATACCTGCAGTATGCAGATTTTCCAATGACCATAACTTTTCAACCGTAAGTCCGTTTTTGGAGATCTACATACCGTTGGAAAGCTCATGATGTGTAGAACCCAACAAAGAGTGATTTTATTTGATTTGAGCCTTAAAAAGATTATATATTGGATTCTATATAATTGTGACAAATGGACGTTTCCATGAGCCGGACATTAAACCGTAGCTTGTTCTAGTTGATTGGCCTGATAGATGGACCTGTAGGATGTGCACCCTGAACTTTTATCATGACCATTGGATTTGTTTAATTGTGGATATGGATTGAGCACCCGTACCCACAAAAGGGGCATTGTGTTCTTCGGATTGTAACCGTGCCAAATGTGTTCTATTAAGGGATTCGACATCCAAATTATGTAACCCCAAGGGGTCCTCGTAGCCCGATAATGTCGAACTCTTAATACTACCCTGAGTTGGACGGTGAAGACCACATGTGTTCCCAAGACCGTAGGCCTGGCTTGAGTTCTGTCTTGATTCTAAATATGATATCTCTGTACATGCATTGCATTCCGTTTTCAGTATTCTAGTATGACTTGATCATGCTTCTGTTCAGTTATGTATTCTCTGTTACACATCTGTTATGTTATATCTATTTATGGCTTTGTTCAGTATATTTCAGTAAGTACTGATTTGTTATTTATAAGTCTTGTCCTGTATGTGTCCTGTATCTGATTTACACTGTTCTGCACCTGATCTGTTGTTTGTATTTTGCACTCTATGAGTCGGCACCACTTAGCTTCGACCCTATCTAAGTCGGACCCGGCTAAGTGTGGGTTTAGTAAACTTCTGGCCCTCTGCAGATGGGAATATATTCTGAGGGTTTACCGGCACCCTAGGTCTACGATGGAGAATTCTGAGTACCTCTGTCTCCTAGTAGCACCACCCTGTCCTGTCCTGATATTCTGCTCTCATTTCATTTCATGTTATATGATTAACTTGAGAGAACATAGCTTATGTGGATGTGCCAACTAGTACTGTTAATATATTTATCTGTTATCTATGACTCGTATGTCTCATGCTAATTCATGCATTGATACGCCTAGTGATTATTCCTTGATCTCTTATGATTTATACCTGTCTGACTATTCATTTGATACATGTTATATGGACTGTATATGTTTGTCTTGCTTAGCTTAGTCTAATGGTGCTACACTTGGCGTTACAGGTGAATACGACGACGCCATTGCCCCGGAGATCCTTGAGGAAGAGGAACCTCCACATAACGTAGCAGAGTGGACTCCTGATGATGTCTTCTAGACATCCCTACGATGAGAAATGGACATTAAATTACCCATCGACCGTGGCTAGGATTGCCACATCTTTTGTATTAACTTATAAACCTGTTAGTTTTGGGATTGTAAACTTAATTAACTTACTTCTTCTCTCTCTATCTCTTGAACTTGAATCTTTAAATTTATGCTCATGGACCCCTATGCTCTATATCTTGATGATTGTGTTATGTAAATTTGGATATCCATTTGACAGATTTATACAAGCATATTGAGAAATATAACCTCACACGTGATATCTTGTGGGTAAATTCCGTACGTGGGGACCTAGAGTCAATGAGTTTGACTCGAATTTCCACGCGGGCGTGTGTCGCGCCTCGGGATGTGTGAAATCTCGGGCTCGGGGCGTGACATTGGGCATGCGCCATTCAGGTCTCTATAGTCAATACAGACCCTGATTTGCCCTTTTTTCTTTGTCACGGGGACAATGTTGGCCAACCATTCAGGATGTTGTTCCTCACGGATGAAGCCGACGCTTTTGAGCTTTTGAACTTCTTGTTTAATCTTATCCATCACATCTGGATGGAATCTTCTTTGGCCTTGCTTGACAGGCTTGATGTCTTCTTGAAAATTGAGTTTGTGGACTGCTATTTTCGGGTCTAAGCCAGGCATTTCAGTGTAAGACCATGCAAAGCAATCAACGAACTCACGAAGAAAGGCGATATACTCGGGTAACTCATCATCCTTTATATTCTTGCTTATGAATACAGGACGTGGGTTATCTAATGTTCCCAAGTCTTGGGTTATCTAATGTTCCCAAGTCTATCTTTTGAACAGGATCTTCTATTCGAAGGTTCGAAGGTGGTTCCTCCATAATATTTTCGGAGGCTTCCAGCTCAACGAAACCTTCTAGGGTTTCAAAGGCATTTTCAGACCAAGGTTTTGTTCCTTTCCACGGGTCTTCTTGATCGGTAATTTTCCCAAGGCTTGCTATGAGATGATCCCAATCGCCTGTTGAAACCGGGTCGAAGTAGGCTACTTCTTTTGGAGATGAGGGTTCTTCTGGGTCAGAAGACCACACGTCTGTGCCATCGGACAACTCCTCTTCATTTTCGGAGAAATCGTGCCAGTTGGATGAGCTTCCTGGATCTTTGTCAGGTGACTCATCAAAGAGATATCCAGGGAGATCGATGTCTTCATGGACTTGAGATGTTGAGGCTTGGTTAGTATATTGACTTTTAAGCCTTTGTGTCAACTGTCTCAGGGGAGTGTAAAGATCATACCCTAACCCGTGTGAAGACTTTTCTACATAGTCGTAGAGTCTCCAATCTTCCAGCTGGCTTTTGGTCAAGACAGGCCCCAATGGTATGAGAATACCGCGTCCTTCTCCCAAACCGACTGGGTTTTGAGCGTCATAGCCCATTTTCTTCATAATAGCTTGTGCCACAGAACTATATAAGGATAGTTGAGGCATACCTTCATTTTGGAAAGGTTCAAGCATGGAGTTTGATGAAGAAGCATCCGATCTATGGAAGAAGATCGGCTTTTCCTTTGCTGAAGTTGCTGGAACAACGAAGGAAGCTGACGTAGGATCTTCTATGTCAAAAGTTGTCTCCATTGGAGTGAGAGCAGGCTGAACTTGCTGAGTGTCAGCTTGGCTTGACGATGTGTCGTCTTCTGGCTCTAATCTAAATCCGTGTCTTGCATGATAGACACGAAAGAGACAACAAATTGCCCCCAGGCTTTTGCTTTACCTTCTTCACTTTAGTTGTGATGACCAAAGGCTTTGAAGGTTTGAGGGAGATGATGAAGGGAGTTTGAATACTCTCTTTGGATTTACCGGATGGTTTGTTTTCTTCCGGTGATTGTTGAGGAGCCTTGCCTTTATCTTTCTGGGGATTTTCGGCAAAGGGTGCTGTGTGCTTCTCCTCTTCTTCTTTTCACCTTCATACATTTGTGAGTCTGCAAAGTGGACTTCTTTACCTTTGAAGGGTTTTTTGTCCGCATAGACTCGATGTATCATGCCGTCGTCACCAACAAACTTGATGCATTGATGTAGAGTTGAAGGGACAACACCATTCTCGTGGATCCAAGGGCGTCCGAGAAGGATGTTGTAGCATGAAGGGGTTTTTATTGCATACACTGTGACCTCAGAAATAAGATCACCGATTTGCAACTTGAACCTGATTTTGCCAATAGGCCTTTGAGTACTCCCATCGTATCCAAAGATAGATACAGATGTGTGGCTCAGTTTGCTGGGTGGGATGCCCAACTCTTCGAGAGCCGATGTGGAGATGAGGTTGAGTGCAGAACCTGGGTCGATCTGAACTCTATGCATAGGCATTTCCTTGATGTACCCTGTGAAGTACAGGGGTCGGTTGTGCCTGGTTTCGCCAAGTAGGAGGTCGTCCTTTGTGAAGGCGATGGTTGCACTGGCTGCTTTTTTAACCGAGAGGCATTCAATGCATGATCCCTTAGTTTTCTTCTTTTCTCCCTTTGAGGAGGCTTCTGAGTTTTTGACCCGGTAATCCATTTCAATTTGGAGGACTTGCGGGGCATGTTTGTCGACATCCTCATTCAGCTTTTGTAATTCTGAGATGAGATAATCACGAGTGTGCGGAGACATTCGCAACAAATCTAGGATGTGCAGACGTGCATGTATGTGCTTGAAGTGTTCAATCAAGTCATACTTGAAAGCCTCCTTAGGGCCTGCATGTTCATCATTGTTGCCACTAGGGGCGCTTACAACATCTTTTCCCGAAGGATTTACATATGTAAAGGAAGATTGGTTGTAATTTTTATGGTAGTCCCGACCAGAGCGGGTGCCTCTACCAACTTCGAGAGCTTCTTGAGAAGGGTCTTCGTTTGGAAGATTGTCTTCAGGATCAAGACGCTGTCGTTTTTCATTTGTTGAGGATGTATCAACAGCAGAGTTGCCATCCTCAGTGATTGTGTTGCACAGAGCATTTTCCGGGAACAAGTCCTGAACAGCATCCAGCAAGACGCTGTCGTTTTTCATTTGTTGAGGATGTATCAACAGCAGAGTTGCCATCCTCAGTGATTGTGTTGCACAGAGCATTTTCCGGGAACAAGTCCTGAACAGCATCCAGCAACCTTTCTTCTTCGTTGACCAATTCATCGTCCCAAGCATCAATAGCTGGGAATTCTTCAGTCAGGAAGGGTGTGAACTTTGAAGTCATAGTCTCAGGAGAAGAAACCTGAGAGGTTGTCGTCTCAGTGAAAGTCACGTGAGACGAGGTGGCTCCAGAAGATACATTGCTAGGCATCGCTAGAGTGTAAGTGCTCTCATCAGACGATGCTTCGGAAGAGCTATAATCCCGAATTATTACATTATAGGAAGCTCTAAGGGGAGACGTTGCCTGATCGGAGTCAGACTCATCCTCGGATGTAAGAGGATCATCTATCCAGCAATTTTCTCCATTTTCAGGAGTTAAGGGAGGATGTACCTGATGGTCTTCAGGGACTTCAGGCTCTGGATTGCAAGGAGGCTCGTTGACACGGTCTTGCTCTTGTTCTAGAGGGAGACGCTATAAGATCCTTGCATATTCTTCAAGATCAGGCATGGGAGCCAAATCTTCTTCTTCATCAACTCTTTGTGGCTCAACATTGTTGATTTCCACTGGAGTAATGAGGGGTGCTGGTTCAACAGCATTTTCTTGTACAACCTCTTGGTCTTCTTCATCATCAGACCAGGATCCTTGTGGCTGTAGAGGGTTATACCAGATTACTGGCATAAGATGAGACTCAGGAACCCATTCTTCATCGGAGAGATATTCTCCTGTTTCAAGGGGCTCCTCCCATTCGTCTGTGTAGTTGGATTCGAATCCATCATCGGTGTCGCTGGACTCGTATCCATCAATGGAGAATCCAACTACCAAATTGCAAGAGGGTAGAACTGGTTCTCTTTGAGTGGGGCCAGGAATGCTGGCTTGGTAGATGTTTGGGACCTTCTCTGTTTTGGTGAAGGTCTTGGGGACCAAGTCTTGGGATAGACCTGGTCATTTGATGGTCGAGGCTTCATGGGACTGCCACGGGCTTCGGGCCTTCTGGTACTTGCCTTTGGTGTCATGGTAGTGACACGTTGAGAGGCGAGTTTCTGCTTCTTGGAAGGAGCAGTTTATTCCTCAGGAAGTGGGAATGGTCCCAGCATCCCAAAGACGGTAGTCCGGGGAGTCGAGGTCGACCCGCAGCTTAGAGAGTTGCCGAGGGAGTTGACGCTTCGGCAGCTGATGGGGCGCTTGTAGGTGCGCGTAGTTTGCTTCTGTTGAAGCATAAGTTGGTGCTTGTCCTCATCGAAGGTAATGGTTAGTGAAGCTGCCATTATTAGTTTTCACAAAGTTTCTGAAACAAGATCACATCCATTAGTAATCACAAGATTATAATGCTCATAAATGGGAAGTTCTATGGTTTTGTCTTTTCAAATTGCTCGAGGAAGATGACCCAAGCAATATGAAGAAGGCAAAACGCCATAGAGGGTACAATTGTTCTGATCGCAAGTATGGTAAGCCCAGAATGAGCGTTCCAGTGACTGCTAGAAGCAATTGTGAACTTAAATTCGACTTATCGAGAAGCAGAGCTTACTCGAGGTAAGAAGAATATAAAGTTGGAGTTACAAATGTGCCGGTCGCAATACAGTAGACCCTGAAAGGGCGTACTAGTACCGCTAGACACAAATGTTTTGAGACTGCATCCATGAGATGAGATTCTCTATTTTGAAAGGTCAAGATTGGATTCATCAAAGAGAGTAAATGGTATTTCGATCTGAACACGGGCTCAACGATTTCCGCGAGCACCAGTGCTCAGAAAGAAATGAACCATAATTTCTCGGATCTGAATCCAAAAATGACGAGTTTTTTTTTTTTTTTTTGAAAGGCCAATATCAGGTTCATCAAAGAGAGCAAAAGACGCTCCAATCTGAACATGGGCTCAGCGATTTCCGCGAGCGCCAGTGCTCGGAAAGGAGAAGACCAAGATTTCTCCAATCTAAACCCAAAATGACGGAAGTTTTTTTTTTTGAAGATTTTTTTAAAAAAAAAAACTTTTTGTATTTTTTTTTTTTAGATTTTTTTTTATTTTAAAATTTTTATTTTTAAAAAATTTATTTAAAAGACGAGAGAGTACACATAGGCCTCCTAACCCAGTTTTATGAAATCTCGATTGATAGAATTGCCCCCAGGTAAGGGTAGGATTACTTAATGAACCCGTTTGGAGGACCCTTGCCTAGAACAGTCAAGCTGTCTCCACACTCTGGACAAGGCTTTTCTTGAATCAACCATGATCAAAGAACGAAGTTGGCTTAACCTTAGTGGTCTATGTCTTTTTTTTGTTTTTTTTTTATATATTTTTTATTTTTTGATTTTTAATGAACTCATCGAAAAGAAACGATGGCCCAAAACCTTAGTCGAACAGGCTCAACATTTCTGGAAGCACGATGAACGATAGGAAAGGATCAAGGTTTCTCAATTTTGAGTCCAAACTGAGAAATCTAATTTTTTGTTTTTTATTTGATATATATATATATTTTTAGATCTTTAATGAACTCATCGAAGAGAAACGATGGCCCAAAACCTTAGTAGAACAGGCTCAACATTTCTACAAGTGCGATGAACGATAGGAAATGATCAAGGTTTCTCAATTTTGAATTCAAACCGAGAAATCTAATTTTTTTTTTTTTTTACTTTTATATATATATATATATTTTTAGATCTTTAATGAACTCATCGAAGAGAAACGATGGCCCAAAACCTTAGTCGAACAGGCTCAACATTTCTGCAAGCGCGATGAACGATAGGAAATGATCAAGGTTTCTCAATTTTGATTTCAAACCGAGAAATCTAATTTTTTGTTTTTTGTTTTTTTATTTTATATATATATATTTTAGATCTTTAATGAACTCATCGAAGAGAAACGATGGCCCAAAACCTTAGTCGAACAGGCTCAACATTTCTGCAAGCGCGATGAATGATAGGAAAGGATCAAGGTTTCTCAATTTTGAATCCAAAATGAAAAATCTGATTTTTTTTTGTTTTTGAAAAGAGAGAGAGTGGAAATAAATTCAAAGAATTAGAAATTTCCAAAAAATCTCATCTCAATTTTTTTAGATGCAGAATCCAACATAGGCCACCAATTAGTAAGTAGCCAAGGAATTGAGAAAAGAAATATAAGCATAGAGCAAAAGATATGATATGCAAATATTTCATTTCTAGCATCGTGTTCTCAGATGAACGGGTCCCACCGGGTGGAGCCAGCTTGATAGACCGCGCTCATGCCTGGTTCTACCGAGGTCGGCGGACGTGGGAGTCCGTTGGGTCCGACCCTTTCGTAACCGGGGGGCAAGGGCGTGCATCAACATTTCTTTTGTGTGGGTGTGCCAGATTTTCTATTTTTTACTTGGAATTGCAAGTGGTGATCCGGAGATCAACCTTCGCAAGTAAAAAAGAAATCAACTTCTTTCAAGTTTTCCATTGCACATATATTTAAGAAAAGAGACATTTTCTTGATTTACCGTGAAAGGCAATTTTTTTGGCGTTTATAGCCGATTTTTGGCGTTTATAGCCGATTTTTGGCGTTTATAGCCGATTTTGGCGTTTATAGCCGATTTACAATCCTTATCAATAATGAAAGACAAGAGTTGTGATTTTTGTCTCTTTTAAAAAAATACAAACTACAATGAAAAGCAAGAAAAGGAGTATCTAACTTCTTAGGAGATTGTGGAGGACCCGTTCAGATTGACGGTCGCAAGCCATATGTGGACTTCGCCATCATCCATGCAGATGAGAACAGAGGATGCTATTGATTCGCTTGGCTTGGATATAACCTCAGGTTTTTAGAGGATAAAGACCAAAAGGAGGTCCTTTGCCCAATAAAAAGCCGAGTAGACGGGCTGAAAAGCCACATCTAAGCCATTTGGAGGCAGAAGGAGAAGGCAAGGACCTTAGGGGGGTACCCCCCAAGGGACTTTTGTCACCTTGTAGCGGTGGTCGGTGTAGAACTTCCACAGAGTTTTCTCTCTTTCTTTCTCTGGATTTCTGTGCTTTTCTCTGATCTGGGATCTGTCTTCTTTTTTCGATCTGGATTTCTTTGGAATGCTCTCCTATTTATAGGCTTTTAGGTACCCATTTAGGAGGGTTTATGAGCCTTAATTGTCATAAAGCTACATAAAGGGAGGAGTTACAAGATTGAATTCTTTATTTTGTAACTCCTTTTTCTTGGCTTCTGATTGGCCGGAGGAGATTGATGGCATTTAATCGCCTTTAATCGCCATGATGGGAGGAGTTTCATGGGTTAAATGCCATGAATCTCTTAACTTGTAACTCCCGGATGCTTGCTTCTGATTGGTTCGTCCAAAGAAATGGATTAATGACTGTAATAAAGCTAGTCAATTAATCGCATTAAGTGGTCGTTGAGCAGTTGAAGAGTCGCGGGCCGTGCCGCGTCTTTTGGGATTCTTCTGGCGATGATCATCGATGGATCTTCATGTAGATCGACATCGGATGACCATGTAACTTCAGGTGTTGGTTGCCAACAGCGGGTCGGTGCCATCTGTCCTGTCGATTTCTCGATCGGTCGGGTAGGAAGCACACTTTTTTTTTGGTTGACCGGGTGGCGATCAATGTTGTTTTCGATACTCTTGATGATTAACCCATGTTTTTGACGGATGTCAGAGGATTTGGTGTCTCAAAAGTATGAATTTTGGAAAATACCAGAGGCCGGACGCTTTGAATCGCTAAAACACGGCGAAAAATGGGGTTTCCGGGGCCCACCGGGCGATCCCGGGCCCCAGGGTCGCAGGGGCCTGCTACCCTGGGGGTTTTTTTCCCACTTTTGTCCCGTTTTGTGTCCGTTTTTGCTGTTTTTCGATTTTTTTTTTCTTCTGTATTTTTCGTTGACATTTTTGATCATTTATTGGCCTGATTTCCCTGTAGAAAATCTGATGAGAATCCTTGCATTTTATTTTGCAAAGTTTCAAATTTTCCGAGAAAGCCGAAGACTTTGTCGCGCAGAGCTGTCGATTTCCCGTCAGAAGCTGAAACTGGGTCAAACGATGTCGGAATGACCTGAAATTTGGGGTAAAGCCTGCTGAGCAATGAATAAGACCAACCATAGGCTTTTGTTTGAGTTTTGAAGCCGTTTGGGGCCCTATCACCAGTAGACTTGCTTTTGTCGCGATGAAGATGTCGTGGCTTGATGTGCGGTCAACCGATGTCCGATTGACTTGAAATTTGACAGGGAACCTATTGGAGTCATTTTAAGATGATCTATAGGCTCTGTCTTGGAAACCATTGTCCCGGGGAGCTTCGCCACCGGGAGGCCTGATTTGGCTTCCGAGCGTCAAAGTATGGTCAAATGTTGTCGAAATGACCTGAAATTTGACGTGTAGCCCTTTGTAAGCATTTTCAAGCCATCCATGTGCTCTATCTGATGAGTGATGGCCTCGGTGGTTCTCGCCGCTGAGAGGCTTGATTTAGCTATTCGAGGGTTGATATAGGGTCAAACGTTGTCGGTTTGACTCGGAACTTGACGTGGAGCCTTTTGGATGTATTTTGAGACCATCCATCGGCTCTGATCGAAGATTTGGTGTCTCCGATGCTTTCGCCGCCGGGAGCTCCTTTTCAGCTGCCGGAGAAGCGAAGTTAGGCCAAATGATTTTGAAATGGCCTGAAACTTCTTGTGTACTCCTCTTTTGGCTGTCTTGAAGGATCTTGCAGTTTTTGTTTGATTCTGACAAGATTTGATTTTTTGGAAGTAGCATTGCCTATTTATGGCAGGTTGCGACTTCATGTAGCTCTTTGGATCTTGAAGAGGCAAAGTGACATTTTTGGTGTCAACAATACCGTCAACTAAAAGATCATGAGAAGAATTATGCAACACATGATCTCGAGTTGGCAACAGTTGTTTTAGCGTTGAAGATGTGGAGACACTACCTCTATGGAGAGAAGTTTGAGGTTCACTCCGACCACCGTAGTCTACAGTACTTGTTTTCTCGGAAGGAGTTGAACATGTGGTAGAGGAGATGGATGGAATATATCAAGGACTACGATCTTCCAATCAAGTATCACCTAGGGAAAGCGAATGTAGTTGCAGATGCCTTGAGCAGAAAGTCAGTTAGCATGGCAAGTCTTCGAGGGACATATGTTGTACAACAGTTAGAGGAGTTGGGAGTAGATTCCAGCCTCTAAGGGAGGGTGTCATGCTGGCAAATATGTCAGTGTCAGAACCTTCGTTCATTTAGAAGATCAAAGAGAATCAGTTACAAGACCCAGAGTTGGCTAAGATTTCAGAACATATAGCAGATCGCCCGAATTTTCGTGTTGAAGATGGAGTTTTGTACTACCGAGATCGTCTATGTGTGCCTAACTTAGAGGACTTGAGGAATGATATCATGACCGAAGCTCACAATACCAAGTATTCCATACACCCGGGCAGTATGAAGATGTACCAGAATTTGAAAGGCAGATTTTGGTGGAATAACATGAAAAGAGAGATAGCAGCTTTCATCTCTAGATGTATGACATGTCAGTTGATCAAGGCAGAACATCAGAAGCCTCCAGGGTTACTACGGCCATTAGAGATTCCGGAGTGGAAATGAGAGCACATTACCATGGATTTCATCTCGGGATTACCGAAGACTAGCAAGGGCAATGATGCTATTTGGGTCAGAGTGGACCGTCTCACCAAGTCAGCTCATTTCCTACCGATGAAGACTGGGAAGAAGATGCACATGTTACCTTTGGCACTGTTGTTTGTCACAGAGATCATCAGTCGACATGGACAACCAGTTTCCATAACATCCGATAGAGACAGCAGATTTGTCTCGAGATTTTGGAAGACATTGCATGAGTCTATGGGTACGAAGTTACAGTTCAGCACAGCCTATCACCCACAGACTGATGGTCAGTCGGAGAGGACAATTCAAACACTTGAGGACATGCTCAGAGCTTGTGTGTTAGATTTCAAGACTTAGTGAGACGAAGCATTACCATTGTGTGAGTTTACTTACAACAACAGTTTCCACTCGAGTATCGGAATGGCGCCTTTTGAGGCTTTGTATGGCAGAAGGTGTAGGACACTTGTTTGTTGGGAAGAAGTTGGCATTCACAGTTTCCATGGTCCGACTATCGTTAGTGAGATAAGTGACAAGGTCAAGTTGATCCAAGAACGTCTGAAAGTGGCTCAGAGTAGGCAGAAGAGCTATGCAGATTCTCACAGAAGGGACTTACAGTTCAAAGAAGGAGATAAGGTTTTCTTGAAAGTGTCACCCACTCGTAGAACTTTGAGGTTTGGACAGAAAGGCAAGCTATCTCGGAGGTACATTGGACCGTATGACATTGTGAGCAAGATTGGTGATGTGGCTTACAGATTAGCCTTACCACCCGAACTCTCTGGTGTACACAATGTTTTTCATGTGTCTATGTTGAAGAAGTACGCTCCCGACAGACTACACATACTCCGTTATTAGCCGTTGGAAATTCGAGAAGATGCGACTTATGTTGAGAAGCCTAAGCAAATTATTGACACCAAGGAACAAGAGTTGAGAACTCGGACTATTCAGTGGGTCAGAGTGCTTTGGGAGAATCATGGACCGGAAGAAGCAACATGGGAATTACGGGATCAAGTTCAGAGGAAGTACCCACATCTCTTACCGGAGGTGAGTTTTAATTTCCATTTGGAGGACCAAATGTCCTAAGGGGTGGAGGATGTAAGACCCTGACCCGAGAGACCTCGATTAGAGTTAATTAAGTTGTGCTTTAGTTTTAAGTGTGTTTAGTGGTTTTTGGATTAGTTTGGGGATTAGAATAGCTTTTATAATAGCTTTGGGGAATTTGGAGAGCCTTTTTACTTGTGGGACCCTTTAGGGGTTCTTGTTACGAATTGTGTGAGACTTGGGGTTTACCGATGATTTCCAAAAATTATATTTTAACCCCATTGGACTTATCTTGTTAATCCCTATAACTTTCATGTTGACATCGTTCCCATTCGAGAGCCCTAAACCCGACTTTTCGCAAATTGAGGGCAAAATGGTCTTTTTACCCAAAAACCTGGACACCAATTTTAATGTCACCAAAACATGCAAAATATATACTTTTTGGAAACTAGAAATTTCGCCGATCAACTTTGTCTTCTTCGTCGAATTCGTTTGAAGCCTCAAAAACCATATTTTGAGCCCGAGGAATCTTTTAAGTTGTGGGCCCCAGTCCCACTTACTATATAAGGAGAGCTCTTCTCCATTTCTCCTCTTGTTTGCTAAAACCCTAGAAGGAGAAGAAATTCCAGCCCTAAAGGTGTTTGATTGTGGGCTTAAGAGGTGATTAGAGCTCAATTTGATTTTTATTGGACCCCAAGGCAAGTGGATGAAATGATTCTCATACGTTTATCATGTTTTATGCAAAATTTTGATTTATCTTTATTGATAGTTTTAAATGGTTTAATATGTTTGATAGTTTGATTTTATGGATTTTGAATGATGATTTGTTGAGTTGAGGAGGTCAAGTAAGGGACCAAATATTCATGGAGTTGTGTTGGGAAGAAGGGGAAAGAAAGGAAATGGATAGGGATTGGACATAAGAGGAATCCAACCATTTAGGCTGAGATTCGCCACTGTCCGATCGATCGGACTGTGGGCATTACAGGGCCGATCGATCAGACTGTAAATAACTGAGCGTATTTCAGAACCGATCGATCGGCCAATTGGTCCGATCGATCGGACTGTAAATAACTGAGAGCATTTTAGGACCGATCGATCGGCCAATGAGTCCGATCGATCGGACTGAAATGAGAAGAACTGCAAAAATGGGGATTGTTGGACCGTTCTCCAGACCCACTTCAAGCCCATATTCAAGTCCAATTCAGCTCTATCCCTTCTCTTTTTATTTGAAGCCATTGAACCTGTAGCGATGCGTAGAAGCCCATGAAAGAGTTGGGTAAAATGCTGATATGATGTAGTGGGGGGGGGGTGTTGTTTGGAGCCCAATACTATGTAAGGACTTGTAAGGTGTTGTATGAAGTCCGGAGGAAGGAGAAACCTCATCATGGAGATTCCATGAGTTTTCTAGATTGGCCAATGTGTATAAGGACCCGGAATGTCCCTAACTCTTAAAGAGTACCAAAATTTCATCATAACCGACATACGGGACCCTATTCATACTGATTCAATTCTTGGAACCTCAGTGTTTAGCCCGTAAATTTATGAGGATCCACTCGTATTTGATTTTTAGCTGAATTTTTTTACTCATGGAATCCAATCCATGATATGTGAGTATACTTGACCCGAGGGCATTGTTTTACCATATTGTTAATTTATTTAGACCCGTCCCGACATTTATGCGTTTTGTACCTATGGGTACCCCGCCCCATTATGAGTATTCATTTGTTTTGATTTTCGCATGTTACCTATGAGTCGGCACCACTAAGCTTGGATAACCTTATCGGTTTGATCCACCGGTTTCGATATCCCCCTTCTGTTATACCAGCTGCAGCATGGTTCCCGCCTCGCCCCGATATATATACCCGGTTCGCTACCGTGGTCCCGCAGAGTATTATATATATTTATTATATAAAATCGTTGATTCTCCTCACCTCGTGTGACTGAGGTCAATGTCCCGATGTGCTCTTATCACTCTTGTAAGAGAGGATTTAGCTTTGTGTGGTTGCCACCTTGTTAGTCCCGAATTATCCTTGATACCTTACATGTTTTATTTGCATATGTACCTCTTTTAACTGATGCATACTTCTTTTATGAAATTCATTATTTTTCCAGGTTCTACTATGTTTCTAAAGGCATCATTGTTTTGAATTATTGTTATATCTTTTCACCCACCTACTAGACCGTCGTGTCTGGTCCATTTATTTTAATATTCGGGTCCCGAGCTTTTTGCCATCGAAGAGGAGCCTGAGGAGGCGGTCGGCAAACCGCGGCGTGTGATAGAGTGGCAAGCCGACGATGTCATGTAGACATTCATTCAGGCTTTGAGGATGACATTTTGGGAACTTGTGATAACATCTTTTGGGTTTTGTTGGTTGTATGGTCTTTGTTGACCATTATTTTGGGGAAATTAATCAACTGATCTTTTGTATATACAATTAACTTTACTTTTGGGAAATATGTTTAGGATCATTGCTCATTCTAATATCTTGTCATGTCAAATACGAATCAGTCTTATTTTTGGAATGGAATAGCATTAATATGATTTGCTACACACTTCCGCAATTTCAAATACTTGTTGGATATATTTATATGTGAGATGATGTGTAAAAATAATCCTCACCGCAGAACCCTGTGGGAAATCACGTGCACGGATAAATATTCTCTTAACTCCGTGTGCGGTTTAGCCAAAGAGATGCATGTGGCGCAGCATCAACAGGTCCCGATCCTGGACTTGGATCCCTAACCCGGTCCGGGGTCGCGACAATAGGGAGTATTAGTTTTGATCAAACTCAACCTTATATTGGCTCTGATACCCTTATAGCTTATTACCCATGCATGATAACCTGTTATGTATTTCATTTTCGATTTCCTTTGTTAACAGGTGCTACTAAAATGTATTTTTCTTGTTTCATGTGTGTAGGTACCCCTCTTCAATTGATACCTTTGCAATTTAATGGCAAAGGGGGAGAAAGTTCTTAAAGTTTAATGGCAAAGGGGGAGAAAGTGTTCAAGCTAACTAAAGGTGGTGAGAATGCACATCTTGCCAAAAGGAGAGTGCATTGTCAAAGGGGGAGAAATGACATGAAGAAAGCTTGGGAGCTAAAGAAGATGCTTGGTCTAAAGAAAGGAAGATGAAGAGAAAGCTTGAAGATTGATCAAGCTCCAAGCATCAAGGAGAATGAAGAAAAAGAGCTAGAGACCAAGCCAAGTCAAAGGAGCATCTAAGAAGATTTCAAGCCTTGTCCAGCTAAGGAGGAGCTGAAGACAATGTGTGAAGTATTAGTTTTGAGAAAGGTTTGCCATCAAATTGCAAAGGGGGAGGATTGTTAGGATTTTGTATTGCAATTTGATGGATGCATCATTCATCTTATTCATTCATTTTAATCATCACACATGCATTGTTTTAGAATCTTGAAATCTTAATTTACTCATGCATTACTTTAAATCTTGTAAAATTTATGATTTATGCATGTTTTGGTTTTAAACATTGGATGCATTTTGAGTTTGAAAAAGATTTTATAAATCAAGCTAGCCATTGGTTTTAAATGTTTCAAATTATGTTTGGCTTTTTATTTTTCATGATTTTAAAAGCACTTAGATTATTTAAAATAATATTTTCAAGCTTGGTTAAATGCCCCTAAAATCCCCTCAAGAAAATACTTCAAAATATGTAAAGTTGGGATTTTTTGTCTAAGGTTGTCGATCAACCGACATCAAGCTGTCGGTCAACCGACAGTGGAACCGAGGCCAACCGAGAGCCTCTGTCGGTTCCATTTCCAGAGAGCTACAAATTTCAGATTTTCTCAATCGATCTCTTCATCGGTTCATGTCGGTTCGGTTGTCGGTTCATGTCGGTTAACCGACAGATGTGTAACGATAAAAAAACTTTTGAAAATATGACCGTTGCTTAGTGACCGTTGAGGTGTCGGCCGACAGGTAGCCGTTGGCAGCTTTTTTCTATAAAAGCAAGCTCATTCCTTTGGCCAATGTTGATGATTTTTAAGTTATTCTTAAAGAACTTTGAGGCAAAAGAAAGGGGAAGAGCTAAAGAAGGCTAATGGTCATTTAGGAAAGCTAAAGCTTGGATTAATGAAGTTAAACCACCAAGTAAGCTTCGCCTTTATTAATCATATGTTTTTATGCTTTGTCTGAATTATTGGTAAATGATTTTAAGCATATTAACTATGATGTGTTGAATCCTCTTCTTCCTTTAATCTTTGATTTTAAGTCATAGGATTCTTCGCTTAGATTCAAATAAAGTTTTGTTTTAAAACTTTACAAATCATGTTTTATGAAAATCTTTGATTTCCTTTTTAGCATGATTCTATTTCTTGTTTGAATCTTCTATGTTGTTTTCATTCATTTAAACCTTAGTTAAATTAGTTTTTGAAAACGACATTGCACACGCATCACTTGATCAGGCTTAAACATTTACATACAACTTGTGATCTTTTGATTTTCATATCATTAACAAGTTTGTAGTTGTTCAAGTGATTTGCATATAACTTCAATCAAATCTTTTTATGTGCATTAAACTTTTTAATTGCTTTAAGCATATAATTGATTGAGCTTTAATTTGAAACTTGATTGAAGTTTTCACACACACACACTTCATAAGCATTGTAATTCTTAGTGTGTTTGTGTGAGTTGATTTTCATTTTCATATCCACCTATTTAGAGGCAATTTATTTGAGCTTAAATTGTAATCTCTTAGAGTGTTTTGTGAAGACACTTTCTTTGAGATAAATCATTTGTTTGTAAGGTTATTGCTTAGCCATATAAAAGCATTGTGTATAGGTTATTGTTTAACCTAGAAAACAACATTGTAAGGTTATTGCTTATCCTTGGAAAGCATATTGTAGAGGTTATTGCTTAGCCTTTTGAAAAGCATAATATTGGAAATCCGGTGGGGTGTTGAGTCACAAGCCGGTAGTAGATGTAGGTATTGAGGCCGAACCACTATAAATCTTTGTGTAGTGGTGATTGTTTTGTTTAAACTTCCGCATATTGTATGTTAATCATCACATGTGACTAGTTAATTATAAAGAAATTAAAATTGGTCATAATTAGTCATTAAGTGTAGATCATCCTATCCCCCCCCCCCCCCCAGGGTTTGGATCCCTTGGACTTTCAATAGGGATCTTTCGCTAATTTTGCCAAAGAAAAATGGGTTGAAACAAATCAATATATTGGACAATACATACAGATCTTGGCTTTGCCTGATGTGTAGGAATTAAACCATAGTTTAAAACCATGGGTAAATCTTAGTTTTGGTCTAACTATCAATGCAGTCAGACTGAGGCCCACCTAAAATTTTCATTTTCATTTTTCCACTTCATCATGTAGAAAACAGGTTATCAATTCAATGGTAGAATTTGAGCCACTACTGATGTAAAAATGTGGGCCTCTCTCATTGGGAGAGGGTGTTAGTTTTATGGACTCAATCCAGTAGATGATATAATAAATTGATTAAATTCTTTATTTATTCATATATTCATGCTTTCCTTTCATGAGATGAATGGTAATTTATTATATACTTGCACATAACCAATACGAATGACATGATGGTTCATGAGATGAACTGGAATCCATAAGTATATTAGATGTAACACATGTGTATGGATGAGATCCATATACAGGAGACATGTGTGACAAATCTTATACTTAAAATATATTCACAACCAGTGATGAGACTGGACATCTCATACTGATAAGGTTGCAGCACTTTGATCACTATGAGATAGTGTGATTTGTCTCGATCATCAGAATGGAAGATTCTGGATCATAGTGCTGGTACATTGGATGTATTGAAGGACCATGAGAAGCACCTTATAAACACTGTCTTTATTTTAAGGTCTGCTCTCATAATTCCCTAGCAATAGGCTCTCAATCCTGAGACATTAATGAACTCAAGTTTCGATCTATTCATTTGCTTTGAGTCACCAATGAGTGAGGCCAACTGTAGGTCAACACCTCGGTGATTTGGGTACGTGGTAGTAGAGCTGTGGGAACATTCAATGGTCAAGATGGAATCTATCTCTAATATCCCCTTGTGCCAATTAATGGATTTATCATTGGTAAGTGCGCACCATTCCGATTAAGAGTTAATTGGAAAGGTACCTATGATCATTATAATTAATTGGGGCTCAAGGATAATAAGATATGGATCTAGTTTGGAAGACAGGTCCAATTGATCCATGGATATTGATAGAGGGGTCTACTTGTGGTAATGTGGAAGTTTAGGGTCTTCTATGTAATATTCCTAAGACTGGAGTTCAATTGCATTTATATAGTGGAGTTATTTGCAATTAACTGTGGGCCCGGATTACACATGAGATGTGGGGTCGCGTGTCCCAGTTGGAGCCAGCTTTCTAAGGAATCCCTAGTGGTCCCCACGCTAGCCCAATTATTAGAAAGTATCTAATTCTAGTAGAACTCTAAAAGAAAAGTTACTATTTCTATTTGAAGTGAGACTTCTAATAGTGGTAATAGTAGACTTACTAATTTTAGTAGAAGTGAGACTTCTATTTTAATTAGAAAGGAATTAGAAAGATACTAATCATATTTGAAGTGAGACTTCTAATTATGATATAGTAAGTTACTAATTAATGGAAGTAAGTGTTGGAATTTGAGATGAATTTGAGATGACTTAAGTAGTCTTTGAAGAATTGAAGAAGATAGTATCTCAAGTATTGATTTGAGTTGGAATTATTGTCAACACATTGTCACAAACATGATGATAATAAGCTGGTGTTGATAGAGCTTGAAAAGGAGAAACAGAATTGAAACAGTCAGGAATTCAGAATTCCTGATGCAGAGCACGCGGTCGACCGGGCTCTTCATGCGGTCGACCGAGCAAGAAGAAACCTGCAGAAACAGAAAAAAGGCACCTCTCAGTTATTTTCGTGACACAGTGTGTCTTCGGTCGACCGAGCCCCCAGGATGTCGACCGAGCTCGAAATTGTCTGTTTTCCAGTCAGTGTCTTCGGTCGACCGAGCAAGCCAGGATGTCGACCGAGCACGGGAACCAGAGTTGCGCAGAATTAGAAGTTTTGCACGAAAATTCAGCACTCTTATCTATTTCGTTTGGGACTCTTTCTAAACGAATTGTAGCCCGTTTTGAATACAATTAAGGGTTATTAAAACCTATATAAAGGCATGCTTGGGTCGTTCATAAACACACCAAGAAGAGACACCAGAAGAGAAGAGTTTTAGAGAGTTTTGGAGAGAAAGAAGTGCTGGTGCTGTGTTGCTGTGTTGCTGCATTATCAGACGTTTTCTACAGCAATTGTGGACGAGATTATGCTCTAGAAGATGGTGATTCGTCCATGAGTTAAGTGTCTCTCTTTTATGCTTTAGATTTCAATTTGTAAGGGATTGAGAGAGAGAGAATTGTAGAGGGGAAGGGCTGTAGACAGAATTAATCTTCTACTCTGTTCTTACATCAAGTTGGTGCTTGGTGTTTAGGGTTTGGTGATCCCATCTGTGGGTGCAGATAAATTGTAAAGGGAGTCGGTGCTTCCTAGATAGTTGGTGCTATCTGAAACTCAAGGGAGTCGGTGCTTCCTAGATAGTTGGTGCTATCTGAAACTAAGGGTTGGTGCTCTTTGTCGTTGGTGCGACTAAATAAGATTCAGATCTGTCCCGGATTGGTGTTCGGACAGTCTTTGAACCGTGGACGTAGCCTTTCGGTGAACCACGTTAAATCTGGTGTCATAGTGTGATTTGACTTGTTTTGTTGTTGAATTGGACCTGTTTTTAGAAATCACTGATTCACCCCCCCCTCTCAGTGATCGTGGTATCCAACAATTGGTATCAGAGCGAGGTTCCCTTGATCAGTTTAATACGCTAAGGGTGATCTCTTGTCAAATCACATGGCAGTCAATACGGGGAATATGAAAGCACCTCTGTTTGATGGTTCTAATTACTCCTTTTGGAAGATTAGGATGCAAGCCTTCATCAAATCTCTTGGCTATGATGTTTGGGAGGCTGTCAGAGCCGGTTACAATGCTGCCACCGTACCCAATGATACAGCATCGAAGAAGTTGGCAGACAACGACTCCAAGGCGCAGAATGCACTCTTTAGTGGCCTTGTGGACAGCGAGCTTGTCAAAGTAATTGCATGCAAAACAGCCAAGGAAATTTGGGACAAGTTACAAAGCATACATGAAGGTGATGAGAAGATTAAAGAAGCCAAATTGCAAACTCATCGCTCTCAATTCGAGTCTCTTCGCATGGAGGAAAGCGAGAATGTTGACTCGTATATGCAACGAGTGAATGAAGTCACGAATGACATTCGTGGACTAGGGGAAGAGATTAAAGAGCCGGTCATCGTCAAAAAGGTTCTAAGATCTCTTCTTCCCCGGTTTGATTCAAAAGTCTCAGCCATTGAAGAAGCCAAAGATCTGAATGCATTTTCCATGGATGAATTACATGGTTCTCTAACCGCCTATGAGATGCGCATAGGAAAAACGTCTTCATCTGATAAAGAAGCGGCCTTCAAAGTTCAGAAAAAGGCAAAAGAGATTGCTGGTCATGATGTTGATTCTGATGATGATGAGCTTGAGGCTCAATTTGTTAGAAAGTTGAAGAAAGGAAGCAATGGCAAGTACAAAGGGAAGCTACCCTTTAAATGCTTCAATTGTGGAGGTATTGGTCACTTTGCTGCGAAGTGTCCCCTAAAAGAAGACAATGATAATGACTCTTATGCTGAAAAGAGTAAAGGAAAGAGAAATTTCAGAAAAAGGGGCAAAGCTAAAAACTTTCTATGTCAACAAGATGACAGCACGTCTGAATCTTCAGACGATGATGAATCAACCGAAGCTCTCTTCATGGTCACTGTTGAAGAAGAAGAAGAGCTAGATCCTGAAGAGGATGAGGAGGCTGAAGTCAATCTTGAAGAGGAACTCATAGCCGCACTTGAGGAGCTAAGCATAGAACGCAAATCAAGTAAGAAAAATCTGAAACTTCTCCATGAATCTGAAAGTTCTATTATTTCTTTGAAAACTCAAGTAGAAGAATATAAAAGAATGGTAGAAGTCCTTGAAAACCAAATAAGTATCAAAAAGGAAGAGGCTATGAAACTTGAAACTGAGATCGCTAGAGCAAAGGCTGAAAATTTGGAAAATAGCAAAAAACTCAAAGCGCTCCAAGCGATTGAAGGGACTATGAAACTCAATGAACTACTGAAAGTTCAAAGACCAGCCCACTTCAGATTTGGTCTAGGATTTGAGAAAGGTGAATCCTCTAAGATTGCACCTCCTGAAAAGAAAAAGTTTGTGAAGCAAGTCACTGCACCTTCTAACTCTATGAAGCCCACTCAACCTAGAAAGGAGTCCATTCCTGTTAGAAAGGTAATGAAGACTAACCAGCCACAAAGAAGATACAAATTCTATGGTTATTGCTTTCATTGTAATAGGTTTGGACATAAAAGAGCTGATTGCAAATTCTATGTAAGAAACAGTCCATTTGTGACTAGGAATCCTTTTTCAATCCTAAGTAGCCACAAAATTGAGTGCTATACGTGTCATAATTATGGACACTTGGCTAGGGATTGTAGGTTGCATATTGCTAACAAGTTTCAGGTTGAAAAGAAACCCAAGTTAGTCAAGGCTTGGAGAGCAAAGCAAAGTGCAGAAAGTTCCAAAGAATCTCTCATTGTGCAAATGGCATTCAATGCACAAAAGAAGACAGCACCATGGGTCCTTGATAGTGGTTGTTCAAGCCATATGACTGGTGATAAAGAGAAATTCATCAAATTACAGCACTATGAAGGCGGTTCAGTGAAGTTTGGCAACAATGATGGTGCCAAAATATGCGGAAAAGGTGTTATTCAACTTATGGCAAACAAGATCAGATCTGAAGAAGTCTTATATGTGTCTGGATTGAGACACAACCTGCTTAGTGTGAGCCAGATCTGTGACAAGGGTCATGAAGTTATCTTCACAAAGAATGGGTTTGCCATCAAGAAGAGTAGCAACGGGAAAACAGTGGCAACTGGATCAAGAACTGCTGGAAATCTCTATACACTGTCAGATGGAGCTGAAAAGACCTGCTTGATGAGTCGGACAGAGGAAAGTTGGTTGTGGCACAAACGCCTTGGGCATCTAAGCTTTGACAACATGTCAAAGATTTGCAATTCAAAGGCTGTAAGAGGCATGTCTACAGTTGAAAAGCCTTCCAATCCCATTTGCGACTCTTGCCAAAAGGGAAAACAAACGAGGGTTATGTTCAAGTCAAAGGAGCATCATTCCAAGAAACCTCTTGAGCTAGTGCACACTGATCTCTGTGGACCGATGCGAACTCAAAGCACCAATGGAGATAAGTATTTCATGTTATGCATTGATGATTATACTCGTATGACATGGGTATTGTTTCTTAAGCATAAGCATCAAGCACTTGATCGTTTTAAAGTGTTTAAAGCACAGGTTGAAAATCAATTGGAAAAACGTATCAAGATTTTAAGGTCTGATCGTGGAGGCGAGTTCACATCTGAAGAGTTCACTAAATATTGTGAACATCATGGCATTCAAAGACAGTACTCAGCCCCTAGAACTCCACAGCAAAATGGAGTTGTGGAATGGAAGAATCGCACCGTACAAGAGATGGCTCGTACGATGCTGAGTGAAAGCAAGATGGCCGACAAGTATTGGAAAGAGGCAATTCATACGGCTGTATACATTCAAAACCGATGCTTGATCAGGCCACATGAAGTCAAAACTCCCTATGAGCTATGGTTTGGAAGAAAAGCAACAGTCAAGCACTTCAAAGTCTTCGGCAGCAAGTGTTACATCAAGCGGCTCGAACAAAATCCGGGCAAATTTGAAGAGAGAGCTGACGAAGGTATATTTCTGGGTTACTCCTCTACTAGCAAGGCATATAGATGTCTTAACAAAAGAACCAGAAAAATCATAGAAAGTGCTGATGTAAGAATAGATGAGAATGTTGAACCAAAGAATGGAACTCATTATGACAGTCCAGTTTATGAGGACTCGAGTGAGATTGATGATGAGATGGCTGAATCTAATGATTCTGAGAAATCAAAGGATGACTCAGAAGATACTTCACCTAAGAAGCACAGCACTTGGGTAGAGCAACACCCTAAGGATCAAATCATTGGAGATCCTAAGGCAGGCGTTCAAACTAAACAAAGTGTAGTTAGCAATTACTCACTTGTGTCCACCATTGAACCCAAGACTGTGGCTGAAGCCAGTCTCGATGATAGTTGGTTGAAATCTATGCATGAGGAGTTGGAGCAAATTGAGAAGAACTCCACATGGGAACTTGTTCCTAGACCTACTGATAAGAATGTTATTGGTACTAAATGGGTCTTTCGGAATAAGCTGAATGAAGATGGTCCAGTCATTAGAAACAAAGCAAGGTTGGTTTGTAAAGGCTATGCTCAAGTTGAAGGCATAGATTTTGAAGAGACCTTTGCACCGGTGGCTCGTCTGGAAGCTATTCGAATGTTTCTTGCATTGGCAGCATACAAAACCTTCAAGGTATTTCAGATGGACGTAAAGTCAGCTTTCTTGAATGGTTTACTTGAAGAAGAAGTCTACATTGAGCAACCTGATGGTTTTCTCATCAGCAAAAATTCAGATCTAGTATGCAAGTTGAAAAAGGCTCTTTATGGACTGAAACAAGCGCCAAGGGCATGGTATGCAAGGCTGGATCTCTATCTCCGCAAGATCGGTTTTGGAAAAGGACTTGTTGATAGCAATCTATATGTCAAAACTGAGTTAAGCAAACAGCTGGTTGTCATTGTTTATGTTGATGACATAATCTTTGGTGGCAATGATGAGGAGATGTGCAGGAATTTTGCTGAAGCAATGAAGAAAGAATTTGAGATGTCAATGCTTGGAGAACTAAAGTTCTTTCTTGGTTTACAAGTTCAGCAGCTGAAACATGGTATCTTCATATCACAGATGAAATACATCAAGGAAATGCTGAAGCGATTCAATATGGAAGACAGCAAGCCAGTGAGCACACCAATGACAACGAACACGAAGCTTAGCAAAGATGATAAGGCCTCGTCCGTTGATCATACCACCTATCGCTCGATGATAGGAAGCTTGCTCTACTTGACTGCAACAAGACCAGATCTTCTACAAGCAGTATGTATGGTTGCACGTTTTCAAGCAGCACCAACTGAAACGCACCTTACAGCAGTGAAAAGAATCTTTCGATATCTGAAAGGTACTATGGAGCTTGGTATCTGGTATCCCAAAGGCAAATCCTTCACTCTTGTTGCATATTCTGATGCCGATTGGGCTGGATGCGTAGATGATCGCAAGAGTACTAGCGGCGGCGCATTTTATCTTGGAGAAAGATTAGTTGCTTGGCATAGTAAGAAGCAAGACTCAGTATCCCTTTCGACAGCGGAAGCGGAATATATTGCAGCGGCAACTTGTTGTACGCAAGTGTTATGGATGCGGCAAATGCTCTCTGATCTAGGAGTTCCTACAACGGATCCTACGCCGATCCTATGTGACAACACGAGTGCAATTCATATATCTAAGAATCCTGTTCAGCACTCTCGAACAAAGCATGTAGCAATTCGTTATCATTTTCTTAAAGATAAAGTTGCTGATGGAGAGGTCAAGTTGGAATATGTTCCAACAACTGAGCAAGTGGCTGATATTTTCACGAAACCTCTGCCAAAGATGATCTTCGAGTATCTCCGGAAAAAGTTAGGAGTTACTCACTCTCCTAAACCGTAGGAGTTGTGCTTGAAAGGGGGAGCAATGCATTCATTGAATATCCTATTCGCTCCTCGGTTTGGTCCCTTTGGACTTGTTGTCAAAGGGGGAGAGATGTTATTATGCTATGAAAGCTAGGAAGAGATGTTATGCTATGAAAGCTAGGAAGAGATGTTATGCTATGAAAGCTAGGGGGAGATTGTTGACAGTGCATGGTTGTTATTTCAGAATTTTAGAATTGGTTCCAAGTGAGTGTTGAAAAGAACTTGGAAGAGCTGCAAGCTGGAGTTGAAAGTGTTGAAGTTCCAATAGTGTTGCCAACAATTCCAAAGGGGGAGATTGTTGGAATTTGAGATGAATTTGAGATGACTTAAGTAGTCTTTGAAGAATTGAAGAAGATAGTATCTCAAGTATTGATTTGAGTTGGAATTATTGTCAACACATTGTCACAAACATGATGATAATAAGCTGGTGTTGATAGAGCTTGAAAAGGAGAAACAGAATTGAAACAGTCAGGAATTCAGAATTCCTGATGCAGAGCACGCGGTCGACCGGGCTCTTCATGCGGTCGACCGAGCAAAAAGAAACCTGCAGAAACAGAAAAAAGGCACCTCTCAGTTATTTTCGTGACACAGTGTGTCTTCGGTCGACCGAGCCCCCAGGATGTCGACCGAGCTCGAAATTGTCTGTTTTCCAGTCAGTGTCTTCGGTCGACCGAGCAAGCCAGGATGTCGACCGAGCACGGGAACCAGAGTTGCGCAGAATTAGAAGTTTTGCACGAAAATTCAGCACTCTTATCTATTTTGTTTGGGACTCTTTCTAAACGAATTGTAGCCCGTTTTGAATACAATTAAGGGTTATTAAAACCTATATAAAGGCATGCTTGGGTCGTTCATAAACACACCAAGAAGAGACACCAGAAGAGAAGAGTTTTAGAGAGTTTTGGAGAGAAAGAAGTGCTGGTGCTGTGTTGCTGTGTTGCTGCATTATCAGACGTTTTCTATAGCAATTGTGGACGAGATTATGCTCTAGAAGATGGTGATTCGTCCATGAGTTAAGTGTCTCTCTTTTATGCTTTAGATTTCAATTTGTAAGGGATTGAGAGAGAGAGAATTGTAGAGGGGAAGGGCTGTAGACAGAATTAATCTTCTACTCTGTTCTTACATCAAGTTGGTGCTTGGTGTTTAGGGTTTGGTGATCCCATCTGTGGGTGCAGATAAATTGTAAAGGGAGTCGGTGCTTCCTAGATAGTTGGTGCTATCTGAAACTCAAGGGAGTCGGTGCTTCCTAGATAGTTGGTGCTATCTGAAACTAAGGGTTGGTGCTCTTTGTCGTTGGTGCGACTAAATAAGATTCAGATCTGTCCCGGATTGGTGTTCGGACAGTCTTTGAACCATGGACGTAGCCTTTCGGTGAACCACGTTAAATCTGGTGTCATAGTGTGATTTGACTTGTTTTGTTGTTGAATTGGACCTGTTTTTAGAAATCACTGATTCACCCCCCCCTCTCAGTGATCGTGGTATCCAACAGTAAGACTTCTATTGTAATTAGTAAAGAGGAGGCAACTTGCAAAAGCTATAAATAAGAGGAGAAGAGGCCTTGGACGTCTATGCACTCTCCGTACATTGGGATTCACGCCCAAGCCTCCCTAGTGCAAGTGTTGCACGAGTTCTTCCTCCTCTCCCTCTTCTAGTTCTCTTTCTAGTTCCTCTCAAGAGTACCTAGTAGTTTTATCTTGGAGATCCCATCATCTTCTTGAGAAAAAGGAGAATCTAATACTGGTCATAGCGTGGAAGATCAAGAGGTCTTGGAGATTCCTATTTGATTAGTGAAAGCGTTTCATCATCAAAGAAAGACGCAACTTCTCCATTAGAGCACAACCGAGCTCCAAAGGTATAATCTACTCCTTGCATGTTGTAGATTTATTTGTAGCTTATATGTTGCTGGTTCTATCTTCTAGATAGATTGTCTTACTGATCAAAGATGGCTGAGATTGAGGACTTGAATCTTGGATTGGGTTTTATAGCCTTCTGGATAGTTGATCCCTGCATCAAGTGGGTCAAAAGTTTAAGAAACCTATCCTAGAGGCCCACCCTATTTCCAACAGAGGGCACAGATACTATGATAAGAAGCCCTGATGGGACTACCCACTGCAATGTCTTTCTTACTAATGCAAGAAAGGGGCCATATAGCATGATTGTGGGGCCCATCGTGAAAAAAGGAATCCTCCGTATTCCTGCTTAAAAAGCTAACATATTCCTACTTAAAAAGCTAATTAATAAGCTCAGTTGATCCCTTCCAAGCCAAACCTTTCCTTTATGAGGAAGCAAACATCTCCAGTTCTTGTTCTCGTGAGTAGAATCGGCCATGCTACATGGACGTAATGGGGGGTCGGTCTAAATGTGCAAGTCCAAATATCAAATACCGATATTTGGACTTATATATAGGGAGTCGATATTTGATATTTGGACTTGGATATAGGGGGTCGGTCCAAAAAGCAACCCCCATTACGTCCAAGTAGACTTTCTCGAGTCGAATTATTTATGATGCTTATGGTTAAAAGAGTAGGGAGGAAAGAATCCATCAGAACCCGTGATTTTGGAGTTAGGTGGTCCCAAAACACTGGATTCCCTTTTTCTTGTTTCTTGGCACAATCTAGGTTTTTTTTAGGGAGCTTTGGCCGGAGGTCCCTCATAACATTACTTTGTTGCTAACAGTCCACAAAAAAAAGCCATCTTGCCAAAGGTCCCTCTCACACTTTTACATACCTGAAAAGACTAATTTGCCCCTTTCTAAAATCTAGCTTTATTAATTTAAAACAAACGCTGACGTCGCCCGATATGGATACAACTCTTGGACTCATCTTCCAAATCGAGAAACCGACGAAAACGAAGGCGATTTTCGGCGATTAATGGTTCATACAGCGAAGAAGAAGCACTTAGGTCAAATTTTTGAATAGTTTCCATTTCATTGTCTGTTATACTCTGGATCTACGAACTCATTTCGGATAGAAGAACTCCAAAGAAGACGAGATTCAAACCCTACTTGCAGACGTCTCGGATTTCAGTGCAAACGTGATTGCAAAGAAGATAAAAAAAACTACAAACACTCGATTTCTATTGTAAGTTTATTATTCCGTCCTTTTCAAATCGGAGAAATCATCGATGTTTCGAAACCCTATACTTCTTTTCAACCACATTTGCGATGTTCTTGCTTCATTTTCTCTCATTATTTTTCTAAATCCAAAAATCTATTCAGGAAAATGGCAAGAACGAAGTCTGCCATTCTTGCAGAACAAGAGCATCAGAAGAAAGAAGGAGAAGAAGGTCAATAAACAATTCTCTCAATCTCTTTTACTGTATGAAGTTTTGAATAATACTATTGTAAATTTCTGATATGTTTAAACGAATGTCACACAATCACTACTACTTGTCCAAATACAAATAACTTTATCTCAATTTTTTTTCAGAAATATCATTCGACTGAATCTATCTGAGTTATGGATGTATTTATCTTAATTGAATTTATGTTGAATTTATCTGATATTCCATATTGGGATGCAACTGAGTTTCGAATCAAAATTAGTTGAATTATAATGTATTTATATCTACAAGCAGAATTTAAGATAAACACATGCTTTACAAAAATTTATCTGATTTCTTCACAATTTTATCTAAGTTCTGTACAAAGTTATCTGTTATTTGAACAAAATTATCTGATTTCTGATCAGATTTATCTAGATTTATATAATTTTATCTACATTTCTTCATTACAAATCAGATAAATTCGATTCAGAACTCATATAATATCTACATCTTTTACGTTTTCACTTATATATATATGATTTTTATTGAGATTGTGATTTTGAAAAACATATTTTCCCAATGTCTTTATAAATTTTTGAAATGTTTAACAAAAATGTAACACAATCACTCCTACTTGTCTACCTATAAATAAGTTTATCTGAGTTGTTTTGAGAAATATCATGTAACTGAATCTATCTGAGTTCTCAATGTATTTAACTTAGCTGGGTTTATGTTGGATTTATCTGAAATTCCATAATTGGAATGCAACTGAGTCTCGAATAAAAATTAGTACAATTTATAATCTATTTATACCTACATACATAATGTAAAATACACACATGTTTTTCAAAAACTTATCTGAGTTCTTAATAATTTTATATAATTTCTGAAAAAAATTATCTGATATTTGAACAAAATTATCTGAAGTCTGAACAAATTTATATAATTTTATCTATCTACAACCATTACAAATCAGATAACTTTAATACATAACTCGGATAATATCTATATCTTTTTCGTTTTAACTTATGTATATATCATTTTAATTGAGCTTGTCATTTCAAAAAACATAGTTTCCAATGCTTTTATAAAATTTTGAAATGTTCAGCCAAAATGTCACACAATCACTGCTACTAGTCCAAATATAAGTAAGTTTATCAGAGTTATTTTAATAAATTTTGATCACGTAGTAGCAAATACATTTTGTCTCACTGTTTCCATGTAAATGAATCTATCTAACTTCTGGATGAATTTATCTTAAATGAATTTATTTTGAATTTATCTGATATTACATAATTAGAATGCAACTGAGTTACGAATGAGAGTTGATACGGATTGTAATGTATTTATAACTGTGTGCAGAATGTAAAATGGACACATGTTATTCACAAAGTTATCTGAATTTTGTATAATTTTATCTCATTTTTGAACAAATTTATCTGATTTCTTAATAAATTTATCTGAATTTATGTAAAAGTTATCTATATTTGTTCATCTAATTCAGAAAAAATTTGATAAAGAACTCAGATAATTTCTATATTTGTTTCATTTTCACTTATGTGTGTATGATTTTAATATTGCCATTGTGTGTTAAAAGAATAAATATACTAATTAATTGCAATTTTTTTACCAGTTCATAGTACATTTAACAGACTTCAGTAGAACAGTTCAATGTTTTATTAGTAGTTTAACATAGTTTCTATAAACTGTAACTGTCTGTAAATGTAATTCTTCTGAATTTGAATACACTTGTTTAGATTAAAGATAATATCTATCTGTATAATTTTACTGTATGCAGAAAAAAAAATAAGCAAAAGAAAGAGGCAAGAAGAAAGTTCATCGAAGAACATACAAGGGAAGAAGAAAAAGAAAGATGAGAAGGATACAAGCCATTACCAATTCAGATCTAACTTGGTCTCGGTCGTCAGATTAGTTAATGGCATAAAGAATTTGATCTCAGAATTACATAAAGCTGAATTGAGAAAAACACCTTTCTGGAGCCTAATTGAGTGCATTCTGGATGGCACATTCTCAGAAAAGGTTTGCAGAAAGTATGACAACGACATTATGTTGATCCTCGATACATACAACAGCAAGAGGAGGCAGTTCAAAATAGGAAAATCCTATGTGTCATTCACTGCAAATGACATATCACACATATTTGGCATACCAAATGGATCAAAACCACTTGATTTGAAATATGCAAAGAGAAAAGGATCTGAATTCATATCTAGGAGATTCCAAGGTCCTGCGAGGGTTTCAGCTCCAAAGATTAAGGAACAGCTACATCTTGCATTGAGTGGATCAACAGATATTGAAATTGCTGATGTTGCCAGGCTAATATGCATGTATATCCTTGTGGTTCTTTTTTTTTCAACCCACGGCAACACAATAGGGTGGGCATACGTGGGCTATGTTGAAAAGTACATGGATATGAAGAACTATGCCTGGGCAGAAGAAATATCAAAGTTTTTAATGGAATCAGTACACAGTAGGAGCCGTGGTTCTGATAGAGTCATTGGCTGCCTTATTGCATTACCGGTACAATATACAACTCCATACTAAAAACATTTGAATTCAAGTTTAGAAATAATGACATATTAACATATGACTTTTCTAATTTTGTAACAGTATTGGCCGTGTGAGCATACAACAATTGTCAGCCCAAATGAGTCTTTGCATTTCCCACGGATACTAAAGTGGAATCTAAGGGCTGTGAGTATGGCACTTAGGAAAAAACCCCTTCATACACTAAAAGTTAATGAGGTACTCTATTATATAAATAATTATTTGTTATCTTCGTTTTCACTATCTAAATTTATCTAATATCTTAATCTGACATGTTCAATCTAACACTGTTACAAACTGCAGGTCCTTGGTGACTCATTAGAGAGCACACTGCTTGAATCGCAGCGATTCCTGTCTTTGTTAGGCAGTGTCAGTGGGGCTGAAGGGGGGTTAATGCAGATAGAAGGAGAAGAAGAGGTAAAAGAAACAGAAAAAATTCAAGAAGAAAGGATAGTAGAAGATAATGAAGAGGGTGAAGAAGAAAAAAATAAAAATGTATCACAACATGTAGTTGTATCAGAAAAAGAAAAAAGCAATGAAGGAGAGGAGCAAGAGGAAGGACATGAAGAAGAAGAACATCAAAACAAGAAAGAAGTCCATGTAGCAGTAGAAGAAGCAGAAGGAGAAAATGAGAATGAAGGAGAGGAGCAAGAGGAACCAGATGAAGAAGAAGAACAACAACAGGAAAAAGGAGAAAATGAAACAGATAATAAAATGAATGAAGGCAAACAGTCTGATACAGACATGATGATAGAGACATTGGTCATATCTGAATTGGAAGAGCAGAGAGAACAAAACAACAGTGAAGAAACAACTTCTGCTGGTGTGGCAACCCAGTTTGTCTCCTTTGGTGTGGAGATGGCTGATTATCACCAAATGGCTCTAGAGACAGATCTGGTGGTCGCCAACATTTTAGCTGATATAATTGGAAATGCCACCAATGCATCAACCAATGTGACATCTGAAACAATATCTGGAACCGAACAAGAAGCTGCTGACATTGGGCCTTCTCCTAGTAACCCGTCACAGTCAGTCAAAAACAACAAACTACAAAATCTAACTGAAGAGCGTGACAGGGCAACTTCGTTAGCCAACCAAATGACCAAGGATAATAAATATTTACAAGAACAGATTCAAAGGATGGCTATTGAACTTGAAAGGACATCAGTAGAAAACAACAGTCTGAAAAAGGAAAGGCTTGAAATGGAAAAAAGAATAGAAAGCTTGCTTAAAGAAAGAGACAATGCTCTATTGATGATTGAGCAGTTGACAATTGAGAAGAATTCCCATGAAACATGTGACGTCAAAACCGATCAAACTATAGAAGATACTTCTAGAATGGTAAACTCCTTAAAAGAGCAGCTCAAACATACTATGAGTGTGTCAGATATACAGTCCTCAAGAGCAGCAAAGGCAGAAAATGAGGGGAAGGAGCTGAAGAAAGAAATAATAAATCTGGAATCGAACAACATGAAATTACGGCAGCTGTTAAAGGAAATGACACTTGATTATGCAGAGAAAGGATTGGAGTGGGCTGGAAACACATTGGATGATATCTTCCAGTCTCCAAAGAACAAAATTTCAGAACAAAAAGGGTCTACAATCGCACAGAAAAAAGCGGAGGGGTCTGCAGCAGATCAGAAAATTGAAGAGAATGCTGATGAGGTAATTTATTTACACTTCCATATTTTTTTTGAAGATTATTCTTTGGATTGCAAAGCTATCTTACCTGACCTTTAGTATGCAAAAATATATGACTCTCTTTCAAATTATCTGAATCTCTAACAAATTTATCTGAATTCTGACTGAACTTGTAACATATCTCATCAACTTTATCTTTGTTCTTTGTGAATTTAACTGACTTTCCATCAATTTTATCTGATGTTGCATTGAATTTATCTTACCTTGTATATATTCCAATTTATTTAATCTATATTTGTTTGTTTGAATGATTAATCAGATCAACTACTCTGACACACAAATCAAGCCAGTTAAGGAGGTGAAACAATCCTCCATGATAAAAGAATTAAAAAAAGGAGGGCAACAAGGAAAATGATTGAAACAGCTGCACCCTTTAGACTCCCCAGAAATACAGTCACTAAGCAAATGACTGAGCCCGACATTGAAAAGCTGAAACAAATCTACGAAGCAGAAGGCATGTTGGATATCGCGATCACTGAGAGGGGGGTTGAATCAGTGATTTCTAAAAACAGGTCCAATTCAACAACAAAACAAGTCAAACCACACAATGACACCAGATTTAACGTGGTTCACCAAAAGGCTACGTCCACGATCAAAACCATCCGAACACCGATCCGGTACAGGTCTGAATATATTTAGTCGCACCAACGACAAAGAGCACCAACCCTTGTGTTTTAGATAGCACCCACTATCTAGGAAGCACCTACTCCTCTTACAATTTATCTGCACCCACAGATAGGATCACCAAACCCCAAACACCAGGCACCAACTTGATGTAAAAACAGAATAGAAGATAAACTCTGTCTACAGCCCTTCCCCTCTACAATTCTCTCTCTCTCAATCCCTTACAAATTGAAATCTAAAGCATAAAGAGAGACACTTAACTCATGGACGAATCACCATCTTCAAGAGCACAATCTCGTCCACAATTGCTGTAGAAAACGTCACCACAACAGCACACAGCAGCAGCTTCTTTTTTCTCTCAAGAACTCTCTCAATTTTCTCTCTAAAACTCTTCTCTGTTCTTCTATTACAATCACAAATTAATCAAGCCTTTTTATAGGTTTTAATAACCCTAGCAAGTCTCCAAATTCGGCTACAATTTGTTTAGAAAGAGTCCCAACCGATCTACAAACTTTCCCTGACTTTTTAGCTGAAGTTTACTAATTCTGCGTATATCAGGAAACCCGTGCCCGGTCGACCGCATGAAGGCCCCGGTCGACCGGCCAAACAGACTGTGCAGAAATCTGTTACAAATTAACTGAGACCTGTATTCTGCAGATTTCTTCTTGCCCGGTCGACCGCATGAAGAGCCCGGTCGACCGGCTAAACACCCTGTGCAGAAATCAGTTACAAAATAACTGAGACTAGTTTTCTGCAGGTTCCTTCTTGCCCGGTCGACCGGCCACTCTGCTACAGAAAAACTGTTTTCTGTACACTTTTCAGCTCTTTTTCCATTCTGATTTCCATCTGATTTCCATTGCATAGTTGAGCTTCATCCTCTCATCATGTTGACATGGATTGACAACAATTACAACCATGATTACCATTCAAATCATTTAAAGCTTCTTCAAATTATAACAATCTCCCCCTTTGGAATTGTTGTCAACTTTAACAACTTTGTCAACATGCTAACAACTCTTCAACTCTTTCAACTCCAGCTTGCAGCTCTTCCAAGTTCTTTTCAACACACACTTGGAACCAATTCTGAAATTCTGGAATAACAACCATGCACTGTCAACAATCTCCCCCTAGCTTTCATAGCATAACATCTCTCCTTGCTATCATGGCATAACATCTCTCCCCCTTTGACAACAAGTCCAAAGGGACCAAACCGAGGAGCGAATAGGATATTCAATGAATGCATTGCTCCCCCTTTCAAGCACAACTCCTACGGTTTAGGAGAGTGAGTAACTCCTAACTTTTTCCGGAGATACTCGTAGACTTCCTTTGGCAGAGGTTTCGTGAAAATATCAGCCACTTGCTCAGTTGTTGGAACATATTCTAACTTGACCTCTCCATCAGCAACTTTATCTTTAAGAAAATGATAACGAATTGCTACATGCTTTGTTCGAGAGTGCTGAACAGGATTCTTAGATATATGAATTGCACTCGTGTTGTCACATAGGATCGGCGTAGGATCCGTTGTAGGAACTCCTAGATCAGAGAGCATTTGCCGCATCCATAACACTTGCGTACAACAAGTTGCCGCTGCAATATATTCTGCTTCCGCTGTCGAAAGGGATACTGAGTCTTGCTTCTTACTATGCCAAGCAACTAATCTTTCTCCAAGATAAAATGCGCCGCCGCTAGTACTCTTGCGATCATCTACGCATCCAGCCCAATCGGCATCAGAATATGCAACAAGAGTGAAGGATTTGCCTTTGGGATACCAGATACCAAGCTCCATAGTACCTTTCAGATATCGAAAGATTCTTTTTACTGTTGTAAGGTGCGTTTCAGTTGGTGCTGCTTGAAAATGTGCAACCATACATACTGCTTGTAGAAGATCTGGTCTTGTAGCAGTCAAGTAGAGCAAGCTTCCTATCATAGAGCGATAGGTGGTATGATCAACGGACGATGCCTTATCATCTTTGCTAAGCTTCGTGTTCGTTGACATTGGTGTGCTCACTGGCTTGCTGTCTTCCATATTGAACCGTTTCAGCATTTCCTTAATGTACTTCATTTGTGATATGAAGATGCCATGTTTCAGCTGCTGCACTTGTAAACCAAGAAAGAACTTTAGTTCTCCAAGCATCGACATTTCAAATTCTTTCTTCATCTCTTCAGCAAAGTTCCTGCACATCTCCTCATCATTGCCACCAAAGATTATGTCATCAACATAAACAATGACAACCAGCTGTTTGCTTAACTCAGTTTTGACATACAGATTGCTATCAACCATTCCTTTTCCAAAACCGATCTTGCGGAGATAGAGATCCAGCCTTGCATACCATGCCCTTGGCGCTTGTTTCAGTCCATAAAGAGCCTTTTTCAACTTGCACACTAGATCTGAATTTTTGCTGATGAGAAAACCATCAGGTTGCTCAATGTAGACCTCTTCTTCAAGTAAACCATTCAAGAAAGCTGACTTTACGTCCATCTGAAATACCTTGAAGGTTTTGTATGCTGCCAATGCAAGAAACATACGAATAGCTTCCAGACGAGCCACCGGTGCAAAGGACTCTTCAAAATCTATGCCTTCAACTTGAGCATAGCCTTTACAAACCAACCTTGCTTTGTTTCTAATGACTTGACCATCTTCATTCAGCTTATTCCGAAAGACCCATTTAGTACCAATAACATTCTTATCAGTAGGTCTAGGAACAAGTTCCCATGTGGAGTTCTTCTCAATTTGCTCCAACTCCTCATGCATAGATTTCAACCAACTTTCATCGAGACTGGCTTCAGTCACAGTCTTGGGTTCAATGGTGGACATAAGTGAGTAATTGCTAACTACACTTTGTCTAGTTTGAACGCCTGCCTTAGGATCTCCAATGATTTGATCCTTAGGGTGTTGCTCTACCCAAGTGCTGTGCTTCTTAGGTGTAGTATCTTCTGAGTCATCCTTTGATTTCTCAGAATCATTAGATTCAGCCATCTCATCATCAATCTCACTCGAGTCCTCATAAACTGGACTGTCATTATGAGTTGCATTCTTTGGTTCAATATTCTCATCTATTCTCACATCAGCACTTTCTATGATTTTTCTGGTTCTTTTGTTAAGACACCTATATGCCTTGCTAGTAGAGGAGTAACCCAGAAATATACCTTCGTCAGCTCTTTCTTCAAATTTGCCCGGATTTTGTTCGAGCCGCTTGATGTAACACTTGCTGCCGAAGACTCTGAAGTGCTTGACTGTTGCTTTTCTTCCAAACCATAGCTCATAGGGAGTTTTGTCTTCATGTGGCCTGATCAAGCATCGATTTTGAATGTATACAGCCGTATGAGTTGCCTCTTTCCAATACTTGTCAGCCATCTTGCTTTCACTTAGCATCGTACGAGCCATCTCTTGTACGGTGCGATTCTTCCGTTCCACAACTCCATTTTGCTGTGGAGTTCTAGGGGCTGAGTACTGTCTTTGAATGCCATGATGTTCACAATATTTAGTGAACTCTTCAGATGTGAACTCGCCTCCACGATCAGACCTTAAAATCTTGATACGTTTTTTCAATTGATTTTCAACCTGTGCTTTAAACACTTTAAAACGATCAAGTGCTTGATGCTTATGCTTAAGAAACAATACCCATGTCATACGAGTATAATCATCAATGCATAACATGAAATACTTATCTCCATTGGTGCTTTGAGTTCGCATCGGTCCACAGAGATCAGTGTGCACTAGCTCAAGAGGTTTCTTGGAATGATGCTCCTTTGACTTGAACATAACCCTCGTTTGCTTTCCCTTTTGGCAAGAGTCGCAAATGGGATTGGAAGGCTTTTCAACTGTAGACATGCCTCTTACAGCCTTTGAATTGCAAATCTTTGACATGTTATCAAAGCTTAGATGCCCAAGTCGTTTGTGCCACAACCAACTTTCCTCTGTCCGACTCATCAAGCAGGTCTTTTCAGCTCCATCTGACAATGTATAGAGATTTCCAGCAGTTCTTGATCCAGTTGCCACTGTTTTGCCGTTGCTACTCTTCTTGATGGCAAACCCATTCTTTGTGAAGATAACTTCGTGACCCTTGTCACAGATCTGGCTCACACTAAGCAGGTTGTGTCTCAATCCAGACACATATAAGACTTCTTCCGATCTGATCTTGTTTGCCATAAGCTGAATAACACCTTTTCCGCAAATTTTGGCACCATCATTGTTGCCAAACTTCACTGAACCGCCTTCATAGTGCTGTAATTTGATGAATTTCTCTTTATCACCAGTCATATGGCTTGAACAACCACTATCAAGGACCCATGGTGCTGCCTTCTTTTGTGCATTGAATGCCATTCGCACAATGAGAGATTCTTTGGGACTTTCTGCACTTTGCTTTGCTCTCCAAGCCTTGACTAACTTGGGTTTCTTTTCAACCTGAAATTTGTTAGCAATATGCAACCTACAATCCCTAGCCAAGTGTCCATAATTATAGAACTTATGACACTCAATTTTGTGGCTAAATAAGATTGAAAAAGGGTTCCTAGTCACAAGTGAGCTGTATTTCACATAGAATTTGCAATCGTCTCTTTTATGTCCAAACATATTACAATGAAAGCAATAACCATAGAATTTGTATCTTCTTTGTGGCTAGTTAGTCTTCATTACCTTTCTAACAGGAATGGACTCCTTTCTAGGTTGAGTGGGCTTCATAGAGTTAGAAGGTGCAGTGACTTGCTTCACAAACTCTTTCTTTTCAGGAGGTACAATCTTAGAGGATTCACCTTTCTCAAATCCTAGACCAAATCTGAAGTGGGCAGGTCTTTGAACTTTCAGTAGTTCATCGAGTTTCATAGTCCCTTCAATCGCTTGGAGCGCTTTGAGTTTTTTGCTATTTTCCAAATTTTCAGCCTTTGCTCTAGCGATCTCAGTTTCAAGTTTCATAGCCTCTTCCTTTTTGATACTTATTTGGTTTTCAAGGACTTCTACCATTCTTTTATATTCTTCTACTTGAGTTTTCAAAGCAATAATAGAACTTTCAGATTCATGGAGAAGTTTCAGATTTTTCTTACTTGTTTTGCGTTCCATGCTAAGCTCCTCAAGTGCGACTATGAGTTCCTCTTCAAGATTGACTTCAGCCTCCTCTTCCTCTTCCAGATCTAGCTCTTCTTCTTCTTCAACAGTGACCATGAAGAGAGCTTCGGTTGATTCATCATCGTCTGAAGTTTCAGACGTGCTGTCATCTTGTTGACATAGAAAGTTTTTAGCTTTGCCTCTTTTTCTGAAATTTCTCTTTCCTTTACTCTTTTCAGCATAAGAGTCATTATCATTGTCTTCTTTTAGCGGACACTTCGCAGCAAAGTGACCAACACCTCCACAATTGAAGCATTTAAAGGGTAGCTTCCCTTTGTACTTGCCATTGCTTCCTTTCTTCAACTTTCTAACAAATTGAGCCTCAAGCTCATCATTATCAGAATCAACATCATGACCAGCAGTCTCTTTTGCCTTTTTCTGAACTTTGAAGGCCGCTTCTTTATCAGATGAAGACGTCTTTCCTATGCGCATCTCATAGGCAGTTAGAGAACCATGTAATTCATCCATGGAAAATGCATTCAGATCTTTGGCTTCTTGGATGGCTGAGACTTTTGAATCAAACCGGGGAAGAAGAGATCTTAGAACCTTTTTGACGATGACCGGCTCTTTAATCTCCTCCCCTAGTCCACGAATGTCATTCGTGACTTCATTCACTCGTTGCATATACGAGTCAACATTCTCGCTTTCCTCTATGCAAAGAGACTCGAATTGAGAGCGATGAGTTTGCAATTTGGCTTCTTTAATCTTCTCATCACCTTCATGTATGCTTTGCAACTTGTCCCAAATTTCCTTGGCTGTTTTGCATGCAATTACTTTGACAAGCTCGCTGTCCACAAGGCCACTAAAGAGTGCATTCTGCGCCTTGGAGTCGTTGTCTGCCAACTTCTTCGATGCAGTATCATTGGGTATGGTGGCAGCATTGTAACCGACTCTGACAGCCTCCCAAACATCATAGCCAAGAGATTTGATGAAGGCTTGCATCCTAATCTTCCAAAAAGAGTAATTAGAACCATCAAACAGAGGTGCTTTCATATTCCCTGTATTGGCTGCCATGTGATTTGACAAGAGATCACCCTTAGCGTATTAAACTGATCAAGGGAGCCTCGCTCTGATACCAATTGTTGGATATCGCGATCACTGAGAGGGGGGGTGAATCAGTGATTTCTGAAAACAGGTCCAATTCAACAACAAAACAAGTCAAACCACACAATGACACCAGATTTAACGTGGTTCACCAAAAGGCTACGTCCACGGATCAAAACCGTCCGAACACCGATCCGGTACAGGTCTGAATATATTTAGTCGCACCAACGACAAAGAGCACCAACCCTTGTGTTTTAGATAGCACCCACTAATCTAGGAAGCACCTACTCCTCTTACAATTTATCTGCACCCACAGATAGGATCACCAAACCCCAAACACCAGGCACCAACTTGATGTAAAAACAGAATAGAAGATAAACTCTGTCTACAGCCCTTCCCCTCTACAATTCTCTCTCTCTCAATCCCTTACAAATTGAAATCTAAAGTATAAAGAGAGACACTTAACTCATGGACGAATCACCATCTTCAAGAGCACAATCTCGTCCACAATTGCTGTAGAAAACGTCACCACAACAGCACCACAACAGCACACAGCAGCAGCTTCTTTTTTCTCTCAAGAACTCTCTCAATTTTCTCTCTAAAACTCTTCTCTGTTCTTCTATTACAATCACAAATTAATCAAGCCTTTTTATAGGTTTTAATAACCCTAGCAAGTCTCCAAATTCGGCTACAATTTGTTTAGAAAGAGTCCCAACCGATCTACAAACTTTCCCTGACTTTTAGCTGAAGTTTACTAATTCTGCGTATATCAGGAAACCCGTGCCCGGTCGACCGCATGAAGGCCCCGGTCGACCGGCCAAACAGACTGTGCAGAAATCTGTTACAAATTAACTGAGACCTGTATTCTGCAGATTTCTTCTTGCCCGGTCGACCGCATGAAGAGCCCGGTCGACCGGCTAAACACCCTGTGCAAAAATCAGTTACAAAATAACTGAGACTAGTTTTCTGCAGGTTCCTTCTTGCCCGGTCGACCGGCCAAGTGCCCGGTCGACCGGCCACTCTGCTACAGAAAAACTGTTTTCTGTACACTTTTCAGCTCTTTTTCCATTCTGATTTCCATATGATTTCCATCTGATTTCCATTGCATAGTTGAGCTTCATCCTCTCATCATGTTGACATGGATTGACAACAATTACAACCATGATTACCATTCAAATCATTTAAAGCTTCTTCAAATTATAACAAGGCAATGAGTAAGTAACAGTCCTATGCAACTAAGCAACACAGCTCTTGTTGTAAAAAAAATTATTCAAAATGACAACAACTTAAGCACTTTTTACAATTGCATTTGCAGGGCGCTAGTCTGGGGAGGTGAGGGAATATCTGCTGTATCATATGAGGACATCATTGCAATCCTCAACAAAGCAGAATTCTCCAACAATGTAAACATCCAAACAAATAAACTTTCCATACTATTGCTTAATTTTTGTAATATAACAACAATGGTCATATTCAATTAATATAACTAACACTATCTGCTTCAAATTGAACAGGTTATTGACGGATATGCTGACTTGTTATACAGAGAACAGGAAGAAATCCAACAACAACTTACAGCAAGCAATCAGCAAGGCCTGCTGCCCCAAGAAAAATCAATCTTCGTATCAAGTTTATGCTGGGTAAAATACAATGAATCTTAATTAATAAAGTAACATTTTACTTTGTTTTACAATATAATAAACAGTTACTAAACTAAAATTAATGCAGAAATTCGTTACAGCAAACACATCAGAAATGAGAGAAAAGATTTTACACAAACAAATCTCCCCAAGCAGAACTGCAAACCACAGATTCGTGCACTTTCCAATGAATTCAAATGGAAAAAGGAAAAATGCTGAACCATTTCATTGGACACTGTTGGTGCTGGATCAGAAAGAGGGGGATTGGCTACATTACAATTCCTTGAAACCGAGATTAGCTAAAACAGTCGATCATTACTTTGAAGATGCACAAATTCTGGTATGTCTCATTCACATAATCATTAAATACAGACTACTGCCCATAACAATAAACCCCAACCCATTGACTATATCAATTTATTTATTTCTGCAGAAACAATATGTGGAGAACTACAATTACGTAAATATTGAAGAAACCCAGCCAACAGAAAATGGGATCGTAAGTATCATTTTGTATAAACACTGATTCAATTCATTTTAAAGTACCAACATCATCTTCTTTTGCAGTGTCGATTGCGGCGTCATTGTTTGCTACATCATGAAGCAAATTACTCACAAACAACCAATTGCTTCGAAACTGCAACAGAACATCATTGATGATTTGAGAAGAGAGATAGTTACTAAATTCCTCAATGACATGCATCACTGCTGGTCAATTCAAAACTTCCATGCAAGGAGAGAAGGTGCTGATGATGATTTCGAACAGTGACATAGGGTTTGAAACAGGGTTATGTCACAATAAACATAAGCCAAATTCATGTATTTCTCTGTAATATGAAAAGAACCACTGCAACATACTTGTGAATGTATACTTTTGCACAATGAATGTAAGGGAAACAACTTTGGCAATTTAATTGTCAAAATTTCTGAATCGATGAATGAATTAAATTGTGAATGAATTGTAAAATATGTGTCCTGATATAATTTTCGTTGATTCTCTTCACATATTTATACGATTTTTTCAGAATATTACCTGTTTTTTCACAATTTTATCTACGATCTGATACAAACTATCTGAGTTCAAAAACAATTTATCTTACTTTCTAATAAATTTATCTGAGTTCTGAAACAAATTATCTGAGTCCAGATGCAATTTATCTGTTTTTTAGATAAAATTATCTGAGTTCTGAAACACATTATCTGAGTCCAGATGGAATTTATCTATTTTTTAGATAAATTTATCTGAGTTCTGAAATAAATTATCTGAGTCCAGATGCAATTTATCTGTTTTTTAGATAAATTTATCTGAGTTCTGACACACATTATCTGAGTCCAGATGGAATTTATCTATTTTTTAGATAAATTTATCTGAGTTCTGAAACAAATTATCTGAGTCCAGATGCAATTTATCTGTTTTTTAGATAAGTTTATCTGAGTTCTGAAACGAATTGGGTGACTTCTGACAGTAATTATCTGAGTTGACAAGAAATTATCTGAATTCTGAAATAAATTCTATAACTTCATAATCAATTTATATGAGATATGAAGCAATTTATATGACTTCTGATGCATATTTAATCTCACTTATAATACATTTTTATTATCAATTTTTGAAAACACATTTTAAATGACATAAAGAATTATATAAGTGATTGCTTATATGATAAACAACACATTAAACAGTAGTAAAATGTCTGTCACTTTGACTATTTATTCACTAATCACAATTCATATCGTATCTTCTATACATGCTAAAGAATTGACTACTATTATACAGAAACTAAAGTCAAAGTGTAAGATCCCGACCCCAATCCTTTTGATTAGCATTATTTTAATCGTGGTTTAGCTTTTTAAGCGAGATTTGATTTAGTTTGATCTTGTTTTCGAGCTTGACCGGATTTTCTCCTTGCCTTGGAAATTTTGTAGACCGTTGACTTTAGTTTGACCCGGTCCTTAGGATTTGTATTTTTATGGGAAATTACTTCGGATTTCTAAAAATTCTGGATTTGGTGTATTTCGACTTATTTTATGAAGTTTAACAACTTTCATGTTTTGATCATTTTGATTTGATACTCAAAAATCACGTTTTTCGAGGAAAAAGGGGCAAAAATGACATTTTCACTAAATCTGTCCATGAATTTCGAAAATTCCAGAAATTGGGGAAAATATACTTTTTGGAAAGTAGATATTTCGCCGATCGTTTTTGTCTTCTTCGTCGTTTTCATTCGGGGCCCGCTTATACCATTTTTAGCTTGATGAAGACCGGGGCCCACAAGACCCATTCTATAAGAGGGGAACCCCTCTCTTCTTCTCCTTCATTCGTTTCCAGCAAGGGTGAGCTAGGGCTTTCCCTCTCCTCCCACTCTTTCTCTCTCATCTGAAACACCTCTCTCTTGGAGCTCTCATGGAGGAATGATCTCCCAAAGTTCTTCTCCTCCCTCTTGGCTTTCCAAAGACCCCATTTTCTAGAGCATTGAGCTAGAGAAGACCCCTCATTCAAGCCTTTCTTCTTTGTTAGGACTTCTCAAGGTTAGCATTGGTTTTCTTTTCTTTAAATCTTTGTTTTCCAAACCATTTTGAAGGGTTTTATCATTTATGCAATGGGTTTTTATGGAGGTTTGCAATGGATGGATTTCTAGGGTTTCTTCTTGAGCCATTTTGGGGATTTTATGATTTGTGGAGCTTGAGGCCATAAGTGGACTTCATGGAGTGTTTTTACATCTTCTCTTGACCAAGGCAAGTGAATTTTCAATTAATATGATGTTTGTAGGTTTTTTGTTTGGTTCCATGGTTTTCCTCATGTTGTTCTAATCCTTTATTAATTATGGATTTATTTTGAATGAATGGAGTAATGTTATGTTGATTCCCACTTAGTTTGCTATTGTACAATGAGTTGGGAGTTTGGCTTTCACTTTGTTCATCTTGTAAAATTAGTCCTCTTTATGCTAAGTATGGGGTTCAATGAAAGGGAGAAAACTTTGCTTTGAAAAGTATTGTGTTTGGGCTAATTAGAATGGTTGTGAATGGTGATTGATGAGTTTGGAAGGTCAAGGAAGGGCCCAAAGTATCTAGGAAACTTGTATGGAAGATTGGAAATGGAAAAGGATCAAGAAAATCAGAAAAAAATGCAAAGGAATGAAGTTGTCTGCACTCGGGCCGGACTGGGCAGGCCCAGTCCGCTCGAGCGACCCACTGGGTCGCTCGAGCGGACCAGGCACTGTCTGGGTCCGCTCGAGCGACCCACTGGGTCGCTCGAGCGACCCAGCTTCTGTCTGGGTCCGCTCGAGCGGGCCTGGGTCCGCTCGAGCGAGCCCAGCTCAGTCTGGGCTGGGTTTGGGTCCGTTTATGGATCAGTTTTGGGCCTGTTCTTTGGGACTTCTTTGGGCTTGTCTTTGGGCCTGTTTCAAGTTTAGTTTTGGGCTATTTTAAAACTGTTTATTTGGGCCATTTCAGATCTGATGTTGGGTCATCTTTGGGCCTGACATTTGACTGTTTTTAATGACTGTTAGTGGACTGTTTTAGAATTTGGTTGGTGGGCCTGTTTTATGGTTAATTTGGGTTGGTTTTAAAACTTGTTTCTTGGGCCTGATTCAAATTAGTTTTGGACTGTTTTTAAAAATCAGTTTTGTGGGCCTGTTCGAAGTTTGTTTGGGCTGTTTTAAGAATTGTTTTGAAGGCCATTTAAGTATTAGTTTTGGACTGTTTTAAATTCTGTTTGTGGGCCTGGTTCAGGTCTAGTGTTGGGTTGTTTTAAATTCTGTTTGTGGGCCTGGTTCAGGTCTAGCTTTGGGTTATTTTAAGATCTGTTTGTGGGCCTGGTTCAGGTTTAGTTTTGGGTTTGTTTTAAAAACCTGTCTCTTGTCCATTAAAGATTAGTTTGGGCTGTTTTTAAGATTTGTTTGGTGAGCCATTCGAAGTTGGTTTTGGACTGTTATTAAGGACTGTTGTGGGCTCGGTCTAAGGCCAACTATAGGCATGTTTTAAAGAGTTTGGGATTTTCTTGTGATACTTGGAAATTTGTGAAATGGGAATGGGACCAATGAGAGAATGAAAGTATGTAAAATTATCCGGGAATCGTCTGAGTCTCAATGCGCACTTTATCATTTAAATATTATGGATTTTCATTGGCATCAAACGCGCTCTTTACTAATCAATGTTTAAATGATAGTTGTGCATTGAGATGGTTCCTTGGTAAGTCATTAAGTCATCCTACATAATTCCATTCCATTTCAAGTCAGAAAAATCTATTTGTATTTGTATTTGTATTCGTATTTGACTTCTTTGGTGAACCAATTTAAATAGCATCGATGATTTGTTATAAAATCATGTGTCTTCCCATGTTCGAAAGGGTTGATCGTATGATTTTATACAAATCACTTTGATGTGTATTTGAACGGTTCACCATCGAAATTTGTACGTTTTCTCCGATTCGATTTGGAAAGAGATTTGGAGTATGTGTGTCACATTCGGGATTTCTTCGATGAGACCATTATTTGTTAAGATTAGTATTTTGAAAACAAACCCCGAGGCAAGACGGGGCCAGAGCTATGTGGTGCGAGCCCCTGAGCCAAAGGGATTAGTATTATGTTAGATTTGTATCTGTTTGAGTTTGAAAACTAAAGGCACCACTAGGCTTAGGTCACCTTGTCGGGCCGATCACCCGGCTTGGGATCTTTACTCTGTCCGCCAGCTGCAGCTTGGATTCCGTCTGTACCGACCATGGCAACGGTAACGATCTGCCGGTCCCATTTGTATGGCTACGGTTCTGATCCTCTGTTTAGTACCACGTTCAGTGGCTACGCTCTGTCTGCTCTTATCACTTCGGTAATAGGAGGATTTAGCTATTTGTGGTCGCCTAGGTTTTATCTGCATATTACTTTAGTTATGATTCTTGTCGGTTATGCTTTTTATGCTTGATTTGTTTAATGTTACGATATCGACCTTTATCGTATTGTTTCTACTGTTCAGTTTTAAATGTACTTTCAATTATTAAATGCTTCGCTTAAGTGGTTATCTTTTCGAGATATTTATTATGCTTTAGGGACTGTCCGTTTATTTGTCTCGATATTTATGCTCGGACTTCCGACCGTTTTAGCATGTTTTATTGTCATTATTGTTTAGACCATTTATCCCGTTTTACGATGATTTCGTCCGGTTTTATGTATGTTCCTTTTGGTCATATTATTTGTTTATTTGCTTGCCAGACCGTCGTGTCTGACCCCTTTTTGTTTGGTGCCAGTTTTCTTCTCTTCTGTTTGTAGGTGTTTGATCAGAGGAGGCGGTGGGACCGCCGGTCTGACGTGAGAGGCTGCCGTTGATATCAATTAGATGTCAAGTTTGGCACCAGAGTTCGTATTGAAATGTTGGGGTAGTATTTCTACTTAGTTGTATATTTTGTATGGCTTTATCAGCCTTTTTCTTTTGGGTTTGTAATTAAGACATCTGTTAATTGTAATTTGAATATGGGAAATAATAGATTTGTTACTACCAGCTCAGTGTGTTGTGATTTATGATTTATGCCAGTCTTATTACGAGATGGCTTTATGACATTGGTTGCGTACGACATGGAACCCGATGGCCACGGATTCCGAGTCGTAACACCTTGGTTAGCTTCCGCGAAAAATATACTCTGATTGTGATGAGATGTGATTATCCTCATTCACGCGGATCTTGGGAACTATACAAAAAGTTTCAAATTATTCCAAAATTTCGCACCCCGAGATCGGTTCGCTGCAGGACCCGGTTTCGGGGCGTGACAGGTTTGGTATCAGAGCTGGTTAGTTTCTAGGAAATAAAATACTCTAGAGACATTAAGACGTGTGGTGAGGATTCGTTAGATTGTGTCGATTTGTTTTATCGTGTCTTTGTTTCTTTAGATTTGAGTCGGCTTTTCTTTCAGTTCGGGAGATTTTGCTTGTCTTATCTTTTAGTTCTGTTGTTAGGAGATTTGGATGGCCAAATTTCCTCCTTAGTGGTGGAGAATTTAAAGTCTCCATGCTTTGTTCGGTGTCTTTTGTCTGTATTTGTGTCGGAGACTGAGAACCTTCTAGATTCAGTATGTTGTTTTCGGAGAACATCAGCAAACTTTCAGCCTTCAGCGTCTTCAATGTGATTATTGAGAGAAGACTTGTGCGTTTGCCCGTCAGAGTTGGACTCGAGCAGTAGTTGAAGATCCCCTTTCGGCTAATCGGAGATCGTCATGCAATGCACCAAGGTAAGTGAATGTGGATTTTGGGTGAACTCAGACCATCTTTTCGAGATGAAGGACTGCAAGAGGCATTTTACCTGTGGATTTTATGAAGGGAGAAGTGACTTTAGTTAGTAAGATTTGGAGTGGTGCAAGAAACTCAGGGATTTCCCCGGATTCGACGAGCATGGTCATGGTTTTGGTTGAGAATTTCTCTAACTTGTAGCTTAGCCAGTATAATTTTCAGAGGCAATACCAAGTGGATGGCTAGTTGTAGTCAAGAAAACTTTTGGCAGTAGAGGAAACCTTATGGATTTCGCCGACTTTTAAGGTATTGGATTGGACAGCGTGCAGATGCAAGGGAGTACCTCAGTAATTTGGATGTCCATCTCTTATTTAAAATGATTTTCTTGACATTTTCATCTTTGTTATGTTTTCATTAATATCTATGATTTATCCTTGTAGTGTTTAAAAATGGATTTATGTTTCTTCTTTGAGGCTATTTTGAATTAAAAACTATGTTACTATACTCTTTTCATGAGTCACATGATTTTGTTTTCAAGATTGGTCTTTAAAAGCATGTAACTCAAATTGTGTTTCTTTCTCAAAGAGTAGTGTGAGATTTCTATTTCATTGAGTTGTTTTCTATGGTTATGTAAAATGAAATTTCTTAAAGGTTTTGTGTTTAGATTTTATGTAGATTTCCTACATTTGTTTTAACGCTCAACTTTGTTTAGATTTTCGCAAGAGTTTTATAAACAAATAAGTTAGTTTTCAACAAGGTTTAGTATTCAATTAACACTCAGATTTCAACGAAGTTTGATGTATAGTTATACTATAAATATGAATTTCAAAATGAATAATGTAGTTTCATACTCAAACTTTGATAAACTTTATTTATTAAGCTTTACTTGGCAAATTGGAGGTTCGGTTTCTACTATATTTTAAGATGATAAAATTTAGCTAAGTAATTATTTTAGTCAATATGTTTCCAATTGTAAGATTTGTTTTTGCATTGAATGGAGTGAGTAGTAGTAGCCTTTGGTTGGAGTTCGGAGGTGTATGAAGTGAAGGGATGATGAATGTCAGGATGTGTACCGGTTCAGCTGGAAAATAAAGTTGGATCTATGAGAGAGTAAAAGATCATTCAAGACTTGGAATAGGGAGTTGTGAACACAGATTTGGATTTCAAGGTCGGCCTTACATGTCATTGGTAGAAGACTTGAAGAATGAAATCTGAAGAGGCAAGCGTCAGGAGCACCGTGTACAGCTTTGAAGGACTTAAGGCACAGGATTCCAAGGTATTAGAAAGAGGCAGAATTTGCAGTTCTTGGACTGACAGTGACTGACGAGTTAAGTAAAAGGATTGATCCAGTGCAAGACCTACAGATGACACCAAGGATGCTTAGGAGTGTTGGACACCAGTTTGGTCAGAGAAGTTTGTTTTCGGGCAGATATGTGCAAACAGTGTGAAGCCTTCAACTGAATCAGAATGTGGTCGACCGTGCATCTCACCGTCAGTTGTGTTAAGAGGAGGTCTCTCAGTTGCCGAGGTCTAGCATAGGGTGTCAGTGTTTTTGTTTGTCTTTTTGGGTTTTCGATTTCGATTTGGTTTAGGCCATTTGGAGGACCAAATGGATTCTAAGAGGGGGAGGATGTAAGATCCCGACCCCAATCCTTTTGATTAGCATTATTTTAATCGTGGTTTAGCTTTTTAAGCGAGATTTGATTTAGTTTGATCTTGTTTTCGAGCTTGACCGGATTTTCTCCTTGCCTTGGAGATTTTGTAGACCGTTGACTTTAGTTTGACCCGGTCCTTAGGATTTGTATTTTTATGGGAAATTACTTCGGATTTCTAAAAATTCTGGATTTGGTGTATTTCGACTTATTTTATGAAGTTTAACAACTTTCATGTTTTGATCATTTTGATTTGATACTCAAAAATCACGTTTTTCGAGGAAAAAGGGGCAAAAATGACATTTTCACTAAATCTGTCCATGAATTTCGAAAATTCCAGAAATTGGGGAAAATATACTTTTTGGAAAGTAGATATTTCGCCGATCGTTTTTGTCTTCTTCGTCGTTTTCATTCGGGGCCCGCTTATACCATTTTTAGCTTGATGAAGACCGGGGCCCACAAGACCCATTCTATAAGAGGGGAACCCCTCTCTTCTTCTCCTTCATTCGTTTCCAGCAAGGGTGAGCTAGGGCTTTCCCTCTCCTCCCACTCTTTCTCTCTCATCTGAAACACCTCTCTCTTGGAGCTCTCATGGAGGAATGATCTCCCAAAGTTCTTCTCCTCCCTCTTGGCTTTCCAAAGACCCCATTTTCTAGAGCATTGAGCTAGAGAAGACCCCTCATTCAAGCCTTTCTTCTTTGTTAGGACTTCTCAAGGTTAGCATTGGTTTTCTTTTCTTTAAATCTTTGTTTTCCAAACCATTTGAAGGGTTTTATCATTTATGCAATGGGTTTTTATGGAGGTTTGCAATGGATGGATTTCTAGGGTTTCTTCTTGAGCCATTTTGGGGATTTTATGATTTGTGGAGCTTGAGGCCATAAGTGGACTTCATGGAGTGTTTTTACATCTTCTCTTGACCAAGGCAAGTGAATTTTCAATTAATATGATGTTTGTAGGTTTTTTGTTTGGTTCCATGGTTTTCCTCATGTTGTTCTAATCCTTTATTAATTATGGATTTATTTTGAATGAATGGAGTAATGTTATGTTGATTCCCACTTAGTTTGCTATTGTACAATGAGTTGGGAGTTTGGCTTTCACTTTGTTCATCTTGTAAAATTAGTCCTCTTTATGCTAAGTATGGGGTTCAATGAAAGGGAGAAAAACTTTGCTTTGAAAAGTATTGTGTTTGGGCTAATTAGAATGGTTGTGAATGGTGATTGATGAGTTTGGAAGGTCAAGGAAGGGCCCAAAGTATCTAGGAAACTTGTATGGAAGATTGGAAATGGAAAAGGATCAAGAAAATCAGAAAAAAAATGCAAAGGAATGAAGTTGTCTGCACTCGGGCCGGACTGGGCAGGCCCAGTCCGCTCGAGCGACCCACTGGGTCGCTCGAGCGGACCAGGCACTGTCTGGGTCCGCTCGAGCGACCCAGCTTCTGTCTGGGTCCGCTCGAGCGGGCCTGGGTCCGCTCGAGCGAGCCCAGCTCAGTCTGGGCTGGGTTTGGGTCCGTTTATGGATCAGTTTTGGGCCTGTTCTTTGGGACTTCTTTGGGCTTGTCTTTGGGCCTGTTTCAAGTTTAGTTTTGGGCTATTTTAAAACTGTTTATTTGGGCCATTTCAGATCTGATGTTGGGTCATCTTTGGGCCTGACATTTGACTGTTTTTAATGACTGTTAGTGGACTGTTTTAGAATTTGGTTGGTGGGCCTGTTTTATGGTTAATTTGGGTTGGTTTTAAAACTTGTTTCTTGGGCCTGATTCAAATTAGTTTTGGACTGTTTTTAAAAATCAGTTTTGTGGGCCTGTTCGAAGTTTGTTTGGGCTGTTTTAAGAATTGTTTTGAAGGCCATTTAAGTATTAGTTTTGGACTGTTTTAAATTCTGTTTGTGGGCCTGGTTCAGGTCTAGTGTTGGGTTGTTTTAAATTCTGTTTGTGGGCCTGGTTCAGGTCTAGCTTTGGGTTATTTTAAGATCTGTTTGTGGGCCTGGTTCAGGTTTAGTTTTGGGTTTGTTTTAAAAACCTGTCTCTTGTCCATTAAAAGATTAGTTTGGGCTGTTTTTAAGATTTGTTTGGTGAGCCATTCGAAGTTGGTTTTGGACTGTTATTAAGGACTGTTGTGGGCTCGGTCTAAGGCCAACTATAGGCCTGTTTTAAAGAGTTTGGGATTTTCTTGTGATACTTGGAAATTTGTGAAATGGGAATGGGACCAATGAGAGAATGAAAGTATGTAAAATTATCCGGGAATCGTCTGAGTCTCAATGCGCACTTTATCATTTAAATATTATGGATTTTCATTGGCATCAAACGCGCTCTTTACTAATCAATGTTTAAATGATAGTTGTGCATTGAGATGGTTCCTTGGTAAGTCATTAAGTCATCCTACATAATTCCATTCCATTTCAAGTCAGAAAAATCTATTTGTATTTGTATTTGTATTCGTATTTGACTTCTTTGGTGAACCAATTTAAATAGCATCGATGATTTGTTATAAAATCATGTGTCTTCCCATTTTCGAAAGGGTTGATCGTATGATTTTATACAAATCACTTTGATGTGTATTTGAACGGTTCACCATCGAAATTTGTACGTTTTCTCCGATTCGATTTGGAAAGAGATTTGGAGTATGTGTGTCACATTCGGGATTTCTTCGATGAGACCATTATTTGTTAAGATTAGTATTTTGAAAACAAACCCCGAGGCAAGACGGGGCCAGAGCTATGTGGTGCGAGCCCCTGAGCCAAAGGGATTAGTATTATGTTAGATTTGTATCTGTTTGAGTTTGAAAACTAAAGGCACCACTAGGCTTAGGTCACCTTGTCGGGCCGATCACCCGGCTTGGGATCTTTACTCTGTCCGCCAGCTACAGCTTGGATTCCGTCTGTACCGACCATGGCAACGGTAACGATCTGCCGGTCCCATTTGTATGGCTACGGTTCTGATCCTCTGTTTAGTACCACGTTCAGTGGCTATGCTCTGTCTGCTCTTATCACTTCGGTAATAGGAGGATTTAGCTATTTGTGGTCGCCTAGGTTTTATCTGCATATTACTTTAGTTATGATTCTTGTCGGTTATGCTTTTTATGCTTGATTTGTTTAATGTTACGATATCGACCTTTATCGTATTGTTTCTACTGTTCAGTTTTAAATGTACTTTCAATTATTAAATGCTTCGCTTAAGTGGTTATCTTTTCGAGATATTTATTATGCTTTAGGGACTTTCCGTTTATTTGTCTCGATATTTATGCTCGGACTTCCGACCGTTTTAGCATGTTTTATTGTCATTATTGTTTAGACCATTTATCCCGTTTTACGATGATTTCGTCCGGTTTTATGTATGTTCCTTTTGGTCATATTATTTGTTTATTTGCTTGCCAGACCGTTGTGTCTGACCCCTTTTTGTTTGGTGCCAGTTTTCTTCTCTTCTGTTTGTAGGTGTTTGATCAGAGGAGGCGGTGGGACCGCCGGTCTGACGTGAGAGGCTGCCGTTGATATCAATTAGATGTCAAGTTTGGCACCAGAGTTCGTATTGAAATGTTGGGGTAGTATTTCTACTTAGTTGTATATTTTGTATGGCTTTATCAGCCTTTTTCTTTTGGGTTTGTAATTAAGACATCTGTTAATTGTAATTTGAATATGGGAAATAATAGATTTGTTACTACCAGCTCAGTGTGTTGTGATTTATGATTTATGCCAGTCTTATTACGAGATGGCTTTATGACATTGGTTGCGTACGACATGGAACCCGATGGCCACGGATTCCGAGTCGTAACACCTTGGTTAGCTTCCGCGAAAAATATACTCTGATTGTGATGAGATGTGATTATCCTCATTCACGCGGATCTTGGGAACTATACAAAAAGTTTCAAATTATTCCAAAATTTCGCACCCCGAGATCGGTTCGCTGCAGGACCCGGTTTCGGGGCGTGACACAAAGTCTATTTCAAATATTTGTCAAATAATAGGCTCCTTGCAAGACTTCTTATTGTGACTGCCAAACCGACCACAACGCCCACATTTTATCTGCCGTGTCATCTCCCCTCTTGACAATATCCTCTTTTTTTTGGGCCTGCCGGCTGGCCAGAGGTGGGAGAATAACAGCTCCAGCAACTGTTGCCTCCGGCATTCCGACAGTTGGAATTGGAAATATCTGCTCATCATATGAAGCCCTATATGAATCAGTGTGAAAATAATGATCCACATAAAAACTCAGGTCCTTTCCACTCTTTTGAATCGCAGCACAAGCATGTGCACAAGGAAATCCATTAATCTGCCACTGATAACAGGAACATATATGATTAAAAATGTCGACAGTCACTGACGGGTAAGAGTGAACATCGTAAACAGTTTCACTGGAACGCCTGACAGTCCACGTCCGTCCTAGCTGGATCAAAGCATCCAACCTCTTATCCATATCCGGGCAAATGACTGACTTCCATCTGCTGGAAACTTCCTTCCTAGTAGCCATCTGCTCCATTATTTGAACCCTTATTGTGTCCACCATCTTTGTAATTGGAAGATGACGAGCTTCTCTAATCCAGGAGTTGAAAGATTCAGCTGCATTTGAACACATCTCACCATACCGTTGACCCTTAAAGTAGGCATTGCTCCATCTTTCATGAGGCAATCCAGAAAGAAATCTGTCTACGTTGCTACCACCTTGATGCCTCAACGCCTGCAACTTGGCATGGAATGCAGCTATGGTCGGGGCATATGCACATTCCCGAAGCATCATAACCATTCTCTCTCTAAATTCGTTAGTGTATCCACCTGACAGTTTGTCTCTCAAATTTGCCTTCAAGTGTTGTAGGCAAAAAACATGATGAGCATAGTGGAAAACACTTGAAACACCCTCTATCAGACCTGGATTTCTATCGGAAATAAAAGTAATAGTGCGATCCGAAACCAGAACTTTCTTTAAATTCAGCAAAAACCACTTCCAATTGTCCTCCGTCTCTGAGTCCACCACAGCGAAAGCAAGGGGAAATAAACCTGTGTTATAAAAAAATAAAGTTTTATACTCCAAGAAATAAATATAAAACAGTAAATGGTAATCATTAATAAAAATAATCTCAGAAATAAAAGAATCGAAAGCAACTGCCATACCTTGATTTCCATTCTTCCCTGTTGCTGCCAACAAGTTTCCCTTGTATCTCCCTTTCAAAAAAGTACCATCCAAAAATAACAAAGGACGGACATGATTAAAACCAGAAATTGAAGCATAGAATGAAACAAACAGCCGCTTAAAGCACATAGTTGACTGGTCATAATCTAGCACAAAAAGGCTTCCTGGATTCACATCCTCCGCCACCTTAATGTACCAACGAAGATGGTCAAAAGATAACGACGAATCACCATACAACTTATTTCTAGCCCTTTCCACACCCCACCATGCATGATGGTATGTAATTGTAAGTCCATAATTCGCCTTAAAGTGGTGCACAACATCAATGGGTCTAGTGAGTGGCCTCTCACGAATATGATCAATCATTAAATCAGCAACCGTCTCAGATCTCATACGGCTGTTCTTCGAAGTTCGGACTGCCGCACCACACGTATGCTCATTATCTAATGTCCTGATATAAAAATGTCCAGATGACTTCTCAATCGAAGCATGAACACGCCATTTACAACCCATCGAACGACTGCGAGAACATTCAGTTGTAACCCTAACTTTATCATTTTTCACATATACAAACTCAAACCCAACTTCCATTGAATATCTACACAGAACACTTCTAAACTCTGCAACACCGCCCTCAAACCTCTGTCCCACTTCTCTAATACCACTTGACCAGCCTGAAGACAGCAAAATCTTCTCCTTGTGTGTGCAGAACAGCGGGAGTAGATCTGTCTCAATATCTGTGCCCTCATAACCCACTAATTGAATGGCATCTTCAACAAAATCATCAACGTTTTCCTCTTGATCATCATCATCTGATTCTTGCATATCTGATACGAAAACATCCACTGTTCCCAAACCCATTGAAGACGCCAACATTGATAAGCTCAACAAATCTGAGTCGCTGTCCAGCAAGCACTTTGGATGGCCAGGCAATGTGTAAGTCAGACATACCATGTTTACTGCCAACATCTTCCATTTGTTGCAAACTTGACGAATTAAATCATCAAATCTCATGCCCAGACTAAAATGAATGACGGCAGTAAACATGCCATACTTACAAAGAAGCATTACCGGTTGCGCCATCTTTGAATTTACTAAAATCAACGAAGTTCAAAAGTCATCAGAATCTTTAAAATTGTGCAGAATATTAAAAAAACAACAAAAAACAAACATTTATCTAAATTTATCTGAATTCTGTACACGTTTATCTGATTTCTGAACAAAATTATCTTATTTCTGAACAAATTTATATGAATTTATATAAAAGTTATCTATAATTACTCATTCTAATTCAGATAACTTTGATTCAGAAATCAGATAAAATCTTAAGAACTCAGATAAATTCGATATAGAATTCAGATAATTTTTAAACAAACTGAACTAACTTTATAAATCGCATATGTATATTAGAAACACTGATAGATTTGATTCAAAAAGTCACATATATTCGATTACATGGTTCAATCAAAATTGCAGCTTGGAACATAATTTCAAACTATTAAACAATTTTATGAGAAACAAAGTAACTTATTTGACATCTAGATACATCAGGCTTTATCTATACGAATCAAATCAAATAACAAAATTAATTAAAAATATAAATATAATAAAAAACAAAAACAAAAAACAAAATCAAATAACAAATCTCAACAACATATCAGAATCCTATACAAAATAAATAACTTCTCAAATAAAAATGAAAATGAGTATCAGAAGTATAAATCTACAATTTAAACAAGAAAACTTGCATACACTCTGCTATGAATATAAAACCTTCCTTACCTCTGACAAAAGTTGAATATGCAATCTGTTACGCACAGAAACTCAGATCTACCTCCGTCCAAAGTTGAATCTGCAATCTCTTACACACAGAAACTCAGATCTGATTCACACTGAATCTACGAACTGCTTTTAGTCTGTAATCTCTGAAATCTGATTTGAAATAATCGTTGCATATGAATTACCATCTGATTCGATTCAGAGCAGCAACATGTTTCCATCACGCTAGATCTATAATCTGCAACACATCCGACTCGTCTGCAATCTACAAACAATAAAATCTCCATCAGAAGTTTTCTACCGTGACTGCCATTTGAAATACAAAATAAGAGATTTGCGGTAACTTACACGGGCATATCAGTAACAGTCGATGAGTTATCACCTAAATCTCAGGCTACATTATCGTCCACGTTGCTGAAATAACGTTACATGTTTGGAACGATTTCATTCCATGCTGCGTCAGTTACAGGGGCATTTTTATCTTAAAAAATGAAAACATGTGTGCACAGGGACCTAAGACTGGAAAAAGTCTAGCTAAATGGACCAAAGACCTTAAAAAGTTTTTCCTTGGACTGGAGGCTGGAAACATGGACTTATAGGGACCTTTCGCTAATTTCTCCTTTTTTTTACTACTAGTTATTTCTTATTTTTAAGGTTTTCAAAAGTCCTAACATTTACCGAGTGGCTATTATTGAATATAAATTTGTTGGTTTACATGCTAGATATGTTTCCTTCATCACAAGTGGAGGCAAAGGCATCTACTTCAGGTAATTAAATTACATATAATTAAAGCATTTGATTTTGTTTCAAGAAATTATTACTAATTCAGTTAATCATTTTATTGTTACATTGTTTTTCCTCCTTGAATTCTGTTTTAATAGGGTCTCAGTGAGCAAGAAAAAGGAACCAAGGCCCCATTGTTAGCAAGAGCACATTCTTGAGTGACAGATTGTTATCCTCCTATCTTGGCATCATCGCATGAGATGGGTGAAAGGCACCAACTAATTGTGCCAAATGGTGAAAGAAAAAATTGCAGGGCTAAGAGAAAGTGCAATTGATTCAATATGCAGGGCCGGCTGAACCATAAGGCCAAGAAAGCAATTGCTTTAGGCACAAAAAAATAAGGCACAAAAAAAAGCCCCATAATAGCAAATGACATCTTTTAAATTTCCAAAATAGAAAACTTGTTAACTGCCATCCCTTTTTTTTCTCCTCAAAATATAAGGCCCCATAATAATTTGAGAAGATACACCAAGATTTTCATGGGGCCTTTAAAGTGTCATTTATGCTCGTTATATTTCCAAATCTGCACCTTATATTTCTATGGCTAGGAGTCCAATTGATTTTAACACATTTTTATATTTTTAGCAGTCCATATGAATCATACCTCAGCCATACATTTAGTAATGAACTTATTTCACAAGCATTTCTCATTATCTTTGTGCATCCTATTTTAATAGGGGCCCATTCAGATTTGATCCATGATGTGGTTGTAATAAATCTATAGCTTGGGGTTTCAACCCTAATAATAGATCTTAAAATTTAAGATAAATAATGGGCCCCCGCCGGAATTTATTCACTTGCCCACAGTGCATATGAGTACTGTGTATCTGGAACATCCAATACATGGGGCACACCTTTGAAGTCCATCTTGGATGGTCCTGACTCATGCTGCGCGACGGGGGGGGAGAGCCAATAGGTAGTTGGATTTTGTGACCCAAAATTTCCATGCGAGTTTTGGGATGGATCCAAAATTCTCATGTGGGTTTTGGAGGTGACTTAAGATAGGTTAGCAAAACTTGAATATAAAAACTTAATTAGTAATTTCGCATTATAAAAAAGCAAGAAAAATAAATTTTTTATAAAAATATTAAAATATAGAAAATATCTAATTTATGATCGTCATTTTAGACCTCGAATTATCTTGAGCGGGCCTGTCAATTTGGATTGAATTTTTAAACTTTGATGTATCTCACATAGCACAAGTCTGCTGACTTTGTTCGACTATTATTATAATGATGTAGTGTATTTTCGATGTGTTATAAAAGAGAGAGACCAAGAGAAAGAAGATTAGAGGGAGAAGAGAGAGCCTTTCTGATATCTCATTAACTGTGTCTAAATACATAGGGAGAGAGCCTATTTATAGGCAAAGTAAACTAAAAAGGAGGAACCCTAATTCTAACCCTATCTTATCACAAGTGGGCATCCACCCAAGATCCATATCTTATAACACTCCCCCTTGGATGACCACCATTTAATGACAGTTGCCTCATTAAAAACCTTGCTAAGGAAAACCCAGTGGGAAAAACCAAAGCGAAGGGAAAAAGAGTACAACATTCTTCAAGATCATTGAAATGGTGTTGGACGTGCATAATGCTGCCTCGTTAAAACCTTAACTAGGAAAACCCAGTGGGATAAAACCTAGGAAAGGAAAAAGAGTACAGCGCACAAATGTCCTGGGAAGCATACTTCAGGATGCTCCCTGATAAACTGCTCCCCCTGATGATTGCAACCATTTACATAGTTTGATGATGAACTCTTCGCATGCCAATCTCATATACAAACTTCTGGAATACTGATTTTGGCAAAGATTTGGTAAATAGATCAGCCAGGTTGTTACTCGAACAAACTTGTTTGACTTCAATTTCATTGTTCTTCTGAAGTTCATGAGTGAAGAAGAACTTTGGTGCTATATGCTTAGTCTTGTCTCCTTTAATAAAACCTTCTCGAATTTGTTTTATGCATGCTTCATTATCTTCATAGATAACATTTGGGATACCTGCAATAGAAGGTAATTGACAAGAACTACGAACATGCTGAATCAAGGATCTTAGCCATACACATTCCCTACTGGCTTCATAAAGAGCCAAAATCTCAGCATGGTTAGAGGAGGTAGCTACCAGAGTCTGTTTAGTAGAACGGCAAGAAATGGCGGCATTACCATTTAGAAACACATAACCTGTCTGTGATCGACCCTTATGAGGATCAGAGAGATAACCTGAATCTGCATATCCTGTAAAACTGGAATCTATAGGATTATAAGAATAAAATATTCCTAAATCAGTTGTTCCACGCAAATATCGTAGGATATGTTTAATACCAACCCAGTGCCTTTGAGTTGGTGCGGAGCTATATCTGGCAAGTAGATTCACAGAAAATGCAATATCCGGTCTAGTGCATTGTGCTAAGTACATCAAGGCTCCAATAGCACTTAAGTATGGTACTTCTTGACCCAAAACTTTTTCATTTTTTTCAATAGGACGGTATGGATCTTTCTGTGTATCAAGAGACCGGACGACCATGGGTGTGCTTAATGGGTGTGCTTTGTCCATACCAAATCGTTTTAAAACCTTCTCGGTATAATTAGATTGATGGACCAACATCCCATTAGAATTTCTCTCGATTTGCAACCCGAGACAGAATCTTGTTTTTCCAAGGTCTTTCATTTCAAATTCTTTCTTTAAACAATCAGCAGTTTCTTCGAGCTCTTCTGGAGTCCCTACCAAATTGATATCATCCACATAAACTGCTAATATTGCAAATCCCTTCATGAATTTCTTTATAAATAGACACGGGCAAATAGGATCGTTTGCATACCCCTTTTTAGACAAGTATTCACTAAGACGATTGTACCACATTCTTCCGGATTGCTTCAGGCCGTACAATGATCGCCTCAATTGGATTGAGTATGTACTCCTTGGCTTTGCTTCAGGCAAAGGAAATCCTTCCGGGATTTTCATGTGAATTCTAGTGTCTAAGTCCCCATATAAGTAAGCAGTTACAACATCCATGAGTCGCATTTCTAGATTTTGAGAAACTGCTAAACTTATCAGATATCTGAAAGTTGTTGTATCTATGACAGGGGAGTATGTTTCCTCATAATCAATCCCAGGTTTCTGCAGGAAACCTTGTGCCACTAATCGTGCCTTATATCTGGTAATTTCATTCATTTCATTCCGTTTTCTTACAAACACCCACTTGTAACCTACACGGTTAACATCTTTTGGGGTTTGTACTATAGGTCCGAACACACCACGTTTATTGAGAGACTCTAACTCTGCTTTGATGGCACTTTCCCATTTTGGCCAATCATTTCTTTGTCGACATTCATTTATAGAACGTGGTTCTGTGTCCCAATCATCATCATCATTTACCTTTGATATTTGTGTAGCTATCGCATATGCAAATGCGTCATCGATGACAATATCATTTCTATTCCATCTCTCTTTTGAATAATTGTAAAATATAGAGATCTCTTCATTATCCGGTACCGGTGCCTCTTCAGGGGCTTCCAAAGTCTCACCAGGGACTTCCATTATTCTAGAGAGAACGGATTTTGTCATAACCTCTTCAGGAGCGTTACGTGCCTCTTCGGGAGGAACCTCTTCAAGAGTGATACGTGCCTCTTCGGGAGGACATGATGATGATTGCTCATTTCTCCTTTTCCGCGGAGCTGAGTCCTTTGAACCTATAGGTCTGCCACGCTTCTGGCGTATTGCAGATTCTTTTGCGGTTGTATTTTGACTTTGTCCTACAGGGACATTAATCCTGGCAGGTGTATTCATAGCGGGCACATGTGATTTTGTCACCTTTGCTGCATCGTTAAATGCATCAGGTAATCTGTTTGCAATTTCTTGTAAGTGCACAATTCTCCGGACTTCATTTTCACATTGTGAAGTTCGTGGATCCAAATGAGACAGAGTGGAAGTATTCCATGTTAATTCTCGCCGTTCTTCAGGAACAGGTCGTTCTACAGGAACTATGTTATCTCCCCCTAACGGCGGGAATATTGTCTCATCGAATTGACAATCTGGAAAACGAGCAGTGAAGACATCTCCTGTCATTGGTTCTAGATATCGAATAATTGAGGGAGAGTCATAACCTACATAGATTCCCAATCTACGTTGTGGTCCCATCTTAGTACGCTTAGGAGGTGGGATTGGGACTTGAACTGCACAACCAAACTTGCGCAAGTGAGAGATATTGGGTTGATGTCCGGATGTAAGTTGTGCAGGAGAAAATTGATGATAGGCTGTGGGTCGAAGTCGAATTAACATTGAAGCATGCAACACAGCATGTCCCCATGCACTAACTGACAATTTGGATTGCATCAGCAGAGTCCTAGAAATGAGTTGGATGCGCTTAATCATGGATTCAGCTAAGCCATTCTGGGTGTGGACATGGGGGACAGGATGTTCGACAACAATTCCTATAGATGAACAAAAATCATCAAAAAACCTGTGATGTAAATTCTCCTGCATTGTCAAGTCTTATAGACTTAATGGGAGAATCAGGGAAATGAGCCCTAAGTTTGATTATTTGAGTTAATAGACGGGCAAATGCTATGTTCCTAGTTGAAAGTAGGCAAACATCAGACCAACGGGTGGAGGCATCAATCAAAACCATAAAATATCTAAAAGGTCCACTAGGGGGATTTATGGGTCCACAAATGTCACCTTGTATCCTTTGCAGAAAGGATGGGGATTCGTATGCAACTTTAGCAAAAGAAGGTCGGGTGATCAATTTTCCTTGTGAACACGGTGTACATAAGTACCCACTAGGTAGGGTCAATTGATGGTTCTCTAAAGAATGCCCAAAGGAGTTATCTACAATTTTTCTCAACATAGTAGCCCCAGGGTGACCTAACCTATCATGCCAGAGCTGTAAAGTCTTCGGATCACTAAGCTTCGGGCTTAGTTTAAGCTTCGGGCTTAACTTTGTTGTTTTGCTCATAACCGAATGTGATTCAACATTTAAGATTGTCATGTAATATAACCCTGAGGAGAGTGCACTTAATTTTTCTAGTATTTGCTTCTGGCTTCCAATACTAGTAACAATGCATAAGAATTCCTTGTTACCTTCACTTACAGTCTCAATGTGGTACCCATTCATTCTGATGTCTTTGAAACTAATCAAGTTTCTTCGGGAACTATTTGAGAACAAAGCATCTTTAATGAATAAGTGGGTACCATTAGGTAACATTATGTGGGCTCTTCCGGAGCCTTCAATTATTTGCACAGGCCCAGCTATGGTTGATACCTTTCGTGGAATAAACATCAATTCTGAGAAAAATTTCTGATTTTTCAGAATGGTGTGTGTTGTGGCACTATCTACCAAACAAAGATTGTCCTCAGTTCCATGATCCATACCTTAAACAAAATAATAAAACAATATAACTATGCAATCATATGATAAAATTGAAATAATTAAACCATTCATTAGGACATGAAATAAATAAATAAAAAGAAGTTTAAGCAACATGCATCTCAAAAGAATAAAAAAAATTTAAGTTTGTAAAGTTTATTGGCCTTCTAGACCATGCCAGGGGGTCTCTCCTAGTTTCTTGGATTGCAAGTGGATTTTAGCATCCAATTGCCAAGATAAATAATTGTCCCCATTTATGTTAAGTGCTTTAAAGTCAATTTTAGCCAAATTTGACATCTTGCAAGAACTGTAATATGAAATATATATGAAGTTATCAGTGTGCATATAATGATAAAAAAAAATATTAACATCAAAAGTAATTAAGAAAGGAATTTAAACATGGAAAAATAAAAATTTAACATGTTCTCATATTTGAGAATCAGAACTGCTGGTTCTGTCAAGACATCAGGCTTGATTTAGAACTTCAGGTTCATAATACATGAAATTAGAACTTCAGGTTCTGTCAAATCTTCAGGTTTGGGGTAGAACGTCTGGTTCTAACAAGTGATCAGAACTTCTAGTTCTATCAAAAACTTCAGGTTTAATTTCATGGCTTTATAATTTATATGGATTGTTGAATCAAAAACTTCAGGTTTTGATTTATTGATACGAATCTTCAGGTTCATGTCATTATCCCAACTTCTACTGGTCCATGAATATGTGAACTTCAGGTTCACTTTTAGAACTTCTGGTTCTCTTTCTTTTTTCTTTTTCTTTTTTTTTTATAATCAATTTATAGCATTAATAAATTTAAATAAAAAATCGTGCAAGATAATGAATAGTAACCAAACACTATAATGACAGTAAAATAAATATCATAAATTAATTTTATGTATTCTAATATGTTGGATTTGAACTATGGTTTGGATACTACTTACTGTATTTAAAAAAAAATATTACTCTTTTCTGAAATCCACGCTGGGAAGGATTTTGCGATGGAAATCCGCGCTGGGAAGGAATCCGCCCAGGGAATCTGCGATGGAAATCCGCACTGGGAAGGAATCTGGGATGGGAATCCGCGCTAGGAAGGAATCTGCACAGGGAATCCGCGATGAAAATCCGCGCAGGGAAGGAGTTTGCGATGAAAATCCACGCAGGGAATGATTTCTTCTCTTTGGGCAAGAAGACCTGGTTTTCTTCCTTCTCTTAGAGCTTCGTGCTGATAACGTGTTATAAAAGAGAGAGACCAAGAGAAAGAAGATTAGAGGGAGAAGAGAGAGCCTTTCTGATATCTCATTAACTGTGTCTAAATACATAGGGAGAGAGCCTATTTATAGGCAAAGTAAACTAAAAAGGAGGAACCCTAATTCTAACCCTATCTTATCACAAGTGGGCATCCACCCAAGATCCATATCTTATAACACGATGCACCTTTTTCTTTATTTTTTTTTCTCCTTGCTCTTATCTTTAAGACTCTGTTGCTTGTTGTGAGTCAATGAGGAAAGGGTGACCACTCGTGGTTGCTGGTGCTGCTATCACTACTTTTACATACGACCATCAATTCTCATGAAGAAATTGTTGCAGATCTCCGAGTTTTCCGCGAAGATTGGGCTGCGTCTATCTCTTACTTTCCATTGCTACACGTGTCGTCAGCAACAGCAAATGGGCTAGACAGCTGGCATATCCTGCAAGGACGCCCACACAAGCCATCACACTTCTCTGGATACACGCAACTTCAATATCTCACCTGTTTTACCTATCAACGTTCCAAGTTCCAACGATGTTTTGATTACCTATAAGACAGTTTTCTTGATTTTTTTTTAAAAAAAAAAAACATTTTTCTTGATTTTATAATTTGAAACTTTACTTTTAAAATCAAATGGAGTGAAATGAAATAAAAAATATAAATAAAAAATATAATAAGTTATTATGATATTTTATAATTAATTGTTTTGGATGAAATATTTTTAATTTTTGATATGTTAAATAAAGGTTTTTTATATTGTAGTTAATAAATATAGTTGCTTTTTAATTTTTTATTCGAAAAGTTGGAGGAAGTTTTGATAAAAATTACTTTTGATATGATGTTTAATTTAACTTTACTCCACTTGACTTTACAAGTGGAATTATCAAACTAAGCAGGCATACATATCCTGTTCTACTGAGAAAAATGAATGGTGTTAGATAAAATAAGTGGGCCCCATCTCTCATCAAAACACCAGAAAAAATAAGATATACGAATTTCATAAGAGATTGAAAAATTAAATTGCTTTATCATGGTCAAGTGGGCGAAGGAGGAGAAAAAGCATCACAGACTGACATTGATTCCTCACAAGCGACAAACCCACATGCATCTACATGATCAATGAGCCTATGGCTATAAGTGTAGAGTTGAAATTGGGACATAATAACCAGCACAGCCGACGCAGCTACAGTAAGAGTAGTATTTCACTTTTTTTTTTACATTCCCTAAATAATGGATCTTAGAAAACGTACTTTTTTAAAGTTTTATTTCACCTTTTTTGTTCGAGATTACCAAATTCAACTGCCTCCAATGAAAATGCCTTTTTACGACATCATGAAAAAGTTAACTCATTTTGTCACCTCTCATCCCAACAAGAGGCTGCACCAAGCGCCAAACTTTTCAGAGCTATGAAATATCATTTTTACTTTCAAAAAGTGGCCCCACAAACGGACAAGGCCATGGATAGATTTTTAAAGGGGAAAAAAAAAAAGGAACAAGGGATCTTTAAACTTTAAGCCTATTAAATTCGGGTACCATAACTTGATGGCTCAAATAAGGATTAGGAATAGGTTAATTGGATAACACTAAATTTCGTCAAGTTCAGATCTGATATTTTGGTCTCACCTTTCTTCATCAATTTTCCTTAATTAAGCAATGATCATGCATCTAGTTAGGTCTCATGAGCCGGGCAACAAATTAAAATAATGCCAATGAGTGAAAATTTTCTTTTATGTGGTTTTCGAATTAAACACAGAGGATACACTACTATTGAAATTTCGACAAGAAATGTTGGGGCAAGCTGGCTCAGGTTGGAATTGGCCTTACCTAGCAAAAGTTGTGCCTATAAGTGCCATAATATCATATATATATTTTAGACGTAGGCATGGCGATTCTGTTTATCATCCCCTTGCGGCTGACCTAAGCAGTCAGCAACCTGAGATTATAAGCAATGGATGTCTGCGGTCAGACCTTTTTTTAAAGGTTTACGAGAGAGGAGCCAGACGTTTCAAGTAACGGGCGAGGCGGGGGCTCCTCTTCTTTTAGCAACACCCGCTGTACAAACGCGCCTGTACCCTTGTACGTACCGCGGGATTACCGGAAGCTGCCCGTTGTAACTCCCTTCCTTACGCCCCTCAAAGGCTCAAACTCCTTGAGAAGGTGGATTCTATACGGTTTGCCGGTTTTCCTTGTACGACAAGGCATAAGAAAAAAGTAGGAACTTCTTAAAGATAACTACAACGTACTAAAAATTGACCACGGATTACGGCCTCTTCTCTATTACGATCACAATCACAGAAAATATCCTATGCACATTGTCCACACCTATAGTGGAGCCCAACCGTCTAAATGGATTGAACCATTGAGTTGACTTTACATCCATTTTAGACTCTGGATGAAAGGGTTAAGATAATTAAATTGTGCTGATTTTTTTTCGACATGTGAGGGCCCCAATTAGATCTTTCAATCCCCTAGCCCCACTCCTATGTGGGCGAGTAGGTGGGCCCCATAACAAGACGTGAATGGAGCATAGGATCAGGAATCATCTCAATCACCCATTTTGATTAGGGGTACTCATGGGCAGGGCCAGCTTAGGCCATGGATCCTTCTTTGGGCTGATGTATAACTTACACCCATTTAATATTTTGGACGAGCTTTGATTAAGTGGTGTAAAGCCCAAATCTTAATCAAGCAGGCCCAAGTAAAGAATGATTTTGATTTAGTGATTTTATATTCAAACAATTGCTAGAAAGCCTACTTCAACCCAACTGACTCAGCCTAGACTCATTGAATAGATGGGCTGGCCTGAGTGCAAAATTTACAAACCATGTTATGCTTGGGCCGGATGTGATCCTTTGTTTCGAAAGTCAAATTGGGCCTAGAAATGCCTCAACTCGGTCCAACCAGACCCATGAAGACCCTTAGTTTTGTTTGATTTCAACTTTTGTTTTGAATGGATTTAAAGAATCTCATATATTTTGTTGAAAAGGGAAATGGATGTTCTTTTCTTTTTTTGGGATTTTACCAAAAAAAAAAATACAGCCTAGATATCGAGTGGGCTCAAAAGGTAATTTTAACTTTCATTGCATCAGATCAGTCATTTTTCACGAAATGGTATTTTTTTAGCACTTTCAACTAGCGTCCCTAGTGACCCTAGTTTTATAACGTTAAGGGTCGCTACGGACCCTGCAGTGTATATAGAGTAGAACAAAATGGGTGTGTTTCCTCATGTTTCGTTTAGCATTTTCAACTAGCGTCCCTAGCGACCTTGATTTTATGACGTTAAGGGTCCCTAGGGACCCTGGGTGTACACAAATTAGTACAATCAATCTCTTTCCCATTTCTCAGCAGTCAGGCCTTCCAATTCCAGTTGATGAAATTAGATAAAATGGAGGACTTGAGACTAATATTGTTTAATATTCATGTTGATGTAAATCATACCCACAATTGTTGGATTTTTGTATTAAAATTCAAATTGGCTTTCTATGCAGAGGCTTTCCAAGCAACCGCCAAAACTGATACTGGAAGTTATTGTTGCTTGTGTGCACCAAAACGATGAAAAAAAAAGGAGTCCGCTACTGTTTTTTTTCTTGATTCCTTGAAAAAGATTGAAATCCCCTGTTTTACAAAAGTTATCTAGAAATCTTCAATCTTGTAGCCATAAATTGATGATGAAGAGGTAATAAACTGTAATGGAAATCAATCATAGATGTACATGAACAAGAGAAAGCACTAAACATTCCAATAGAATTTATTCATTTACATCAGCATAAAAATCCCATCTTTCCAAGCCTTTTCTTCTATTTGTTTCCAAAATCAAATTTCAGTAAGATCAAACCATATCTGCTCAAACACCTCCAAATCATATCATGATACTCATCCAAATTCAAGGAGAGGTAGCAAGCAAGCAACTCTTCGAAGTCCCTCGATGCTCGGACGTTGTTCTCCACAATAATCTCCAACATTGAATCCCCGAAGTCGTTCTCTGAATCGAAGGACGACTTGACGACCGCGAAGCCCTCTGTTGCTCTCTTCTTCCTTGTCTTTTTTGGTGTCATGGGCGATGTCGAGTTCAACTTGCGACAGTAGGCCTGGATCTTCTTGCTTGCTAGCCTCGGAGAAGGTGTACAAATTTTCAGTCCTTTAGGAGGCAATGACGATGATAGTCTTCGAACAAGACTAGTCTCTTCTTTCAGAAAAAGTGATTCATGAACATTTCTTTCATCAATCCTAATCTGAAGACTAAGTCGAATTGTGTGTCCAAAATCAGATTCTAGGGTTTCGGCAGCCATGAATGGAGGAGAAGAGAGGAGGAGGAGGAGGGAGGTTGTTGGTGGAGGAGAGTGGTTGTTAGTGGACTAGAGAGGCGGCTATGGCTTCCTGCAACTGAAATTAGAAGGCGAGATCGAGATTGGATTGGAGAAGAAGACCTAGACAACGAAAGAGTGAAAAAATCATCTTTTGTTCTACTTTTCGTATACACTCAGGGTCCCTAGCGACCCTTAACATTATAAAACTAGGGTCGCTAGTTGAAAGTGCTAAAAAAATATCATTTCGTGAAAAATGACTGATCTGGTGCAATGAAGGTTAAAATTACCTTTTGAGCCCACTGGACATCTAGGCTGTTTTTTTTTGGTAAAATCCTCTTCTTTTTTTTCTTTTTCTTTTTTTAAGAGATACGTGGTACAAAACTTAGAGAAAATTGTTTGCATATATTGTACTCAATTGTCTCCACCTTTTTTCTTATCCTACCATGGAATTAGACATAATCCAATTATTGTATATTATAGCGGAAGGCTATGAGTACAGTTCTTATGGCGACCTTTCAATTTTGACTCTCACCAAGCTAGATGAAAAAGAAAAATACAAAATATCTAAAAATGTGATTGAACCCTTCATGTTTCAAATGATTAAAAAACCATTTTTTAAATTGATACAGAATGATTTTCATTCACTTTCCTAATTACTTCAAGGGACTCTCATTTTGAAATTAACCACATATGTTTTTCTTTTAAGTTATTTTTTATCTGTTGCTTGGACCTGCATTAACCTATTATTATTGTTGATCGCTGTCTTTAATCTTGACTCTCATCAGATCCTACATCAACTTATTATTATATATTATACGGAAGGCTTTCAATTCAATTTGTACTAATACCTTTCAATTTCGACTCTCACTAAACTCCACATTAACCTATTATTATTTATTATAGTGGGAGGTTTTCGATTTAATGTTGATTGTTACTTTTCAATTTTGACTCTAGATGGAACCGATGTTAACGTATTAATATATATTATATCAGAAACTTTTCAATTCAATTTTGACACAACACCTTTCAGTTTTGACTCTTATCACATACAACACCAACAAGCTATTATTATATATAATATAGCAGAAGGCTTTCAAATTAATGTTGACTACTACATTTCAATTTTGACTCTCACGAAAGCCCACATCAACCTATTACTTTATATTATCACATTCTATTATTATCAGCATTTTTAGTTACTCTATTTTGCGATTGTTTAATTTTTGATTCTCCAAACGAAAACCCTTCTCAAGAAGCTCTCGAAGTTGGTAGAGGCACCCGCTCTAGCCGGGACTACCACAAAAACTACAACCAATCTCCACAAAAACTACGTACAATCAATCATTTTTTACTTATGTAAATCTTTCGGGAAAAGATGTTGTAAACGCCCCAAGTGGCAACAATAATGAACATGAAGGCCCCAAGGAGGCTTTCAAGTATGACTTGATCGAGCACTTCAAACACATACCTGCACGACTGCACATCGTAGAATTATTACGAATGTCTCCACACACTCGTGATAATCTCATTTCAAAATTCAAATGCTGAATGAGGATGTCGACAAACATGCTCCGCAAGTCCTCAAAATTGAAATGGACTACAGGGTCGAAAAACCAGAAACTTCCTCAAAGGGACGAGAGAATAAAACTGAGGGATATTGCATTGAATGCCTCTCGGTTAAAAAGCAGCAAAAACAACTATCGCCTTCACTAAGGAAGACCTCCTACTTGGTGAAACTAGGCACAACCAACCCCTTACTTCACAGGGTACATCAAGGAAATGCCGATAAATAGTTCATATTGACCCAGGTTCTGCACTCAACCTTATCTCTACTTTAGCTCTCGAAGAGTTGGGCATCCCGCCCAGCAACCTAAGCCACACATCTGTATCTATCTTTGGATACGATGGGAGCACTCAAAGGCCTAACGGCAAAATCAAGTTGCAAATCGGTGATCTTATCTTTGAGGTCACTGTGTATGCAATAAAAACCCCTTCATGCTACAACATCCTTCTCGAACGCCCCTAGATACACTAGAATGGTGTTGTCCCTTCAACTCTACATCAATGCATCAAGTTTGTTGGCGATGATGGCACGATACATCGAGTGTTTGCGGACAGAAAACCCTCCAAAGGTAAAGAAGTCCACTTCGTAGACTCCCAGATATATGAAGGTGAAAAAGAAGAAGAAGAGAAGGAAATAACACCCTTTACCGAAAATCTCCAGAAAGATAAAGGCAAGGTTCCTCAACAATCACCGGAAGAAAATAAACCCTTCGGTAAATTCGAAGAGAGCAGTCAACATCCCTTCGCTATCTCCCTCAAACCTTCAAAGCCTTTGCTCATCACAACCAAAGTGAAAAAGGCAATGTAAAAGCCTGGGGGCAAACTTGTTGTCTCTTTCGTGTCTATTATGCAAGACACAGATTCGGATTCAGAGTCGGAAGACGACACATCGTCAAGCCAAGCTGACACTCAGCAAGCTCAGCCTGCTCTTACTCCAATGGAGACACCTACTGACGTAGAAGATCTTGCGTCTGCCTCCTTCGTTGTTCCGGCAACTTCAATAAAAGAAAAGCCAATCTTCTTCCATAGATCAAAATCTTTTTCATCAAACTCCTTGCTTGAACCTTTCCTATCAGACCCCGACCTAGGTTCAGTATTTTTAATTTTTTTTAATCGTGATTAGTTTATAAGTGGGTTTAGAGGACGATTAGCTTAATTTTAAGATAGAATAGACTTTTGAATAGCTTTGGGGATTTATGAGAGCCAATAAATTTAGTTTGACACGGGCCGGGGCGCCCGTGTGTCACGTGTGAACTTAGGGGAAATTGTTCTTATTTTTAAAAATTTTGATTTTCACTTCTTTCGACTCATTTTATTGTTTTTGACAACTTTCATGTTTTGTTAATTTGCATTTGAGGCTTAGAATTCATGTTTTCGAGAAAAGGGTAAAAACATCTTTTTACACTAAATTTGTACCCAAATCTCAAAATTTGCAAAATATGCCAAAAATATACATTTTGGAAAGTAGATATTTCGTTGCACAATTTTATCTTCTTCGTCGTCTTCGTTGGGACCCGCAAATGCCTTTTTCAGCCTTAAGAAGATTGGGACTGTCAGACCCCGACCTAGGTTTGAAGTATTTAATTATATTTTAACCGTGATTAGTGGATAAGTGGGGTTAGTGGACGACTAGTTTATTTCATTAAGCTAGATTAGGTTGTTTGATTAGCTTTGAGAACCGTTGTTAGCCTTTGACTTAAGTGTGACACGGGCCGGGGCGCCCGTGGATTGTGTGTGAAATGGTTGAGTTTGTTCATGATACTTGAAAAATCCCAATTTATGTGTATTTTGACTTATTTCCCCTAGATCATCAACTTTCATGTTTTGGCCAACTTGATTTTATGATCAGAAATTGCGTTTTTCGAGAAAAAGGGCAAAACTGACATTTCACACAAAACCTGTACCCAAATTTCGAAAATTCCAGAAATTGTCAAAAATATACTTTTTGGAAAGTAGAAATTTCTCCGATCATTTTTGTCTTCTTCGTCGTTTTCGTTCGGGGCCCGCAAGTACCGTTTCTAGGCTTGTGAAGATCGGGGCCCACAATGGCTTGTCTCTTAAGAAGGGGACTCTTCCTTCTCCTTCTTCATTCTATTCCAGCAACTCTTCTTGGCTAGGGTTTTTCTCTTCTCCCTTCTCACTCTCTCTCATCTGAAACTCTCACTTGGTGAGGTATTCTTGGAGGATTGATCTCCTCAAACTCTTCCTCCCTCTTCAAGCTTCCCAAAGATACCATTCTTGAGGAGTTTGAGCTAAGAGAAGCCCCTTGTTCAAGCCTCTCTTCTTGGTTTGGGTTCCTCAAGGTTAGCATTGGTTTCCTAAACCCAAGATCCTTGTTTTCCTCTCCATTTGGAGTGCTTTAAACTCATTTGCTAAGGTTTTCATTGAGGATTCACAAATGTTGACATTTTAGGGTTCTTGGGAAAATTTTTGGGGTTTTTGTAGATTTGGAGCTTGAGGCTCTAAGGCTTGGTTTAAGGAGTGATTTTGATCTTATCTTGGCTAGAGGCAAGTATATTCCAACATTAATGTGATGCTTTCCCTCATTTGGTTCTATTTCTTGATTTTCCCCCTTTTTGTGTTAATCTTCTTTAGTTTATGGTTTATTATGCTTTAAGGAATCATTGTCATAGCCATCTTAATTATGTTGTTGCTTTACCATGCATTGAAAGTTTGCTCTCACCTTGATTTCTTGGAAAAATTGGTTTCATTGTGTTCTAGTGGGTGTTTAAGAAATGGAAAAGAACTTGTATTCTTTAAAAAGTGTTGGGTTTGTGCTAATTAAGTGATTATGGATGATGGTTTAATGATTTGTGGAGGTTGAGAAGAGGCCCAAGATGTTGTAGAATGGTGTATGGAATGAAGGATTGAAAGGGATTGGAAATGAGCAAGAAAGGAGGAAGAAAAACAAAAAAAAAAGGGAGTTTCTGCACTCGGGCCGGACTGGGCAGGCCCAGTCCGCTCGAGCGACCCAGTGGGTCGCTCGAGCGGACCAGGCACTGTCTGGGTCCGCTCGAGCGAGCCCAGCTCAGTCTGGGCTCGGGTCTGGGCCTGATTAAAGGTCTATTTAGGGGCTGTTTGATGGCCCAATTGAAGGTTTTGATAAGCCCATTTTCTAGGTGTCTTTTGGGCCTGTTTTAAGGTCAACTCTCGGGCTGTTTTTGAATCCTAATGTTGGGCTGTTTGGACATGAATTGTGGGCTACTTTAGGGACTGTTTGGGCTTGCTTTTATTGGACTGTTTGAGCTTGGATGAGGCCAGTTGTGGGCCTGATTAAAGGGACTTAAACTTACCTTTAAGGAAGGCTTATTGGGTGTAACATTCAAGTCCACTTCAAGCCTATGTCCAAGCCCAATTCAGCCCTTTTATCCTTTTTATAAGAGAAGCCCATTCAACCTTTTTCAAGCCTAGAATTCATGGTGAGAAGTGTCTTGGACTATGGCCAATGCCACTTGAAAAACCCTCAAGTCTAGATGTACACTTAATCCCTTATGATTGTCAATGATCTTCGGTGGCACCAAATCACTCTCTTTTAATGACAATAAAGGGGTCGAATGTATATCGAGACTACCCGCTTAGTCGACCGAACCATCATACATTCCTTTGTATAAAGCGACTTTTGTTTTGGTTCTTTCTCCAATTCTTTTATTGTTTTGAAGTGGGTTACCCCCATATTTAGAAATGATGAAACTACTCACTTGTTTTGCTTGGCTTTGCCCATATGCATTTGTTTGGAGTAGTTCTCTATCGATTTTGGAAATGTATCTTATAAATAGAATTGCATTTCTTCGAGGTTTCGGATTTTCACTAAAATGGCACCACTAGGCTTAGGTCACCTTGTCGGACTGATCATCCGGCTTGGGGTCTTTATTTTGTTTGCCAGCTGCAGTTTGGATTCCGTCTGTACCGACCATGGCAACGGTAATTATCCGGTCCCACGAGTAGTGGCTACGGTTCTGTTTGATAACGACTATGTCGTTCCGGTCCCACGTTTAGTGGCTACGGTTTGTCTGCTCCGGTTACTTCGGTAACAGGAGAATATAGCTTTATGTGGGTTGCCCATTGTTTTTATGCATTAATATTCATCTCATGGTATTTGTTTATGTTACTCATCATGACATTGGATTTGTGAACCATCGAGATGTATCTTTTATCTTTACTTCGACATTGTTAATAATCATGATTTCATCGCAGCTCTTACTTATTATATTTTGTTTTACTTTCATCCTATTATTGTTGTAATTGCTTGCCAGACCGTCGTGTCTGACTCTCTTTTGTTTGGTGTCAGATGTCGAGCCCCTCGCGGTTGAGGCGCATTTCGAGGCGGAACCTATAGTTCCAGCGGAGGGCGAGTGGCAGCCCGATGACGTCAATTAGACGTTGGGTTGCCTTGGAGCTGCGATCACATTTTGGGGATTTCATGATTTACATTTTGGGTTTTTGTTACGGCCATTGTTGGCTTATTTTCTTTTGGGGAAAAATTTGTAATTAATGATTAACTTACTTTTGTATCAACGTTAAACTAACTTTGGGGCCCACAGTAAATGTTTCTCTTTTGATGCTAGTCTCTTGCGTTTTCATTTTATACCCGTTTGTGAGACTTTTATGTTTGCTACAATGCTTCCGCGTAAGTCATTTGTATGAAAGTGATCCTTATATATCACTATTTGATCGGATTCCGTGAATCCTTACCGCGGAAACCTGTGGGAAACTAGCGTGTGCGGGCGGAATTTTCCGACCCGTCGCGCCGCGTCCCCGGATTAAGGCCTCGTTTAGCGGGACCTCGGTCCGGGGGCGTGACAGGGACCCACTTGCCCAACTTATTATAAAAGGGCTCTTCTTCTTCTTCTCTTCACTTCCATTTTCCTACAACGTTGAAGAGAGCCTAGGGTTTTTCCCTTTCCAGCACTTTCTCTCACCTCTAGAACACTCATTTCTTGAAGACAAGGTAAGGGATTGATCTTCTAGACATTTTCCCCACCCTCCAAGCTTCTCAAGGTACTTTTTTTCAAACGATTTGAGCTAGGAGAGATCTCTTTTTCAAACCATTTTTCTTGGTTCAAGCTACATAAGGTTAGCCATTATTTTCCTTTCATGAAATTTGGTTTTTCAAATCATTTGAAGTGTTTTCTCACACATGCGAAGAGGTTTCATGGAGTTTATTAAAAGATTGATTTCTAGGGTTTTCTCTTGGCTATTTTTTTTTTTTTGGATTTTTGTAGGATTGGAGCTAGAGCCCTAGAGAGACCATTTTAGTGTAATTTATTCTTCATCTTGACTTGAGGCAAGTGAATGATTAGCTAACTTGATGATTTTTGTTCAATGTCAACGATTTTTTTTTATTTCACTCTATGTCTTATTTTTCATATGATTCAAGGAATTGCTTATTTAATGTTTCAAGCTATGGTTATGTGTGATTGATTTGGTTGATTGGAAGGATTAGTGTATGGATGATGTTAATGAAGGTTTGTAGAAGCAAGGAGAGGCCTTTTATTTGTGGGTTTTTGTAGGAAATGAAGGGAAGAGAGGCCAAAAAGAGGGTTGAAGAGTGCATTTTTGCACTCTTCACGGACCCAGATAAACTGGGTCCGCTCGAGCGACCCAATGGGCCGCTCGAGCGGGCCTAGGGCAGTTTCTGGGCCTAGTTTGGGGTCTTTTGTGCTCCATTTTGAAGGCATGTGATGGACCACGCTCCTGCCTGGTTCTATCGAGGTCGGTGGACGTGGGAGTCCGTTGGGTCCGACCCTTTCGTAACCGGGGGGGAAGAGTGTGCATCAACATTTCTTTTGTGTGGGTGTGACATTTTTTTTATTTTTTACTTGGAATTGCAAGGTGTGATCCGTAGATCAACCTTCGCAAGTAAAAAAGAAATCAACTTCTTTCAAGTTTTCCATTGCACATATATTTAAGAAAAGAGACATTTTCTTGATTTGCCGTGAAAGGCGATTTTTTTGGCATTTATAGCCGATTTTGGCGTTTATAGCCGATTTTTGGCATTTATAGCCGATTTTGGCGTTTATAGCCGATTTATAATTCTTATCAATAATGAAAGACAAGAGTTGTGATTTTTGTCTCTTAAAAAAAATACAAACTACAATGAAAAGCAAGAAAAGGAGGATCTAACTTCTCAGGAGATTGTGGGGGACCCGTTCAGATTGACGGTCGCAAGCCATATGTGGACTTCGCCATCATCCATGCAGATGAGAACAAAGGATGCTATTGATTCGCTTGGCCTGGCTATAACCTCAGGTTTTTAGAGAACAAAGACCAAAAGGAGGTCCTATATCCAATAAAAAGCCGAGTAGACGGGCTGAAAAACCATGTCTAAGTCATTTGGAGGCAGAAGGAGAAGGCAAGGACCTTGGGGGGGGGGGGGGGGTACCCCCCAAGGGACTTTTGTCACCTTGTAGCGGTGGTCGGTGTAGAACTTCCACAGAGTTTTCTCTCTTTTCCTTCTCTGAATTTCTGTGCTTTGTCTGTGTCTCTGTGTCTTTTTTTCGATCTATGTGTTTTTTCTGATCTGGATTTCTTTGGAATGCTCTCCTATTTATAGGCTTTTAGGTAGCCATTTAGGATGGTTTATGAGCCTTAATTGTCATAAAGCTACATAAAGGGAGGAGTTACAAGATTGAATTCTTTATTTTGTAACTCCTTTTTCTTGGCTTCTGATTGGCCGGAGGAGATTGATGGCATTTAATCGCCTTTAATCGCCATGATGGGAGGAGTTTCATGGGTTAAATGCCATGAATCTCTTAACTTGTAACTCCCGGATGCTTGCTTCTGATTGGTTCGTCCAAAGAAATGGATTAATGACTGTAATAAAGCTAGTCAATTAATCGCATTAAGTGGTCGTTGAGCAGTTGAAGAGTCGCGGGCCGTGCCGCGTCTTTTGGGATTCTTCTGGCGATGATCATCGATGGATCTTCATGTAGATCGACATCGGATGACCATGTAACTTCAGGTGTTGGTTGCCAACAGCGGGTTGGTGCCATCTGTCCTGTTGATTTCTCGATCGGTCGGGTAGGAAACACACTTTTTTTTTTGGTTGACCGGGTGGCGATCAATGTTGTTTTCGATACTCTTGATGATTAACCCATGTTTTTGACGGATGTGAGAGGATTTGGTGTCTCAAAAGTATAAAATTTGGAAAATACCAGAGGCCGGACGCTTCGAATCGCGAAAAAAATGGCAAAAAATGCGGTTTCCGGGGCCCACCGGGCGATCCCAGGCCCCAGGGTGGCAGGGGCAGGGTCGCAGGGGTCTGCGACCCTGGGGTGGGGTTTTCCCCCTTTTGTCCCGTTTTGTGTACGTTTTTGCTGTTTTTCTATTCTTTTTTTCTTCTGTATTTTTCTTTGACATTTTTGATCATTTATTGGCCTGATTTCCATGTAGAAAATCTGATGAGAATCCTTGCATTTTATTTTGCAAAGTTTCCAATTTTTCGAGAAAGCCGAAGACTTTGTCGCGCAGAGCTGCCGATTTTCCGTCAGAAGCTGAAACTGGGTCAAACGATGTCGGAATGACCTGAAATTTGGGGTGAAGCCTGCTGAGCAATAAATAAGACCAACCATAGGCTTTTGTTTGAGTTTTGAAGCCGTTTGGGGCCCTATCACCAGTAGACTTGCTTTTGTCGCGATGAAGATGTCGCGGCTTGATATGCGGTCAACCGTTGTCCAATTGACTTGAAATTTGACAAGGAACCTATTGGAGTCATTTTAAGATCTATAGGCTCTGTCTTGGAAACCATGGTCCCGGGGAGCTTCGCCGCCGGGAGGCCTGATTTGGCTTCTGACCGTCAAAGTATGGTCAAATGTTGTCGAAATGACATGAAATTTGACATGTTGCCCTTTGTAAGCATTTTGAAGCCGTCCATGTGCTCTATCTGATGAGTGATGGCCTCGGTGGTTCTCACCGCCGAAGGGCTTGATTTAGCTGTTCGAGGGCTGATATAGGGTCAAACTTAGTCGGTTTGACTCGGAACTTGACGTGGAGCCTTTTGGATGTATTTTGAGACCATCCATCGGCTCTGATCGAAGATTTGGTGTCTCCGATGCTTTCGCCGCCAGGAGCTCATTTTCAGCTGCCAGAGAAGCAAAGTTAGGCCAAATGATTTTGAAATGACCTGAAACTTCTTGTGTACTCCTCTTTTGGCTGTCTTGAAGGATCTTGCAGTTTTTGTTTGATTCTGACAAGATTTGATTTTTTGGAAGTAGCATTGCCTATTTATGGCAGGTTGCGACTTCATGTAGCTCTTTGGATCTTGAAGAGGCAAAGTGACATTTTTGGTGTCAACAAATGCCCCCTCGAGGTACAGCGACGAGTTGCTTAACTTTTGTAGTCGATGTGCCTCGAAGAGATTTGTGAAGGAGAGCTTGTGACTTGACCAAGAGTCTTTGAGCAGTCTTTCTTTTTGGTATTTGTAGCCTTTTGAGCTTCCAGGGGAATTTATGGTAGTGAAAGGGATCATGTACCATCTCGAGGCAAAGTTTTGAAGATGACATCAGGGATGTGGATTTGGGTTTTGACCTTGTGACCTAACAGGCTGTATGTGGCAGGTTAGGGGGTCGGGTATGGTTTTGACCGTGTGACCCAACTGAAAGAAACTGCGATTCAGATCTGAATTAGCGGAAGATATGTAAGATCCCGACCCCAGTTCTTTTGTTTAGTATTGTTTTAATCGTGGTTTAACTTGTTAAGTAAGATTTTATTTAGTTTGATCTTGTTTTTGAGTTTGACTAGATTTTTCCTTAGTCTTTGAGATTTGGTAGACCGTTGACTTTGGTTTGACCCGGTCCATATGATATGTATTTTTATGAGAAATTACTTTTGATTTCTAAAAATTCTGGATTCGGTGTATTTTGACTCATTTGATGAAGTTTAACAACTTTCATGTTTTGACCATTTTGATTTGATGATCAGAAAATGCGTTTTTCGAGAAAAAGGGCAAAACTGACCTTTTACACTAAATCTGTCCATGAATTTTGAAAATTTCAGAAATTGGGGAAAATATACTTTTTGGAAACTAGATATTTCGCTGATCGTTTTTGTCTTCTTCGTCGTTTCGTTCGGGGCCCGCAAATGTGAGTTTCAGCCTTGTGAAGATTGGGGCCCACAAGACCCACCTTATAAGAAGGGGAACCCATCTCTTCTCCTTCATTTTCGTTCCAGCAACTTTTGGCTGAGGGAGAGGGCTCCTTCCTTTCCAGCCATCTCTCTCTCTCCTTTTTGCAAGCTTCTTTCTTGTGTGCCAAGTGAGGATTGATCCCACCTTCTTCTTCCTCATCTCTCAAGCTTTCCAAAGACCCTATTTTCAAGATTTTTGGGCTAGAGCAAGGCACTCATCTAAGCTCTTCTTCTTTGTTTGGATTTCTCAAGGTTAGCAATGGTTTTCTTTTCTTGAGATTCTTGTTTTCCTCTCCATTTCGAGTGTTTTAATCCCATATGCAATGGGTTTTCATGGAGTTTTGCAATGGATTGGTCTTCTAGGGTTTCTTTTGAGCTATTTTGGGGGTTTTGTGATCATGGAGCTTGAGGCACTAGAACTTTCTTTGAAGAGTAATTTTACTCCTATCTTGACTAGAGGCAAGTGGAATCTTCAATTAATATGATGTTTTCATGTTTTTGTTTGGTTTCATGGCTTTTTGCTCATCATGTTCTAATCCTTTATGATTTATGGATTTGCTTTGAATGAAGGAATCAATGTTATGTGGATTTCCATTTATGTTATGGTTTTACCATGTATTAGAAGCTTGCTTTTGTCTTGGTCATTTAGAAAAATTTGATCTCTTTGTGTTAAGTGTTTGGGTTCAAAAGAAAGGGAGACAACTTTGATTGTTTTTAAAAGGGTTGTAATTGATTAATTTGATTGCTAGATTATGGTGATTTGATGAGTTTGGAAGGTCAAGGAAGGGCCCAACAATTCTTGGAAATTAGCATGAAAGAAAAAGAATCAAAAGAATCAAAAAGAAGGAAAAAAAAAATGTAAGAACAGAACTGCCGGGCTGGACTGGGCAGGCCCAGTCCGCTCGAGCGACCCACTGGGCCGCTCGAGCGGACCAGGCTCTGCCTGGCCCTCGCTCGAGCGACCCACTGGGCCGCTCGAGCGACCCAGACGCTGTCTGGGCTCCGCTCGAGCGGACCTGGGTTCGCTCGAGCGAGGCCCAGCTCAGCCTGGGGTCTGGTTCGGGCCCAAGTGTGCATATTTTGTGGGCCTGATTTTTGGGGCTTCCCTGGGGCCTGATTCAAGTCAGTTGTTGGGCCATTTCAAGACCTGATGTTGGGTCATTTTAGGGCCTGATAGTGGGCTGCTATAAAACATATTTGGTGGGCCTGGTTGAGGTTAGTTTTGGGCTGTTTTAAAACTTGTTGGTGGGCCTGTTTCATGGTTAGTTTGGGTTTGTTTTAAAACTTGATTCTTGGACCATTAAAGGTTCAGTTTTGGGGCTGTTTTAAAGTATGTTTGTGGGCCATTCAAGTCCGGTTTCGGGGTGTGACAGGTTTGGTATCAGAGCTGGTTAGTTTCTAGGAAATAAAATACTCTAGAGACATTAAGACGTGTGGTGAGGATTCGTTAGATTGTGTCGATTTGTTTTCTCGTGTCTTTGTTTCTTTGGATTTGGGTCGGCTTTTCTTTCAGTTCGGGAGATTTTGCTTGTCTTTTCTTTTAGTTCTGTTGTTAGGAGATTTGGATGACCAAATTTCCTCCTTAGTGGTGGAGAATTTAAAGTCTCCATACTCTTGTTCAGTGTCTTTTGTCTGTGCTTGTGTCGGAGACTGAGAACCCTCTGGACTTGGTATGTTGTTTTCGGAGAACATCAGCAGACTTCCAGTCTTCAGCATCTTCATTGTGGTTAATGAGAGAAGACATGTGCGTTTGCCCGCCAGAGTTGAACTTGAGCATTATTCGAAGACCCCCTTTCAGCTAATCAAGGATCGTCATGTAGCGTACCAAGGTAAGTAAATGTAGATTTTGGGTGAACCCAGACCATCTTTCCAAGATGAAGGACTGCAAAAAGGCATATCAGCTATTGATTCTATGAAGAGAGAAGTGATCCTTAGTTAGTAAGACTAGAAGTTAGTACAAGAAACTCAGGGATTTCCCGGATTCGATAAGCCTTGTCATAATTTTGGTTGAGAATTTCTATAACTTGTAGCTTTGCCAGTGCAGTTTTCAGAGGCATTACCAAGTGGATGGTTAGTTGTAGTCAAGATAACTTTTGGCAGTAGAGGAAACCTTGTGGATTTCACCGACTTTTAAGGTATTGGATTAGACAACATGCAGATGCAAGGGAGTACCTCAGTGGTTTGGATGTTCATTTCTTATTTAAAATGATTTTCATGATGTTTTCATCTTTGTTATGTTTTCTTTAATGTCTATGATTTATCCGTGTAGTGTTTAAACAATGGATTTATGTTTCTTCTTTAAGGCTTACTTTGAAATAAACTATATTATTATACTCTTTTTCATGAGTTGCATGATTTTGCTTTCATGAGGTTTTGTGTTTCGAATTTTTATTTAATCTTCTTAAGACATTGTTACACAATGATCTTGAAATTTTGCTCTTGTTTTAATTTTTTTAAATGTTGACATCTACATTTCAAAACCTTAAAGATTTCAAAAATTTTGTATATGTTTGGTTGGAAAATGGATTTCAATAAAAATTTAATGTATGGTCATATTACATGAATTTGATTTATTTTTGAAATCCTAATTCGAGATTGTTGAGTATTTCAATGATTTGTTGAGTTTTGAAAATGTGAATTTCAAAACGAATAATGTTGTTTCATGTTCAAACTTTGATAAACCTTCTTTATTAAGTTTTATTTGATAATTTGGAAGTTCAGCTTCTACTATGTTTTAAAATGATGAAATTCAACTAAGTAATTGTTTTAGTCATCATGTTTAAAATTTTAAGATTTGTTTTGCATCGAATGGAGTGAGTGGTATTAGCCTATGGTTGGAGTTTGGTAGTGTGTGAAGTGAAGGGTTGATGGATGTCAGGATGTGTACTAGTTCAGTTGGGGACAAAGTTGGATCTACGAGAGAATCAACATCATTCAAGACATGGATTTAAAGTTTCAGTTCTTCGGGGATTGACATCAGATTGGCAGATATGTTTTTGTTGATAACACTGTATCAGGTAAGAGATCAAGAGCAGCAAGTAGATAGAATCAGTTGTGGGCAAGAATTCAGAGTACAGCATAGAAAGATTGGAAATTTGGAGTTGTGATTTCAGAATGAAGAAGGATTGACGGTATACTTGGAGGCCAGAAGCTGATGATGCATTCGAGGAACATAGTAAGAGCAAACATATGGAATTTCAGAATTTTTCGGGATGAAGAGATTATTTCAGAGGAAACATGTCTACGATCACACCTTCATGCAAGCATCGGAAGCACCGTGTACAGCTTTGAAGGATTTAAGGCACAAAATTCCAAAGTGATAGAAAGAGGCAGAACTTACAGTTTCTGGACTGACAGTGAATGATGAGATAAGTAAAAGAAATGATCCAGTGCAGGAACGACAGATGACACCAAGGATGAGTAGAGGAATCATTGCACACCAGTTTGGTCAGAGGAGTTTGTTTCCGAGCAGATATGTAGAACAGTGTGAAGCCTTCAACCGAATCAGAATGTGGTCGACCGTGCATCTCAACGTCAGGTTTGATAAGAGGATGTCTCAGTTGCCGAGGTTCAGAGTAGGGTGTCAGTGTCTTCGTTTGTCATTTGGGTTTTTGATTTTGATTTGGTTTAAGCCATTTGGAGGACCAAATGGGTTCTAAGGGGGGGAGGATGTAAGATCCCGACCCCAGTTCTTTTGTTTAGTATTGTTTTAATCGTGGTTTAACTTGTTAAGTAAGATTTGATTTAGTTTGATCTTGTTTTTGAGTTTGACTAGATTTTTCCTTAGTCTTTGAGATTTGGTAGACCGTTGACTTTGGTTTGACCCGGTCCATATGATATGTATTTTTATGAGAAATTACTTTTGATTTCTAAAAATTCTGGATTCGGTGTATTTTGACTCATTTGATGAAGTTTAACAACTTTCATGTTTTGACCATTTTGATTTGATGATCAGAAAATGCGTTTTTCGAGAAAAAGGGCAAAACTGACCTTTTACACTAAATCTGTCCATGAATTTCGAAAATTTCAGAAATTGGGGAAAATATACTTTTTGGAAACTAGATATTTCGCTGATCGTTTTTGTCTTCTTCGTCGTTTCGTTCGGGGCCCGCAAATGTGAGTTTCAGCCTTGTGAAAATTGGGGCCCACAAGACCCACCTTATAAGAAGGGGAACCCATCTCTTCTCCTTCATTTTCGTTCCAGCAACTTTTGGCTGAGGGAGAGGGCTCCTTCCTTTCCAGCCATCTCTCTCTCTCCTTTTTGCAAGCTTCTTTCTTGTGTGCCAAGTGAGGATTGATCCCACCTTCTTCTTCCTCATCTCTCAAGCTTTCCAAAGACCCTATTTTCAAGATTTTTGGGCTAGAGCAAGGCACTCATCTAAGCTCTTCTTCTTTGTTTGGATTTCTCAAGGTTAGCAATGGTTTTCTTTTCTTGAGATTCTTGTTTCCTCTCCATTTCGAGTGTTTTAATCCCATATGCAATGGGTTTTCATGGAGTTTTGCAATGGATTGGTCTTCTAGGGTTTCTTTTGAGCTATTTTGGGGGTTTTGTGATCATGGAGCTTGAGGCACTCGAACTTTCTTTGAAGAGTAATTTTACTCCTATCTTGACTAGAGGCAAGTGGAATCTTCAATTAATATGATGTTTTCATGTTTTGTTTGGTTTCATGGCTTTTTGCTCATCATGTTCTAATCCTTTATGATTTATGGATTTGCTTTGAATGAAGGAATCAATGTTATGTGGATTTCCATTTATGTTATGGTTTTACCATGTATTAGAAGCTTGCTTTTGTCTTGGTCATTTAGAAAAATTTGATCTCTTTGTGTTAAGTGTTTGGGTTCAAAAGAAAGGGAGACAACTTTGATTGTTTTTAAAAGGGTTGTAATTGATTAATTTGATTGCTAGATTATGGTGATTTGATGAGTTCGGAAGGTCAAGGAAGGGCCCAACAATTCTTGGAAATTAGCATGAAAGAAAAAGAATCAAAAGAATCAAAAAGAAGGAAAAAAAAATGCAAGAACAGAACTGCCGGGCTGGACTGGGCAGGCCCAGTCCGCTAGAGCGACCCACTGGGCCGCTCGAGCGGACCTGGGTTCGCTCGAGCGAGGCCCAGCTCAGCCTGGGGTCTGGTTCGGGCCCGAGTGTGCATATTTTGTGGGCCTGATTTTTGGGGCTTCCCTGGGGCCTGATTCAAGTCAGTTGTTGGGCCATTTCAAGACCTGATGTTGGGTCATTTTAGGGCCTGATAGTGGGCTGCTATAAAACATATTTGGTGGGCCTGGTTGAGGTTAGTTTTGGGCTGTTTTAAAACTTGTTGGTGGGCCTGTTTCATGGTTAGTTTGGGTTTGTTTTAAAACTTGATTCTTGGACCATTAAAGGTTCAGTTTTGGGGCTGTTTTAAAGTATGTTTGTGGGCCATTCAAGTCCGGTTTCGGGGTGTGACAAGATATTCATGGCTAATTTGTAACATGACAGATTTTAAAAAATCTGATTTGGCCAGCATAAATCAGCCATATAGATCGCATGAGAACTCCATGAATTCATGACCAACAAGTGTATAATTAAAGGAGAATGAAGAAGACTAATATCTCGAAGATTTGTAGACTTCAAATCTCTGAAAAAATAGATCCAAAGGCCCGAACTCAGACTTGCAATCAGCAAACAAGTTGCTGGAATTTTCTGCATTAGTATTGCCTTTGAGCTTCTCCTCTATCTCACTTCCAAATCTGATTGGCTAAGATGGTGGGATCTTAATCTAGGAATCAAGAAGTATTTCTCCAAGGAAAATCTCAGACCTTAAGCCTTCTTCAATGAAGAAGAAAACCTCCAAAGGGCTGGACGTGTGCAACTTTGCACTTTCTATGTTGGACGTGTGCAACTTTGTAACTCTCCTTGTATGGACGTCCAAAGGGAAGGCTCTCTCCCTTTTATAGAAACTTAGGAAACCTTTTCCTAGAAGCTTATCTCTTCTAATTCTCATTGTTGTCCAAAAAGGAAAGACTTATTTCCTTTAAGAAACACTCTAATTAGAAAAGGAAACCAAAAGGAACTTCCCATGCAATTAGTAATCCTAGTTGTAGAACACTTACTAATTTTGAGTTCCTAATCCAAAAAGGAAACTATCTCATAGGAATACTAATCCAAAGAGGAGTCCAACTTTCCAAGTAGAGAGTCCTACTCAAAGTTGGAAACCTTACCCATGGAAATCCTATTATGAACGTCCCACATATCAATGCACACCATGGCCCACATACAATTTATCTAGAGTTAAATTCATGTATGCCATCAAAGGCCTATTTGAATTTAAACTCAAAATTAATATTTCCACTAAAATAATTCATCCTTATGTTATCTAAACATCTTAGGAAACCATGCCAATCTTGGTAAGTGACTGGAGAAGGGACCAAAAGACATATTTGCCACTGGCTCCCAAAATGACCAAAATGTCCATGCTAAACCCATAGCAACATTAAGACCATTTTAACCTTAACTCATTCCACTAAAGAGTTATGGTTGAACTCCAAGGACAAATATAATATAATAAGCTCGTCATAAAATGACGGTTGTCTTCGACCTACTAAGTGTAATGACCTGAATGCCCCTCTATGTAACATCCATAATCGAGTCAGGTTATCACATGTACTATCAACCTTCCCGATTACATCTAAACCTTAGAACTTCATATCCTTAAACATAATCATCATTCGAATATCATTCTCTTGATCCAGGGAGCGACCCACAAGTTCAATATTCATATGGAACATCCATATACTAGGATCTTAGATTTTGATGATTAATCGGATAATTCTAAGGGGACGATTATTCCATCATCAGATGGCATAGATTCTATATTGCATCTGCACGTCCCAATTGATCAAGTCCGAGTACCCAAAACACAGAGCTGTTGACCCATGAAAAGAATCTCACCCATAGTGAATTAAAGCACAAGAACTTGACTTCGTCAGTTCTTCCACAAATGCTCAAGATTAAGAGCACCGGTCACTCAGTAGCATGAGGTGACTTGATCTCTTTCTGTGATAGTACTATTTTAGAGATCACACCTACCATGGTCCTGTTCAATGCATTGCATATGCACTAATGAGATGAATCCGGGAAAGCCCTCCCATGACTTAGGTAAGTCACCCTGAATACAGGAGAGTCTCTCATTATAACTTATACCAAGATGAAGTGCCCAGCTCCATCTTTCAGTTATGAACGAATATGATGTTTCCAGTGTCCATGAATTAGACCTATCTGTGTGTAGATACTACACACCTATTTCATTTACTAGAAACAATGGGCCTTACACAACCATACATATATACATGTTTAAGCATAAAAGAGTCATTCCATTAAATAACCAGTAAATATCCAGTAACAAAAGATGAGAGTGTAGCTAGTGGGCTTTAGGGCATACACCAATCCCAACACCAACAAGCTGTATGTGGAATGTTGGGGGATCAATTTTTATTTTGATCTTGTGACCTAACAGGCTGTATGTGGCAAGTTAGGGGATCAGGTTTTGGTTTTTGGTTTTGGTCTTGTGACCTAACAGGCTGTATGTGGCAAGTTAGGGGACCAGGATTTGGTTTGGATTTTTGTGGAATGTCAATTTCAAGATTTTGGCTCAATTTGGTATATGAGGCTGGATGGTTTAATTTTTGGAAGCTCATGGGGCTTGGAATTTTCTTTGTATGGTCCAATCAACTCAAAAGAGGCATGGAACCATTTTTGTATACTCTTGGTAAGAGGGATTTTTCTTTGACTAAAAGCCCAATTTTTTTTTTTTTTTTTTGTGCCTAGGTGGTCAAACCTGGCTCATATGGGCTAACCCATGGGACCTTAAGCTTTTGAAATAGCTTAGATCTCATATGGTGTCATTTTTGTGAAGAATATCCAAAAATATCTCATTTGGATAGAGAATATCTAAGAATATCTTTACTTGGAGAGAATCTCTCATGTTCCCTTTATTTTGGGAGAGAATATCTCAAGATATCCTCCTTTGGGAAAGAATCTTCTATTGATCCTATCTTTTGGGAGAAAATCTCTCATTGATTTCTTTTTGGGAGAAAACCCTCAAGATATCTTTCTTTTGGGAAAGAATCTTTCTAATCTCTTTCTTTTGGTAAGGTTACTAATTAGTAACACTTACCTTTTTCTTCTTTCCTTCTTTGGTTTGCTCTGTTCTATAAAAGCAAGGAGGATGTTGGATCTCTTGCTCTTATTGATTTCTTTTGCAACAATCCCAAGAGGGCTTCAAGACCAAGAGTTCTTCTTCTTCAAGATCTTCAAGGCTTTTCTTCTTCTTCTCCATCAATGGCTTTAAGTAAGTTCCCTTTTTCAAGAAAACCCCATCGTAGAAGAAAAAAGTTATTTCTCTTCTTTTCTTCTTTTTTTTTTCTTTTCCACGTGATTGCTTCTTTTTTTTCACACGTTTTTTTTTTTTTTTTGCTTTCTTTTTCTTTTTTTCTCTTTTTTTTTTTGCATGTTTTTTTTTCTTTTGTGGGCCGTACGGACAGATCCGTACGGATCTGGCCGTACGGCCACGTGGCCTGTGGGCCAGTCCCTTTTTTTCTTTTCTTTTTTTTTTGTTTTCTTTCACTCTCCTTTTTTTTTTTAGAAAGTTTTCTATTTTTTTTGTTCTTTTCTTTCTCCCCCTTTTTTTTTGAGAAAGTTTCTTTCTTCTTTTTTTTTTGCTCATCATGATAATGCATTTTTTTTACCAAGATATTCATGCATGTATATTTTTGTAAATTGAATTGTAGCATGATGTGATAGCATACCTGAAAGTTTTCGTAAATTTGGGAATTTGGAGCTCGCAGCGATGTTGAGCCCTTCCTGATTTTGTGGAGACTTTGAGGTTTCGAAAGTTTGGAGTTTCGGAGCTCGCAGCAATGTTGAGCCCATCTTCAAGCTTTCTATTTCTTTCGGGATAGTTCCTTTTCTTCGGAATTGCCCCGTCATCATGTCAAAATTTCGCCAGATTTTTTTTGGCGAGATTCTGTCATTTTAATGTTTGATCATTTTCTTTTCCATCCTTTTCAGGTTGTTCCTCCAAAACGAACAAGGGTAAAGAGCCTGCTACAAGCGCTCCTCGTCGATCTTCTAGATCTTCTAATCTAGCCGTTCAGCAGGCCTTTGAGAAGGTCCAGTATGTTGAGAGAAATTTGGAAGAATGCGACTCCCTCAATAGAGATGAGATGAGGCAGCGACTGATCGTTCTCAAGGGAGAGGAATTCTATAAGATCATGATAAGCAGTCGTCCATGGGTGATGGAAGATCAGAGTGTTTTACCCAAGCCTACCTTCTTCTTTGGTGATGCCGTCCCTGATGACATGACATACCAGAGGAGATGTTTTCAGTTCTCTTTCACAGCAAATGGTGAGAAGAAGACTGTTGCTACCCGGTCGAAGTTTGATCGCACCATCTCGATCATGAGCCTTGCCCCCATGTGCTCTAAGAGGGAAGATCCTCCAAGCTGGGTGAGAAGGACAAATGTAATCAAGACTGGGGTTTTTGTTGGCGGTTCTCTTGGATATACGGAGAGGTCGCCTGTTGACATGGACCTGTTGATGCCATCCAGCGGCTACCAGGGCTCTGATTATCCGTCGGTCGATTTGAGACCGGTGGGCCTTGGTATTTTCAGTAGTGACGACGGCAATTGGATAAAGCCTTTTCAACTTCGTGGCCGTTTCAATGCTGACTCCGAGTGGAAGTCGTGGACCGATCGCGTCCTGCTGATTGGTGGCGCCGTTTTGAAGGAAGCCGAGATTTTTTATGCGGTCCGCGCCTTTAGGGAGACCGTGATCTTTTTCGACGAGGCCTTCATGGCTATGCTGGAATCATTCCTCCCACAAACCAATACCTTCGTTGTGATGAATGGTGAGATTGGTTTCTCTTTGAAGGAGCTGAGCGCCATTACTGGATTGCCCATCCTTGGCAAACTCTATGAGGAGTTTATGCCGATTGACAACGTCCTTGAGGGGCAGTCTGAGGAGTTCAGGCTTCTATACTTTCAGCTCGTCGCCTTCTATGATTTTTTGAAGGAGAAGGAGGGTTTGAAAGTTAGATCCAGCAGTTGGAAGAGTTCTAGCTCTTCGTTCCCTAACTTTTTTTGATAGTAGGGAGTCTTCTGATAGTGTGACGCAGGAAGCCAGGGCTCAGGATCCAAGTTTGAAGAAGATCTTGGCCATGCAAGAAGAGTTAAGAGATTTCTGTGCGAGTACAAATGCCATATGTCCTGACATTGCATTGCGGAGAGATCTCGCTGTTTACCTCACTTATTGGCTTGGTGAGGCTATTTTTGCTGGAGGAGATGGAACGCACATCAGGCCGCATTATAATTTTTCGGCTTGTCAGATGGCGTTTGGAGAGCAGCTTGCTTTGGTGCCAGCTCTTTACTCCTACCTGTGTACCGAACTGCAGGCTGCTGCTTTTTTGGTTCGGCTTGGGCTCCCTATGAATAGGGTATTTTCAGCCCACATCTTTTATTTGTGGTACGTGTACCACCGTCCTGGCTTCCACCGGCTGGGTGCTGCACAGGATGATGATCCTCTGATGATTCGGCTGGCTAAGGACAAAGTCGTGTCCGAATCACTTTTGTTTGCCCGCATGAGGATCCGACGGTTCAGGGACATCGAGATGGGGCAATCTTCAGTGAAGCTTTCTCCAGATTTGCGGAAGAAGGCTTTTGATTTTGGTGCCTCCCGAGACTCTACCAGGGCGGGGTCGAGAAGGCATTACTCCTTGACGAACACAGAGAAGGAGTGGCTCTTCAGGATATGTGTCGGCACGATGGTGTACCGCAGACATCTTTTCGTCGATATCCAGCCGTATGTACCCTCTCGCTTTGCTTTGCAGCTGGGTTTTTCTCAAGGCGTTGTTGGAGCGCCTTCAAGCATGGTGAAGCGCTTTGGAGGTTTACAGGACGGGAGAAATGCATGGGCTTTCTATAGTGCTGAAGACACTACAACCATGATCTCTTATCCTGTGTTGTTGACTTCCCGGACTGCCGGCTTTGCGAAGTGGTTCGTGGAGAGCTTTTCGGCATATCGGGGGCTTTCCAAGAAGGAGCATGATCTGAAGCTGGCATCTGGAAAGGGCCTTGGAAAGTCGGATGGCGTCCGGCGAGAGGAAGTTTGGGCCTTCCTTTATGGAGAGAAGCACAAGATAGGCTTTCTCGGTGACCAAAGCGTCACTGGTTTTGAAGCTGTTCGAGAAATACCCGATGAGGCTTTAGAGCAGCTAGAACAGGAGGAAGCCGAACTTGGTGCTTGGATGCAAGCGGCATAGAGGCAAGCTTCCGTGGAGTCTACTGGCAAGAGTAGACCATCCAGTGAGGAGTCGAGTGGGAAACCTGACTCTGACAGTGGGGCAGGTTCCTTTAAGAAGCGAGCCCGTAGGAGTAAGAGGAGGAGGAGTCATCATCGCAGCAAGGGGCAGCATGAGGACTCGCCTGACTTGGAAGTTCCTCTTACTATCAATGAGGATGTGCTAGTGGATGCTGACGAGCCTCCAGAGAAGAGAAGCCGAGAAGAACAGACCGTCAGTGAAGGTATGATTCTTCCTTTTTCTCTTTCCATTTCTTTTCATGGGATTTTTCCATGTTCTGATTTGCTTCTTGTTTCTGATTTTCTTTTTTTTTTAGCAGAGGAAGACTTGGTGATGCATGATGTTCCAACCGATGAGGTGGTGACGGATCCTATCGGGGCACCTGAAGAAGAACTGAGGGAATCTGGAGTGAATCCAGAATCTCCAATTGGTATGACTTATTTTGCTTTCTTTTTTTTTTGTGTCTGTGACTTGGTTTGCTAACATTTTTCTTGCCAGCTGACTTGCCATAGGATTCCGATGACTTTGAACCATCAATGGACGCAAATGTTGATGATGCTTCCGATGAGTTCATGGAGGAAGAGAGTCTTCCGCCAGTCGTCGAAGAAGGTATTTTGTAGTAATAACCCTGATAATGATTTTCAAACAGGATTATATTCATACCTTTTTGTGTTTCTTTGGCAGGTTTTGAGGTGACAGAGGAGAGTCCGTCACTTCCTTCAGAACCAAAGCAAGGGATGCCAGAGGTTGATCCAGAGGTAGAGATTCTTGGGATCAGTTCTGACACTATTGAGGAGATACCTCGTGCTGAGATTCCTTCCCGAGCAGGAGCAGCTTCAACTGGAAAGAGTTCTTTTGTTACTCTTCCAATGAGTGATGACATGAGCAGTCGACCAACGGAGTTGGGCGAATCTTCAACTGGGCCATCTCTTCTTTTTGCGAAGAAGGTTGTGGTGTGGGTTCTGAGCTCTTGGATTGAGACTCTGCTTTCTGGGCACTTAGATGCCGGATTTGGGATGATCCAGCATGTGCGTGAGATTCTCGGTGATGCCGAAGAGGCTGGTCTGGATATCACAAGTGCTAGGGCGATCGTTGATAAGATCATTGAGCTGGGTGACAGGTGGTTTGAGACCATGGGTTTTCCTGATGACCAGTTCTTCAAGGAGATGTTCCTGGACCCTGCGGATAAGGCTCAGTCTAACCTGGATGAGGCTACACAAAGTAGGAAGCATATAGTCCGAGAGAAGAACTTAGAAGAGCTAAACATCATTGCCTTGACACATGACCTTAACATCCTTGATAGGGAGGTCGATGAGGCCAGGAAACGTCTTCAGCATCTGCAGGCACAAGTCGCTGCCAAGTGGACTGCAATAACAGAGGCTCATGACAGGGAGAGTGCTCTGATTCACCGGGTTGCAGATGCCAATCGAGTTCTTGAAAGGAAATCTCAAGAAAGCAAATGATGGCAAACTGCTCGGGATAAGCTTCTCGGTGCGAAAGAAGGGTTTCAACCCACCCCAGCATCTCATGGCAAGTTCCTGAAGAAGCGTGCCTTGGAATCCCTGACGGCTGAGGCCAAAAGTTTGCTTGAGGAGCTGAACTCTTGGCTGGAGACCATTTTTGATTGAGCTCCTGTTTTTTTTAACAGAAACCATCCTTCTCTCCTTTTTTTTAGTGCTTGTGAACACTTTCTTTTTTTTGGTACCACATGTATTTTTTTTTGGTACTCTTTTTTTTGTTTTCCCTACGCTCACCTAAATCTTTTTTGTGATAAAAGTAATTGCTAAATGGGATGCTTTTTTTTTTGTTTTCCCTACACTCACTTAAATCTTTTTGTGATAAAAGTAATTGCTAAATGTGATGCTCTTTTTTTTTTGTTTTCCCTATGCTCACTTAAATCTTTTTGTGATAAAAGTAATTGCTAAATGGGATTTGATCAAAAGCTTGTCATTTTGTGAAAATCTTTTGTCAAATGATTGTTTTGGCATGGAAGCCAGATTTTTTTTGTGGCATGGAAGCCGATTTTTGGCATGAGAGCCAGCTTTTTTGTGGCATTGATAGCCGATTTGTGGCATTGATAGCCGGTTTTGGTGGCATTGATAGCCGGGTTTTTTGAAAACAATTTTTTTTATTTTGTGGCATTGATAGCCAGTTTTGTTTTGTGGCATTGATAGCCGGTTTGTGGCATTTATAGCCTGTTTTGGTGGCATCTATAGCCGTTTTGTGGCATTTATAGCCAGTTTGGTTTTCAAAAATGCAAGTATCGACTAAAAGTCGCCTCCCTGCTGAATGTTCTTGCAAGTATCGATGGAATGTCGCATCCTTGCTCATTCGGTTGCGAGTATCGATGGAATGTCGCATCCTCGCGGATTTGGGTGCAAGTATCGATGGAATGTCGTATCCTTGCTTTTCAAAAGTTTTGGTTTTGCGGGTACTGTCTTGATGTCGTTTCCCCACGATTTTTGAAATTTGTGGTTTTCTCGAACCTTTGGGTTATGGATATCAACTGAAATGTTGCATCTCCATGGTTTTTTTTTTAGGTTTTTTCGAACCTTTGAAATTTGGGTTGTGGATATCAACTGAAATGTTGCATCTCCATGGTTTTTAGGTTTTTTCGAACCTTTGAAATTTGGGTTGTGGATATCAACTAAAATGTTGCATCTCCACGGTTTTGGATTTTGCAAGTATCGACGAAATGTCGCTTCCCCGCGATTTTGGAAGTGTCGAACGTGGTTCGTATGCTTTTGATTTGTGCGAGTATCGACTAAGCGTCGCTTCCCCGTGGTTTTTTTTTGAAAAACCATTTTTTTTAAAGACACGAGGGTCATAAGTTTTGACCTAAAATCATTTTGGCGGTAAAAGGCAGGGTGGACTAGGGTGGAAATCCCTAAATCCGGATTTTGTTTCAAACCATGAATTTTGGGTTCAAGGGTTGAAAGTTTTGGTCAAGTTAGGGAAAGGTTCCTAAACTTGGGTTTTTTGAACAATGAAACGATGGAAGTAAGCATTGTTTAAATTTCTAGAAATTTCAACATTTGATATGAAAATTCTAAAAAAAGGTGGGTTTAGCGAGCATGTACCTGGAAACCGATTTTGGCCGTACAGGCATTGCTCTTATACCCAGTTGGGTAAGTCTTCAAGGGTAGTACCGCTTTAAGAACTTGTCGTTGATGGGCAACATACATCTGTCACCTTCCATGTTTAGGAGTGCGTATGCGCCATTGGAGAAAACCTTGTTCATGACGTAGGGTCCCTCCCATTTTGGCTCAAATTTGCCTTTGGACTTGTGAGCGAAGACCATTGGTCTTTTTACCGCAAGAACCAAGTCACCCTTTTTGTAGGCGCGTTGCCTGACCTTTTTTGTGGAAAGATCCTACCATGCGTGCTTGGTAAAGTTCAATGCTTTGTTGAGCTTCGAGCCGTCTCTCATCGAGATTGTCCAGCTCATGGAGTCGCAATTTGACGTTGCTTTCTTGAGTCATGTCATTTTGCAAAGATACCCTCAAGGAAGGAATTTTTACTTCCAAGGGTACGACAGCTTCGCATCCATAGACCAAGGAGAATGGTGTGCTATGGGTTGGTCCTTGAACGGTGGTTCGATAGGCCCACAAAGCTTCAGACATTTTATCGCTCCAGTCTCTTTTGTGACTAGAGACCATTTTTTTGAGGATTTTGCAGAGTGTCTTGTTGAAAGATTCTGCTAATCAGTTTGCTGCCGGATTGTATGGAGTTGAAGGACAGCTTTGGATTTTGTATTTGTTGCAGAACCTGTAGAATCAATGATCCCGAAATTGTGGTCTGTTATCATGGACGAATCTTTTGGGTATGCCGAAACGACAAATGATGTTGGTGTACAGGGACTGAAGGACTGATGAGGTCTTCATTTCGTTGAACGCAAATGCTTCTGACCACTTGGAGAAATAATCCGTAGCGGCGAAGATGAAGCGATGACCTTTGCTCGAAGGGGGAGAAATAGGACCTATGATGTCCATACCCCAGGCTTCAAAAGGCCATGAAATCGCTGTAGGATGCAACCATTCTGGAGGCATGTGAATGTAATCTCCATGAATTTGGCATTGTTGGCAGCGCTTAGCAAATTGCATTGCATCAGCTACCATGGTAGGCCGGTAATATCCTAACCTTTTTAGCTGATCATAGAGCTTGGGACCAGCCTGATGAGCTCCGCAAAGACCAGCATGAACTTCTTTGAGTGTTTCTTCAGCCTCTTGTTATGACAAGCAGCGTAGAAGTACTCCGTTGAAGGATTTCCTGTATAGGAGTTTTGAAGGAATATCCAAATGAAAGCTTGGGGTTCGCCTTTGGATGCTTACCCATTCTTTTGGATCTTCAGGTTGGATTCCGAACATAATGTAATCAATGAACAGATCCCTCCAGTCGCCGATTGAAGTTTGAAGGATTGAAATCCGACTTCCAACCACTTGGTGGCATTCAGCAGCTGCTTGGTGTGTGTTAAGAGGAGGAAGGATTCTTCTTTCGCACACTGTGATTTGCATGTTTTCCCCTTCCTGGATTGCCATGGATGCGGCAAGTCCAGCTAGGGCATCTGCACGTATGTTTTCACCTCTTCGAATGTGGGTGATGTGATAGATGTTAAACTTTTGCAGAAGCGATTGTGCTTTGTTGTAGTAAGGCAGCAAATCTGGCTTCCTGACTTCAAATTTCTGATTCATCTGGTTGACGATCAGTTGAGAGTCTCCAAAGACTTCTAGCATGGTGATACCGGATTCGATGGCGAGTTCCAATCCTAGGATCAGAGCTTGATATTTAGCTGCATTGTTTGTGCATGGTTCCAGTAGCAAGAAAGTGTGTGGAATCATGTATTTGTCTGGGCTAACAAAGAGGATGCCAACTCTCGAGATCAGCTGTCTTTTTTCATTTTTTCTGGTTGCACCGTCAAAGTACATGTCCCAGGAGGCACTTTGTGAGAAAGTCTCCACATTGTAGACTGGTTCGTCTGGGAGATCATCTCTGAGCGGAGAATCTTTAGGCAATGGATGCTCTGCGAGGAAGTCCGCTAGAGCTTGCCCTTTGATTGCCTTTTGTGGTACATAGCTAATATCAAATTGTGACAGAAGGATGGACCATTTTGCCAGTCGAGCGTTGAGAGAACCTGCCTTTGTGACAAGGACCTTCAAGAGGTTGACCCTCGAGACCAGGTAGACTGTGTTGGAAAGCAAGTAGTGACGCAACTTTTGTACGGCGAACATCACTGCAAGACATTCTTTTTCGACTGGAGAGTAGCGATGCTCTGCACCTACTAGCATGCGGCTGAGGTAATATAGAGCATCTTCTTTTCTTTGATCATTTTCTTGCGCAAGCAGAGCTCCCAAAGAGTGATCAAGGGCTCTTGTGTACAAATTGAATGGTTTTCTAGTGGTAGGAGAAGCTAACACTGGAGGTTTTGTCAGGTATGGCTTGATGTCTTGGAAAGCAGCTTCACAGTCAGCATCCCAGACAAAGTTTACACCTTTTTTCATCAACCGGGAGAATGGACGGCATTTCCCCGAAAGATTGGAGATGAACGGTCTGATGTAGGCCAATCTCCCTTGAAGCCCTTTGAGTTCTCTCAAGGTTCTTAGAGAGGGCATTTCTAGAATGGCTTTGACTTTTATAGGGTCAAGCTCTATTCCAGCTTTCCGAACTAAGAATCCGAGGAACTTACCCGACAAGACGCCGAAGAAGCATTTCAAAGGATTCATTCACAGTTTGTGTTTGCGAAGCCGGAGGAAGACTTCTCGAAGGTCTTCGAGATGATCTTCTTTTCTTCTGCTTTTGATGGCGAGGTCATCAACGTAACATTCAACCGTCTTGTGCTGCATATCTTGGAATATTTTCATCATAGCCCTCTGATATGTGGCACCAGCATTTTTCAGACCAAATGGCATGACAGTGTAGCAATACACGCCAAATGGGGTCCGAAAAGATGTATGTTTTTCATCTTCAGGATGCATCTTTATCTGATTATAGCCAGAGAAACCATCCATGAATGTCATTCGCTCGAATCCACAGGTATTATCAATCATTACCTCTGGTATGGGGAGCGGAAACTCATCTTTTGGGCATGTGCCATTCAGGTCTCTATAGTCAATACAGACCCTGATCTGCCTATTTTTCTTTGTCTCGGGGACAATGTTGGCCAACCATTCAGGATGTTGTTCCTCACGGATGAAGCCGACGCTTTTGAGTTTTTGAACTTCTTGTTCAATCTTATCCATCACATCTGGACGGAATCTTCTTTGGCCTTGCTTGACAGGCTTGATGTCTTCTTGAAGATTGAGTTTGTGGACTGCTATTTTCGGGTCTAAGCCAGGCATTTCAGCGTAAGACCATGCAAAGCAATCAACGAACTCACGAAAAAAGGCGATATACTCGGGTAACTCATCATCCTTTATATTCTTGCTTATGAATACAGGACATGGGTTATCTGATGTTCCTAAGTCTATCTTTTGAACATGATCTTCTGTTGGAAGGTTCGAAGGTGGTTCCTCCACAATATTTTCGGAGGCTTCCAGCTCAACGAAACCTTTTGGGGTTTCAAGGGCATTTCCAGACCAAGGTTTTGTTCCTTTCCACGGGTCTTCTTGATCGGTAATCTTCCCACGGCTTGCTATGAGATGATCCCAATCGCCTGTTGAAATTGGGTCGAAGTAGGCTACTTCTTTTGGAGATGAGGGTTCTTCTGGGTCAGAAGACCACACGTCTGTGCCATCGGACAACTTCTCTTCATTTTCGGAGAAATCGTGCCAATTGGATGAGCTTCCTGGATCTTTGTCAGGTGACTCATCAAAGAGATATCTAGGGAGATCGATGTCTTCATGGACTTGAGATGTTGAGGCTTGGTCAGTATATTGAATTTTAAGCCTTTGTGTCAACTGTCTCAGGAGAGTGTCAGGATCATACCCTAACCCGTGTGAAGACTTTTCTACATAGCCGTAGAGTCTCCAATCTTCCAGCTGGCTTTCGGTCAAGACGGGCCCCAATGGTGTGAGAATACCGCGTCCTTCTCCCAAATCGACAAGGTTTTGAGCGTCATAGCCCATTTTCTTCATAATAGCTTGTGCCATAGAACTATATAAGGATAGTTGAGGCATACCTTCATTTTGGAAAGGTTCAAGCATGGAGTTTGATGAAGAAGCATCCGATCTATGGAAGAAGATCGGCTTTTCCTTTGCTGAAGTTGCTGGAACAACAAAGGAAGCTGACGTAGGATCTTCTATGTCAGAAGTTGTCTCCATTGGAGTGAGAGTAGGCTGAACTTGCTGAGTATCAGCTTGGCTTGACGATGTGTCGTCTTCTGGCTCTGAATCTGAATCCGTGTCTGGCATGATAGACACGAAAGAGACAACAAATTCGCCCCCAGGCTTTTGCTTTACCTTCTTCACTTTAGTTGTGATGACCAAAGGCTTTGAAGGTTTGAGGGAGATGATGAAGGGTGTTTGAATGCTCTCTTCGGATTTACCGGATGGTTTGTTTTCTTCCGGTGATTGTTGAGGAGCCTTGCCTTTATCTTTTTGGGGATTTTCGGCAAAGGGTGCTGTGTGCTTCTCCTCTTCTTCTTTTTCACCTTCATACATTTGTGAGTCTGTAAAGTGGACTTCTTTACCTTTGAAGGGTTTTTTGTCCGCAAATACTCGATGTATCATGCCGTCGTCGCCAACAAACTTGATGCATTGATGAAGAGTTGAATGGACAACACCATTCTCGTGGATCCAAGGGCGTCCGAGAAGCATGTTGTAGCATGAAGGGGTTTTTATTGCATACACTGTTACCTCAGAAATAAGATCACCGATTTGCAACTTGAACCTGATTTTTCTGATAGGCCTTTGAGTACTCCCATCGTATCCAAAGATAGATACAGATGTGTGGCTCAGTTTGCTGGGTGGGATGCCCAACTCTTAGAGAGCCGATGTGGAGATGAGGTTGAGTGCAGAACCTGGGTCGATCTGAACTCTGTACATAGGCATTTCCTTGATGTACCCTTCGAAGTACAGGGGTCGGTTGTGCCTGGTTTCGCCAAGTAGGAGGTCGTTCTTTGTGAAGGCGATGGTTGCACTGGCTGCTTTTTTAACCGAGAGGCATTCAATGCATGATCCCTCAGTTTTCTTCTTTTCTCCCTTTGAGGAGGCTTCTGAGTTTTTGACCCGGTAATCCATTTCAATTTGGAGGACTTGCGGGGTATGTTTGTCGACATCCTCATTCAGCTTTTGTAATTCTGAGATGAGATTATCATGAGTGTGCGGAGACATTCGCAATAAATCCAGGATTTGCAGACGTGCAGGTATGTGCTTGAAGTGTTCAATCGAGTCATACTTGAAAGCCTCCTTAGGGCCTGCATGTTCATCATTGTTGCCACTAGGGGCGCTTACAACATCTTTTCTCGAAGGATTTACATATGTAAAGGAAGATTGGTTGTAATTTTTGGGGTAGTCCCGACCAAAGCGGGTGCCTCTACCAACTTCGAGAGCTTCTTGAGAAGGGTCTTCGTTTGGAAGATTGTCTTCAGGATCAAGAGGCTGTCATTTTTCATTTCCTGAGGATGTATCAGCAGCAGAGTTGCCATCCTCAGTGATTGTGTTGCACGGAGCATTTTATGGGAACAAGTCCTGAACAGCATCCAGCAACCTTTCTTCTTCGTTGACTAATTCATCGTCCCAAGCATCAATAGCTGGGAATTCTTCAGTCAGGAAGGGTGTGAACTTTGAAGTCAGAGTCTCAGGAGAAGAAACCTGAGAGGGTGTCATCTCAGTGAAAGTCACGTGAGACGAGGTGGCTCCAGAAGATACATTGCTAGGCGTCGCCGGAGTGTAAGTGCTCTCATCAGACGATGCTTCGGAAGAGCTATAATCCCAAATTATTACATTACAGGAAGCTCTGACGGGAGACGTTGCCTGATCGGAGTCAGACTCATCCTCGGATGTAAGAGGATCGTCTATCCAGCAATTTTCTCCATTTTCAGGAGTTAAGGGCGGATGTACCTGATGGTCTTTAGGGACTTCAGGCTCTGGATTGCGAGGAGGCTCGTTGACGCGGTCTTGCTCTTGTTTTAGAGCGAGACGCTGCAAGATCGTTGCATATTCTTCAAGATCAGGCATGGGAGCCAAATCTTCTTCTTCATCAACTCTTTGTGGCTCAACATTGTTGATTTCCACTGGAGCAATGAGGGGTGCTGGTTCAACAGCATTTTCTTGTACAGCCTCTTGGTCTTCTTCATCATCAGACCAGGATCCTTGTGGCTGTAGAGGGTTATACTAGATTACTGGCATAAGATGAGGCTCAGGAACTCATTCTTCATCGGAGAGATATTCTCCTGTTTCAAGGGACTCCTCCCACTCGTTTGTGTTGTTGGATTCGAACCATCATCGGTGTCGCTGGACTCGTATCCATCAATGGAGAATCCAACTACTGAATTGCAAGAGTATGATGCCTCCTGCGTGGCTTCTTTGAATTGAGGTGGCATGAAATCACTGAGAGTGAATTTTCTTACCCCCTTTGAAGTCTCTGGAAGGGATGTTTTTGTTACCTCCAGTGAAGCGGTAGAGGAAGCCTCTACCTTTTCTTTGACTTCTTGTTTTGGCTGGGTCTTCTCTTGCCGTTTTAGCTTGAGGAGATGTTTCCTAGCCTGCCTTCGCTGTGGAGCTGTAGGCTTTATTTTCACGACCTCCCAGTTTTCATCTTCCAGGAGATCGGGATGTACCATATGGGTTGTCCGTCTGGTGTAGGGTAGGGAACCAGTTCCTCGGATGCTTGGATTGAGTTTATCACCTTGAAGGAAGTAGTGATCTTCTTCTTCGGTGATTTTGATGTTTGTCCACATGTCACCATGTTGACGGAGGCAGACCCATAGTTTTTGTCGAAGGTGATGACTCCGTTTTTCCACATCTCGTTTATTTTCTCCGTCACAACGAAGCATTGATTGAGAGGATGCGAGATCATCTGGTGGTATGGACAATACCGTGGATCGTTGGTTTTGCCAACATCACCCGGTCTTTTTTGTTCAGGCAAGGTGAGCTTGCCGTTTGACACAAGAGCCCCGAAGATTTCATCAACATCTTCATCAAACGGGTATTTCTTCTCTACTCGTTCTTTGAAGGCATCTTAGAGTTCAGGTCTCTTACCAGCAGCTTTGTTTTAAGCTTTCTTTGGTGGCTGAGGAGCTGACTTGGTCTGCACGTTGAGGACCTCTTTCTTCTTTGGTTTAGAGGTTGCAACGGCGGTTGGCTCTTTTCTTGATGATTTCTGACTGTTGAGGTCTTTAATCACCGTTTCAGCTTCCATGGAAGCTTCTAGGAGTTCTCCCAGGTTGTTTGATTTGTTGCCGATGATCATGGAGCGGATTCTGGCTCTCATGTTGTTTCGGCGGATGTCGACTAGCAACGCTTGTGGCAGTACATCAGAGCATTTGTACGCCTTTGCTTTCCACTTATGAATGAAGTCATATGTTGACTCATTCTCCCCCTGTTTTAGGCTGCACAGCTGAGCTATAAAAGCGGGATAATCCTCACCTTTGAAGTGAGTCAGGAAGCGTGTCTCTAGCATGGCCCAATTTTGGATGGAGTCCTCCGGCAGAGTGGAGTACCAATCGAAGGCCGTACCTTTTAGGGTACTTGCAAAGAGGCTGATCTTGAGTGCATCTTGATCCGTGATAGCTCCTGTCAGGATCTTGAAGTGGATGACGTGTTGTCTGGCTGATCCTTTCCTCGTGTATGTTTGGAGAGTAGGATGCTTGAATTTGGTGGGAAACGGGACCGAGTCCATCCATAAGGGATATGGTGGCTTGATCCCATGCTCCTTGAGTATATCCTCTTCTTTTGCTTTGGCGAGGATACTGTCTACGTCCTTTTTGGTAAGGGTGCGTGACTCATTTTCTTCTCCATTTACCTCATCGTCTTGATGATTCGGAGGAGGTTCATTGTTCGCCTGATTTTGGAAGGCGAGGAGAAGGTTTTCCATCAGAGTTTCAATCCTCTGTTGGCCTTGTTCCAACTGCTGGATGCAGGTGATCACATCATCTTGAGGTAGATTACGGGGTGGTGGCTAAGAATTTGTAGCCAAGACGTTCATCCTTCGTGATTCGAATGAAGAAACTGTCCTGGTGACTGAGCTGGGGCTCATTCTTTTTGAAGAAGAGCTTGAGGAAGTATCACTCTGCCGTCCTTTGCTTGAAGGAGCAGGGGATTCTTCTGAATGTCTTCTTGTCCTGGAGACACTGCGGGTCATCGGACGTCGGAAATGGATTTCGGATGCTGACTTTTGGCGCCATCTAGTTTTTCCAACCATATGGACGGCAGCAACTTGGTTGGGTCCTTCTTTTTCGACCCATTTGGGAGAGACTTGAAGTGTAGGAGGCTGGGTCCTTTGCTTCTCTAGTCTCTTTTGTCGATACGACGAGCGGCGGCGTATACGATGAGCAACTTGAGCTTCGGTCAGCTCTGGCTGGGCTTTGACAATGAAGGACGTGCTCCCTCGGGCGCAGCAGCCAAGCCTGTCTTCTTTGTAGCTGGGCAAGGATAGGATGCGAACCCTGTCCTTCGCCTGTTGCAGCGCAGCTTTGAATTTTTGGAGTTCGGCCCCTGTAGAGATGAAGGGTCGAACTGCAGGTTTGTAGGCCTTAGCAGGTGCTTGCAGAGGCCTTGTGATGCATGATCTGATTTTGGGCTTATAGGAACAAGCCGGCTCATGCTGGGTTGACTTGAGAGTCAGATTGGAGATGGGTCTCTCCTCTTTCATGTAGACAAGAGGGTAGAACTGGTTCTCTTTGAGTGGGGCCAGCTTGATGGACCACGCTCCTGCCTGGTTCTACCGAGGTCGGCGGACGTGGGAGTCCGTTGGGTCCGACCCTTTCGTAACCGGGGGGCAAGGGCGTGCATCAACATTTCTTTTGTGTGGGTGTGCCAGATTTTCTATTTTTTACTTGGAATTGCAAGTTGTGATCCGTAGATCAACCTTCGCAAGTAAAAAAGAAATCAACTTCTTTCAAGTTTTCCATTGTACATATATTTAAGAAAAGAGACATTTTCTTGATTTGCCGTGAAAGGCGATTTTTTTGGCATTTATAGCCGATTTTGGTGTTTATAGCCGATTTTTGGCATTTATAGCCGATTTTGGCGTTTATAGCCGATTTATAATTCTTATCAATAATGAAAGACAAGAGTTGTGATTTTTGTCTCTTCAAAAAAAATACAAACTACAATGAAAAGCAAGAAAAGGAGGATCTAACTTCTCAGGAGATTGTGGGGGACCTGTTCAGATTGACGGTCGCAAGCCATATATGGACTTCGCCATCATCCATGCAGATGAGAACAGAGGATACTATTGATTCGCTGGCTATAACCTCAGGTTTTTAGAGAACAAAGACCAAAAGGAGGTCCTATGTCCAATAAAAAGCCGAGTAGACGGGCTGAAAAGCCATGTCTAAGTCATTTGGAGGCAGAAGGAGAAGGCAAGGACCTTGGGGGGGGGGGGTATCCCCCAAGGGACTTTTGTCACCTTGTAGCGGTGGTCGGTGTAGAACTTCCGCAGAGTTTTCTCTCTTTTCCTTCTCTGAATTTCTGTGCTTTGTCTGTGTCTCTGTGTCTTTTTTCCGATCTCTGTGTTTTTTCTGATTTGGATTTCTTTGGAATGCTCTCCTATTTATAGGCTTTTAGGTAGCCATTTAGGAGGGATTATGAGCCTTAATTCTCATAAAGCTACATAAAGGGAGGAGTTACAAGATTGAATTCTTTATTTTGTAACTCCTTTTTCTTGGCTTCTGATTGGCTAGAGGAGATTGAGGGCATTTAATCGCCTTTAATCGCCATGATGGGAGGAGTTTCATGGGTTAAATGCCATGAATCTCTTGACTTGTAACTCCCGGATGCTTGCTTCTGATTGGTCCGTCCAAAGAAATGGATTAATGACTGTAATAAAGCTAGTCAATTAATCGCATTAAGTGGTCGCCGAGCAGTTGAAGAGTCGCGGGCCGTGCCGCGTCTTTTGGGATTCTTCTGGCGATGATCATCGATGGATCCTCATGTAGATCGACATCGGATGACCATGTAACTTCAGGTGTTGGTTGCCAACAGCGGGTCGGTGCCATCTGTCCTGTCGATTTCTCGATCGGTTGGGTAGGAAGCACACTTTTTTTTTTGGTTGACCGGGTGGCGATCAATGTTGTTTTCGATACTCTTGATAATTAACCCATGTTTTTTACGGATGTCAGAGGATTTGGTGTCTCAAAAGTATGAATTTTGGAAAATACCAGAGGCCGGACGCTTCGAATCGCGAAAAAATGGCGAAAAATGGGGTTTCCGGGGCCCACCGGGCGATCCCGGGCCCCAGGGGGGTTTTCCCCCTTTTGCCCCGTTTTGTGTACGTTTTTGTTGTTTTTTTATTCTTTTTTTCTTCTGTATTTTTCCTTGACATTTTTGATCATTTATTGGCCTGATTTCCATGTAGAAAATCTGATGAGAATCCTTGCATTTTATTTTGCAAAGTTTCCAATTTTTCGAGAAAGCCGAAGACTTTGTCGCGCAGAGCTGCCGATTTTTCGTCAGAAGCTGAAACTGGGTCAAACAATGACGGAATGACCTGAAATTTAGGGTGAAGCCTGCTGAACAATAAATAAGACCAACCATAGGCTTTTGTTTGAGTTTTGAAGCCGTTTGGGGCCCTATCACCAGTAGACTTACTTTTGTTGCGATGAAGATGTCGCGGCTTGATGTGCGGTCAACCGATGTCCGATTGACTTGAAATTTGACAGGGAACCTATTGGAGTCATTTTAAGATGATCTATAGGCTCTGTCTTGGAAACCATGGTCCCAGGGAGCTTCGCCGCTGGGAGGCCTGATTTGGCTGCCGAGCGTCAAAGTATGGTCAAATGTTGTCGAAATGACCTGAAATTTGACGTGTAGCCCTTTGTAAGCATTTTGAAGCCATCCATGTGCTCTATCTGATGAGTGATGGCCTCGGTGGTTCTCGCCGCCGAGAGGCTTGATTTAGCTGTTCGAGGGTTGATATAGGGTCAAACGTTGTCGGTTTGACTCAGAACTTGACGTGGAGCCTTTTGGATGTATTTTGAGACCATCTATCGGCTCTCATCGAAGATTTGGTGTCTCCGATGCTTTCGCCGCCAGGAGCTCCTTTTCAGCTGCCGGAGAAGCAAAGTTAGGCCAAATGATTCTGAAATGGCCTGAAACTTCTTGTGTACTCCTCTTTTGGCTGTCTTGAAGGATCTTACAGTTTTTGTTTGATTCTGACAATATTTGATTTTTTGGAAGTAGCATCGCCTATTTATGGCAGGTTGCGACTTCATGTAGCTCTTTGGATCTTGAAGAGGGAAAGTGACATTTTTGGTGTCAACAACATGTTTCTTGGTTGTTTTAGGGGTTTATTCTAGACCTATTTTAAACTCTTTTCAGCCCATTCTTTAATTTATCTTCGTTCTAAAGCCCATTGATCTCCTATTGAATGCCAAAAAGCCCATGAAAGATTTGGATAAATAGTGGCACTTAAAAATTTGAAAAGTGAATGGGAAAAATGAGAGAAAGTTTGATGTGAAGTTTTACCCGGGATTTATCTTAGTCTTAAAGAACGCTTATTTATCTCAAGTGTTGAGGATTTTCATTGGTGCCAAACTTATTATTGTAAATCAACTTTTAGATATTAAGTGTGCATCGAGACTTTCCTCGGTAAGTCATTAATTCATCATACACTATTCCATTTTCAAGTTATCGAAACATGTACGTGTATTCTTGTGTAAATTGATTTTTTTGAAATGGATTGAATGGTTCTCCATGATTTGAGAAGATCAATAAAACTACTCATTTGATCGAGTGATATTGTTCGTTTGCAAAGTGTCCAGAGTAGTTGAACTCAAACTAACATTGGGCCTTTCTATATTCTTGCGTAAATTGATTTTTTTGAAATGGCTTTCTTTTGGGATTGAAATTAATCAACTTTTATTTTGTATTGAACTCGAACTAACATTGGGCCTTTCTATATTATGTTTCTCTTTTTGATACTAGCCTTGAATGCCATTTTATGTACATATGTTTGGAATTATTGGTTTGCTACAATGCTTTTGCGGGATTTTTTTTATATTGTAAATGTGATTGTTACATAGTAATGGATCGAACTTCGAGGATCCTTACTGTGGAAACCTGTGGAAAACTAGAGTGAGCGGGCAAAATTTTCTGGCTCGCCACGCCACGACCCCGGATTAAGGACTTAATCATATAGTTCTCGGCCTGGGGGCGTGACAGGCTTGGTATCAGAGCAATAAATATTTAAGGCAACTAAAAAATGTATTAGAGACATAGGAATGTGGCAAGGATTCGTTAGACCGCTCGTTAGTTAGTATCGATTGGGTTTTGGGTACGCTTTATTTATTATATTTTGTTGTACTAACAAGTTGTTTTGCAGTATTATGGCTTCACGAAAACCTCCAAATACTGGAAATGCTTTGGGTAGTAACAGTGGCAGCGGGGTAGAGAATCAGATGTCAGATCAATTCCAACAACTTATCCAGATGTTGATTAAGCAATAATAGAAAGCAAATGAAAATCAAGTAGGATTTCAAGAACAAATGGCAAAGAAAGACAGAGAGTTAACTCAAGTTCAGAGACAGTCGTTAGAAGTTTTGGGTAGGAGACTAGATCCAGTGCCAGCACCTAATGTGGGAGCACAATTTCTCATCCAGAATAGAGACAGGGATCCTAATACTTTGTTTGAGAGGTTTAGAAAGAGAGGCCCTAAGGAGTTTAGAGGACAAGAAGATCCTTTAGCGACTAATGACTGGCTAGCCCACACGGAGAACATCTTTGATATTTTTACATGCACTGGCAGGCAGCAAGTTCATCTAGCAGCTTCAATGCTCACTGGACTAACAGACATTTGGTGGAAGACCATAAAGGATGGCTATCAAAATATTGAAAATTAAGTTGCCGGGACTACCTTCAAACAACAGTTCAACGAGAAATAAGTTCCAACTCATATCAAGAAGCAGAAAGCAATAGAGTTTCAATTGCTTAAGCAAGAAGACTTGACAGTAGAATACCTCACAAAGTTCGAAAAGTTGTCTGGTTATGCACCAGAACTTGTTGATACAGAGGAAAAGAAAATCACCAAGTTTATGAATGGACTTAATCCCATCATCTTGAGGGATGCCTCGGGTGTTGTACCACCCGTTAATTTCCAAGAGACTATCAAAAGAGCTTACAAATTTGAAGATATTACCAATCAAATCATCAAGGATGCACAAAGGAAAAGGCAGCAGTACCAAGACCAGAAATCCTATCAAGGGAAGAGGCAAAAACAATATCAGAAACCTCAGACACAGACTGTTTGTACATTGTGGCAAAACCACCTGTCACAAGAATGTTATAGGATTACAGGAGCTTGCTACAAGTGTGGTGGAGTTGATCACCTAATTAAGGACTGCCCAAACATCAGAAATCAAGGCAACATGCCTCCACAGCAACCCAGGCAAGCACCACAGCAGAATCAACAGGCAGTAGAGAATCAGCAAAGGCAGCCTCAATAACAGCCTCGTCAACTGTCATAGCCCCGGACCCGATTAGAGAATAAACCGGATCCGGGGTGTGAATTTTAGGGCTAATTAAAAAACTTTTCCCTTAATGCCCAAGGATCGAAGTCCGCTGTGAGGATTGTATAGTTAAGCCTCATTAACAAATAATCAACGGGACTTATCCGGTAAACACAACATTAAATCTGTAGGAATATCAAAGCAAGTATGGATTTCATTCATTATATACATTCAAGTTTCAAAAGATAAAACATATAAAGTTTATAAACATCAGGACCATCCCAAAAACCTAGGTCCTGGTACAAAAGATATACAGTGCTAGAGTAGACAAATTCAAAAGATCAAAAACCCAAAAAAATGAAATGAGGTAGCACGAAGAACGATGTCCCCATGTAACGCGCACTAGTGTTGGGAGTGATGACGTTATTCTACGTCATCGGCACCCCACTCTCGTACCTCGTCCTCCTCCCTCGGTTGAGGATCCTCTGGGATTGCTTCGGCATCCGGGTCAGCGTAATAGTAATAGGTGTCCTCTGCACACCATGGAATAAAGGATCAACAATATGTTGGCAAGAAGATAAGCAATATACATTATTCATAACATATTTCAAAAGAGAATAAAGACAAGTACATGATTAAAAGATAGCAAGGTACAAGCTAGGCATAAAGCATTAATAATTGAAAGAATCAAGTAACAATATAAATCCTAGCAAGATAAACAAGAGTAACCATCCATAAATTGCAATGTCACGCAAGAGGGAACTCCGAGGATGTCCTAGCTATCTCACGGGGGTTTAAGTGACGTCCGAGCCGACTACGAATACCCAAAGTCTGGCTCTAGGGGGATCCTAGTTCCCGGTCCTAGGAATAGTAGCATGGTCCAAGCCCGCTCCCAGCTATTCAGGCCATGGACGCCGTCCAAAGTCAACTGCCCACCCTAGTGTCCGGTAACCGGCCCACTTTATAATCATCAGTCTGCAGCTGGTCATGAATGCAAGATGATGATGATGGTTCGTACATGACACAAGTTTCAAGACAAATACACGTGGATATATTCCAAGTACAAGATAACAAGCTGAGGACTACTCCAAGTCAAGCCAAGATACAAGTTAAGTTCCAAATTCCATGAGTAGTCCTCTTTTCAAGTCTATCCACACGTGTTCATCAATACAAGACAAGGTACCTAAGGATACACTCTAAGTCCAGTTACATCCTAATTCTACAAGTTAAGTTACAAGTTATACAAGTATACATGATTAGAGTGTACAAGGTATGACAAGCTATGATACATGATTCAAGAGTGAAGAACAAACCAATCCTAGGTCAAGAGTTGTCCAAAGTGTACCGAATGTATCCCCAATGGAGTACGCATGGAGAATGAGTCAATGGTGTCCTAATTTGGCGGGCCCATGGTGTACGGAAGTTATTGGGCACCAATTAACTAAATTCCACACGCATTCGGCCAAGTTACATCAATATACGAAAAATCCCGGACAACCAACGAAGCACACCAAGCCGAACATACTCCGTTTTCATTTCCCCCAATTGGTCATGCAAGGGTAGGGTCAATAGGTTCCAACCTAGAGTCCAAACTAGGTTTACAATCCCTTTCCAAAAGAGATAAGGGCTTGGTTAATTGGTCCAATACTTTTTTCCTTTTCCAATCTCTGATGATTAATATTAGCATACCATTGGATTCTACGTCTCGAGAGCTTTTCGATGATATATAGAACTCCAAATTCCGACGAACGGGTCAACAGTTATGGCTTTCGGAAGATGGCCAATTTAATTTCGCTCCACAGGTTCCCGGCGTCCGGACGCCCGAAACCCAGCGTCCGGACGCCCGAAAGTAGTATGGGCGCTTGCGCTTCTGCCTGCTGGCGTCCGGACGCCCGGAGGCAGAAACCACTCGGGAGTCCCCTATTTTGCTTGATTTTTGAACCCATTCCTTCCAAACCATCTCCCACCAATTCCAAGCCTTTTCAAAGGTTGAAACCTATACAAAACTGAGCCACCATGCTCCCCATTCATCCCCTTCCATTCCAACCACCCATTTCAAGTCCATTTACATTCAAATCCTAGCAATATTCCTAATTAACATGTTTAACCAAATTAATCAAAACAAGCTTGGCATTAGGGAAATCTAAGCAATTGAGACTAAAACCATTCCAAGAAGCAAGATATATACATGCATGATCATATATAAGGCTAATCTACTTGCTTCACCAAAGAAATGGAAATTTGAGGGAGAGAACTTGAGGAGGAGAGCTCTCCACTCACACCCTAGCCAAACCACTTCCAATAACCCTTCTCCTACACCCAAAGAACACCAAGGAAGAAGAAAAGGAGGAATCCATCAACAAACAAGATCTCTACAACAATGAGGAAGGAAATTAGGGAAGAAAGGGTTGAGGAAAACTTACCAAATTTAGGTCAAGATGTAGAGGAAGAAGAGAAGAAGAAGATGGTGAGCTTGGTTGCTTGAATCTCCACTCCTAGGTAGCACATGCAAAGGAAGAAATGAAGGAGAAAAAAAGAGAAGAAGAAGTTCCAGCAGCTGCTCCTTCAAAATGGGGATGAAACGAATGCAGGGAAGTTGCTGGAATGGGTTTAAAATGAGAGATGGAGCGGAAAATGACTCAAATGAGTGAATTAAGAGAAATGTGATTATTTGAGGGACTTCGGTGCATCGAATCGCAACAAGTCAAGAACGGAAAGTGACGAGCGTGACGAGATCTTTCCAACGGACCCAAATTCGGCGAAAACGGATTTTTTCGGAAAAATACCCAATTTTCCTATTAATCACAACCTAACCCCCTATTAAGACTAATCGCACTCGAAATCAAACTAAACTTCGTAAATCACTTTCTAATGATAAAAGAAACTCGCTTAGCCACTAAACCCACCTAATTAGCTAAAATCATAATTAATTAGGCTAATCGCCAATATTAAGAAATTAATCACCCTATTAAGGTCGGGACCTTACATCCCTTCCCTCTAAAAAGAACATTTGGTCCTCCAAATGCCTAAAATACCTCCTCAGGAAGAAGATGAGGATAGGCTTTCCTGATCTGGTCCTTGAGTTCCCACGTAGCCTCCTCTGGACGGTGGTACTTCCATTGAACTTTGACCCATGGAATGGTCTTCGTCCGCAAAACTATCTCCTTAGTGTCTATAATCCGCGCTGGCTGCTCCACATAAGATGCGTCAGACTGAATCTGCAGTGGCTCGTGTGGCAACACATGGGTCAGATCTGGAATGTACTTGTGCAACATCGACACATGGAACACGTTGTGCACACCTGACAACTCAGGCGGCAAGGCAAGACGATACGCAACGTCGCCAATCCGGGTGCGAATTTCAAACGGCCCCACATATCTCTTGGAAAGCTTCCCTTTCTGGCCGAATCTGACAACACCACGCATCGGAGAAACCTTGAGGAACACCTTATCACCAACCTGAAACTCTAATGGCCTCCGTCTCTTATCTGCATAGCTCTTCTGACGATCACTGGATTCCTTCAAACGCATCTGCACAACCTTAACTTTCTCACTGGAATCACCAACCACAGATGATCCATGAAAACTTCATTCTCCTACCTCTTCCCAACACACTGGAGTCCTGCATCTGCGTCCATATAAAGCCTCGAACGGTGCCACGCCAATGCTAGAATGATAACTGTTGTTGTAGGAGAACTCACAAAGGGGTAAACTCTCATCCCAATCTTTTTTCTAATCCAACACACATGCCCGGAGCATATCCTCTAGAGTCTGAATAGTACGCTTTGACTGTCCGTCCGTCTGAGGGTGGTAAGCTGTGCTAAATCTCAACTATGTGCCCATGGATGACTGAAGTGTAGTCCAAAATTGAGAGACAAACTTGGTGTCTTGATCGGATACTATAGATTTAGGCACTCCATGCAATCTGACGATCTCATCATTGTACAACTTGGCCATCTTATTCATAAAATGACCGGTCTTGAATGGTATGAAATGGGCTGACTTGGTTAATCGGTCCACGATCACCCATATAGCATCATTCCCTTTCCTGGTTGTCACACCCCGAAACCGGGCCCTGCAGTGATCCGATTTCGGAATGCGAAATTTTGGAATAAATTTGAAACTTTTGTTATATTTCCCAAGATCCGCGTGAATGAGGATAATAAAATTCCATCACGATCATAGTATATTTTCGTGGAAGCTAATCATGGTGTTACGACCTGGAGTCCGTGGCCAACGGATTACGTGTCGCACTCGACCAATATCATAAAGCCATCATATAAGCCGACTGGCACAAATCATAATTCAAAGAATACTAAGCTGGTAGTAACAGGACTATTTATTTCCCACATATTCAAATTACAATAAACAATGTCTTAATTACAAACCCAAGAAAAAGGCTAACAAAGCCATACAAAAATATCTAACTAAACAGAACTACTACCCCCAATATTTAGATACGAATTTTGGTGCCAAACTTGACATCTAGATGATATCAATGGGCAGCCTCTCACGTCAAACTGGCGGCTCCACCGCCTCCTCCGATCAAACACCTAAAAACAGAAAGAGAGGAATCTGGCACCAAACAAACAGGGTCAGACACGACGGTCTGGCAAGCAAATAAACAAGTAATATGTAATATGGGCATTTATAAAACCTTATGGAATCATTGTAAATCCATTTAAAGAATCTAAACAATAATAGCAATAAATCATGATAAAACGATCGAAAGACCGAACATAAATATCAAGGCAAATAAACGAACAGTCTCTGGAGCATAAATATATCGAAAAGATAACATCCTATGCAAAACATTTAATAATTGGAATTACATTTAAAATCCTGGAAAATAGAGTCAATACGATAAAAGATCGATTTCATAAACATTAACAAATTCAAAGAATATAATGAGTATCAACAAACAAGAATCATAAAACAAATTAATAAACAGATAAAACATTGGCAACCACACATAGCTATATTCTCCTATTACCGAAGTAACAAGAGCAGACAGAACCGTAGCCACTACACGTGGGACCGGAAACAAAATCAGAACCGTAGCCACTATACGTGGGACTGACAGATAAAAAACGTTGCCATGGTCGGTACAGACAGAATCCAAACTGCAGCTGGCGGACAAATTAAGGATCCCAAGCCGGGTGATCAGCCCGACAAGGTGACCTAAGCATAGTGGTGCCTTTAATTTTCAAAACTCGAACCGATACAAATCAAACCATAATAATCCCTTTGGCTCATGGGCTCACACTACAAAGCTCTGGCCCCATCTTGCCTCGAGGTTTTATTTTTGAAATAATAGTCTCTTTGGCTCATGGGCTCGCACTACAAAGCTCTGGCCCCGTCTTGCCTCGAGGTTTTATTTTCAAAGTACTAGTCTTATCGATGAAATCCCGAATGTGACGAACCACTCCAATCTTATTCCAAATCGATTCGGAGAAAACATACGAATTTCCAGGTTAAACCACTCAAATACACATCAAAGTAGTTTGTATAAAATCATGCGATCAATCCTTTCGAACATGGAAAACCACATGATTTTATAACAAATCACCGATGCTATTCAAATTAGTTTACAGAAGAATACAAATACATTCTCTGACTTGAAATGGAATGGAATTGTGTAGAATGACTTGATGACTTACCAAGGAACCATCTCAATGCACATTTAACCTTTAAACATTGATTAATAAGAGAATACGTTTGATGCCAATGAAAATCCACAACATTTAAATGATAAAGTGCGCATTGAGACTTGAAAGATTCCCGGGTAATTTCACATATGCTCATTCTCTCATTGTTCTCATTCCCATTTCACAATTTTCCAAGTATCAAAATTAACCCCAAACTTTCATGGGCTTTCAAGCATAAAAAGGAGATTAATGGGCCTCAAAACAAATAGTAAAAATGGGCTGAAATGGGCCTGAAACCGGCTTGAACAAGAACCAAAAGACAGCCCACACAACACCCAGAAATTGGGCCCTGGACAGGCCTGGGCTCGCTCGAGCGACCCAGGGTCCGCTCCAGCGAAGCCCAGACAGAACCTGGTCTGCTCGAGCGGCCCACTGGGTCGCTTGAGCAGACTGGGCTCTGTCCCAGTTCGGGTCGAGTGCAGAGTTTGCATTTCTTCTCCATTTTCTGATTTTTCTATCCCTTCTTCCCTTATTACATATTTTCACATATATTTGGGCTTCTCCTTGCCAATTCAAGTCCATTAAAACACTAATGCACTAAATCATTCCATTCCCATCAAATAAATCAAATACAAACAAAACATTTCTATATCAAAAACACTAACATTAAGACATTCATAATTGATCCAAGGAGATGCATCACCAAGTGATTTTAAGTAGTTGAAACATCAATTTGGAAAGCCATAAACAATACCAATGTTCAATCATTCAAAGTTAAATCCATCCATTTGTAAGAAGAAAACAATGTAGAATATAAATCCATGAGATTATTCATATCAAGTAATAATCATTATATTAGCTGGATAATCTACTTGCCTTGGTCAAGATAAGATGTAAATCACTCCAAGATGGTCCTCTTATAGTCTCAAGCTCCAAAATCACAAAACCCCCAAAATAGCTAAAGAAGAAGCCCTAGAAACCAACCATTCTCAAATCTCCATGAAAACTCTTTGCATATATAACAAAAACATTCTAAATGGTTTTGAAAACCAAGATTTGAAGAAAGAAATCCATTGCTAACCTTTTTGAAGCTCAAACAAAGAAGAAAGGCTTGGGAAAGTGGTCTCTCCTAGCTCAAATCTCTTGAAAATGATGTCTTTGGAAAGCTTGGAAGGTGGGGAAGAAGATGGGAAAATCATTCCCTCACTTAGCACTCAAGATTAGGGTTTTCAAAGAGGAGGGAGAAAGTGCTAGGAGAAAAACCCTAGACTCCCCTCTTGTTGCAGGAAAATGAAGAATGGGGAAGAAGAAGAGCCCCATGGTGGTTTTATAAAGGGTAAGTGGGCTGGGCCCCATGGGCCCTAATCTTACAAAAGCCAAAACTAACATTTGTGGGTCCCGAATGAGATCGACGAAAAAGACAAAATCGATCAACGAAATATTTACTTTTCAAAAAGTATATTTTCCCCAAATTCTGAAATTTTCAAAATTTATGGGCAGATTTAGTGAAAATGTAATTTTTGCCCATTTTTCTTGAAAAACGCGATTTCAGAGCATCAAATCAAAATGGTCAAAACATGAAAGTTGTTAAACTCAATAAAATGAGTCAAAAGGAGCAAGATTTTTAATTTTTCCAAAATAAGAATAATTTCTCACAGAAATACATTTTACAAAGACTGGGTCAAACTAAAGTCAACGGTCTTCAAAATCTCCAAGGCTATGAAAAATTTACTCAAACTCAAAGACAAAGTCAAAACCAACTCAAATCTCACTTAACAAGTTAAACCATGATTAAAACAATACTAGACAGAGAAATTTGGGGTCGGGGTCTTACACTGGTGTTTGGCAATCCTGACACAAAATCTATAGTGATGTGCTCCCATTTCCACTGGGGAATATCTCACTGATGAAGTAAACCAGGAGGCTTCTTGTGTTCGGTCTTGATCACCTGACACGTGTAACACTTGGAGACGAACTCTGTAATCTCTTTCTTCATACTCATCCACCAATATTGGTTCTTCAAATTTTGATACATCTTAGTGCTGCCCGGATGAATAGAATATCTTGTATGGTGTGCATCTGTCATCAGCTCTGTCTTTATGTCCTGTACATCTAGCACGCACAACCGGTCTTTGCAATACAACACTCCCCCAATCAGTCTGAACTCAGGCCTGTCATCTATGTGCGTAATGATGCACTGTAACGCTGGGTCATCCTTCTGACATTCTTTGATTCTGTTCATTATGTCTGGTTCCCATGCTGCCATGCTAGCAATCATCACCTTCTTGCTGATAGGCCAAACTTCAACGTCCAAGTCTCTGAACTGTTCCATCCATTTCCATTCTGGCACTATACACCCGCTGAATGCTGACTTTCTGCTCAGAGCATCTGCTACCACGTTGACTCTTCCAGGGTGGTACTTGATAGGAAAATCATAATCTTTCATGTACTCCATCCATCTCTGCTGTCTGTTGTTCAATTCATTCTGTGTAAACAGATACTGCAAACTCTTGTGATCTGAGTGCACTTCGAACTTCCCACCATATAAGTAATGTCTCCACATCTTGAGTGCAAGTACAACGGCTGCAAGCTCTAAATCATGGGTGGCGTACTTATTCTCATGTTCTTTCAACTGCCTCGAACCATACGCTATCACCTTGTCGTTTTGCATGAGAACACAACCCAAACCAACTCCTGATGCGTCTGTGTAAACAACAAATCCTCCACTGCCATATGGTAAAGCAAGGATGGGTGTGGTGGTCAGTCTGGTCTTCAACTCTTGGAAGCTTTTCTCACACTCCTCGGTCCAAACAAAAGGAATGTTCTTTCTAGTCAACTTAGTAAGAGGGGCTGCAATAGTAGAGAATCTTTTCACGAATCTCCTATAATAGCCTGCAAGTCCTAGGAAACTACGAATCTCTGCTGCATTTTGTGGACTACCCCAATTGACAACTGCTTCTATCTTCTTGGAATCCACTGCCAATCCTTCCTTGGAAATCACGTGGCCTAGGAATCCCACTTGTTCTAACCAGAACTCACATTTACTCAGCTTGGCATGCAACTGGCTCTCTCTCAAAAGCTGTAATGAAGTCCTCAACTGATGCTCATGTTCTTCCTTCGACTTAGAATAAACTAACACATCATCAATGAATACAACTACGAACTGATCGAGGTAAGGAGTAAATTTCTTGTTCATTAGAGCCATGAACACTGCCGGTGCATTCGTCAAACCAAAGGGCATCACTAGAAAATCAAAGTGGCCATATCTAGTCCGAAACGCTGTCTTAGGAATATCATCCCCTCTGACACGTAACTGATGGTATCCTGAATGTAGATCAATCTTCGAAAAAAACTGTGCTCCCTGTAGCTGATCAAACAACTCATCTATTCTCGGGAATGGGTACTTATTCTTGACTGTCACTTGGTTCAATTGCCGGTAATCGATGCACATCTTCATAGTCCCGTCCTTCTTAACAAACAGTACTGGAGCTCCCCATGTTGATACACTTGGCCTAATGAAGCCCTTATCCAACAGTTCTCCTAACTGAGTCTTCAATTCTTTCAACTCTGCAGGAGCCATTCTGTACGAAGCCTTCGAAATTGGTGTAGTACCTGGTAGTAGCTCTATTGTGAAGTCTATCTCACGCACGGGTGGCAAACCCGGGATCTCCTCCGGAAAAATATCCGGAAACTCGCATACCGGAATCTCATCTATGGGTTTGGACTGCTTGTCTTCCGCGATAAACGCAATGTAACCCTCACATCCGCTCCTCATCAAGCGGTCTGCCTTTAATGTAGAAATCAACCGAGTGGAGGTGGGCTTCTTCGCACCAACAAACTCAACACTACGGTCTACATCCTGTAACCTTATGGTCTTGTTGAAACAATCCAACACCGCACGGTTTGCCGCTAACCAGTCCATACCAAGAATAACATCAAAGTAGGACATCGCCAACACAATCAAATTGGCGGTCAACTAAGTACCTCCAATCTGAACTGTGCACCCAAGATAAACAAAATCACACGCTACTGATCGGCCTATCGGGGTAGCAACCACTAGAACAAACGGTAACATCTCTCTATCCTTCCCAAAATGCAATGCAAATGCTGGTGCAACAAAAGAATGTGTGGAACCTGGATCGAACAAAACTTTAGCATGAAATCCACAAACTGAGAGGGTACCTTCAATGACGTTCTCTGCTGCCTCTGCTTGCTTGTGTGTGATTGCATATGCCTTGCCTAGTTGCCTCAGACGCTGGTACTACTGATGTGGCCTCTGCGCACGATACTGTGGTCGCTGCAATGCTGGAGGTCGCTGCAATGTTGGGGTCTTTGCGGAGCCCTATACTGAGGAGCTGGAGCACATGGTTGTGGCGGCTGGGGAGGTCTGACAATAATTTGCTGCTGCTGCTGTGGTGGTCTAATCTGTACAGGAGGTGCCTGCATCAACGGCTGCGCAGGATAAGGAGGCCTGGGCATCAGAGCTGGAAGTGCTGGGGGTGCGATCCCTGTCTTCGTCGGGAAATGACGAACCTTATGCCTGGGATCTCCACAATGATAGCAAGCACCGGACTGCTTCCTATAGTCACGGGAGTAATGACCTCCACCACAATGTGTACACTCTAATCTCTGCTGCGGCTGTTTGAACCTTGGTTCCATTCTCGGTCTCTTGGGATGCTGGAGAGGAGGAAGAGGAGTAGGAGTAGGAGCAGGTATCATCTGTCTAATAAGCTGTGGCAACATAGACATAATCCTCTGCTGCTCTAACACTATAACACCCTTGAGTGACTCCTCCACCCAGTATGCCTTCTTGACTACTGCATCATACTCTGTCAACTTGCTCTGTTGAACTTGCAATTTGATATCAGGCCTCAGCCCTCTGATAAACCTTCGAACCTTCTTAGACTCTGGCTTGATCAAAGCCGATGCAAATCTAGACAGACGGGTAAACTGGATCTCATACTCTTGAACTGTGAGAGTATCCTATACAATTTGCTCAAATTCCACTATCTTCTGCTCTGTGTAGTGCTCGGGGATGAATTTCTCCTGGAATTGCTTGATGAAAGTCTCCCATGCCTTGTCTTCTTCAACAGTGTCATAAGTGCTCTTGATGGTCTTCCACCATCCTTCAGCTGTCCCACGAAACATATGAGTTGCCAACTGAACCTGCTGCTTACCTGTGCACTTGAACACTTCGAAGATCTTCTCAATCTGCACGGTCCATTCATCTGCCTCTGCGGGATCCTCTACCCCATAGAACTCTGGGGGAAATCTCTTAATAAACTTCTCAACTAGGTCATTGAGATCTTGCTCTTTGGCCCGGGGCTCAGACACCTTTTGCATTACTTCCACCATTGGGCTTGAAAGGCGACTTGGTCCTCTCTCTGTTTCCTATCACGTTCTGTCTGAGCAGTCTGTGATTGTAGATAAGCATTGAGGAACTGCTGGAACTGGCTATCCGCTATGGGAGGTGTAGAACTTGATCCTGATGGTCCACTATTAGCCATGTCACTGCAAGAAAATATGAGTTAGACCCTATGCAACCCAAAACTAGCAACACAAGGTTATAACAACATAGAACATACTACAAACACTAGGCTAACGGTAATCCTCACACGCGTCCTATGGTTTCTATAATTTTTACCCTGAGAAACCATCCATTGCTCTCATACCATTCTGTCACGGCCCTAAAAGAAACTGCGATTCAGATCTTAACATCACTAAGGAAGGACGTCCATGGCTGATTTGTAACAAAATAGGTTTTAAAAAATCTGATCTGGGCAGCATAAATCAGCCATAGTAATCGCATAATAACTCCATGAATTCATGACCAACAAGTGTATAATTAAAGGAGATTCAAGAAGACTATTACCTTGAAGATTTGTAGACTTCAAATCTCTGAAATGAAAGATCAAAATGGCTGAACTCAGACTTGCAATTAGCAAAAACCTTGCTAGAATTTTCTGCAGTAGAATTGCTTTTGATCTTCTTCTCTATTTCACTTCCAAATCTGATTGGCTAAGATGGTGGGATCTTAATCTAGATTTCTAGATGGGATTTGAGAACCTTTTTCTATGGAAAAAAATCTCAGACCTTGAACTATCTTCAAAGAAGAAGAAAGGGGGCTGGACGTGTGGGATGGGACTCTCCTTAATGTTGGACGTCCAAGGGGGGAAGCCTCCTCCTTTTTATAGAAACTTTTGTAATTGCTTTCCTTAAAAGCTATCTCTTCTAATTCTCATAGATGTCCTAAAAGGAAAGTATAATCTAAAGATTTATTTCCTTTTAGAAACACTCCAATTAGAAACGGAAACTAAAGGAACATTCATAAACTTTGGCAATTAGTAATCCCAGTTGCACAACACTTACTAATTTAAGTTTCTAATTCAAAAAGGAAACTTTACTATAGGAATACTAATCTAAAGAGGAGTCCAACCTTCCAAGTAGAGAGACCTACTCAAAATTGGAAACCTTACCCATGGAATTCCCATTATGGACGTCCCACATACTAATGCAAACCATGGCCCACAAATAATTTATCTAGAATTAAATTCATGTATGCCATCAAAAGCCTATTTGAATTTAAACTCAAAATTATTTTTCCACTAAAATAATTCAACCATATGCCATCTAAACATTTTAGGAAACCAAGCCAATCTTGGAAAGTGACTAGAGAAGGGACCAAAAGGCATATTTGCCCTTGGCTCCCAAAATGACCAAAATATCCATGCTAAACCCATAGCAACATAAAGACCATTTTAACCTTAACTCATTCCACTAAAGAGTTATGGTTGAACTCCAGGGACAAATATATAATATAATAAGCTCGTCAGAAAGTGACAGCTGTCTTCGACCTACTAAGTATAATGACCTGAATGCCCCTCTATGTAACATCCATAATCAAGTCAGGTTAACCAATGTACTATCAACCTTCTCGATTACATCTAAACCTTAAAACTTCATATCCTTAACATAATCATCATCCGGATATCATTCTCTTGTTCCAGGGAGTGACCCACAAGTTCAATATCCATATGGAACATCCATATACTAAGATCTTAGATTTTGATGATTAATCGGATAATTCTAAGGGGACGATCATTCCATCATTAGATGGCATAGATTCTATATTGCATCTGCACGTCCCAACTGATCAAGTCCGAGTACCCAAAACACAGAGCTGTTGACCCATGAAAAGAATCTCACCCATAGTGAATTAAAGCACAAGAACTTGATTTCGTCAGTTCATCCACAAATGCTCAAGATTAAGAGCACTGGTCACTCAGTAGCATGAGATGACTTGATCTTTCTCAGTGATAATACTATTTTAGAGATCACACCTACAATGGTCCTATTCAATGCATTGCATATGCACTAATGAGATAAATCCAAAAAAGTCCTCCCATGACTTAGGTAAGTCACCCTGAATACAGGAGAGTCTTTCATTATAACTTATACCAAGATGAAGTGCCCAACTCCATCTTTCAGTTATGAACAATTTTATTGTTTCCAGTGTCCATGAGTCAGACCTATCTGTGTGTAGCCACTACACACCTAATTCATTTACTAGAAACAATGGGCCTTACACAAGCATACATATATACATGTTTAAAGAGAAAATAGTCATTTCATTAAATAACCAGTAAATATCCAGTAACAAAAAATGAGAGTACAGCTAGTGGGCTTTAGGGCATACACCAATCCCAACAAACTCCCACTTGCACTAAAGATCACTACTTCCTAACCTAACACCCATAGATTCAACATGAGAAGTAAAGACTTTCTCAGTAAGAGTCTTAGTGAATGGGTCAGCTAAGTTATTCGCTGAGGCAATATGCTCCACCACTATTTCTCCATCCTGAATGAATTCCCGGATCAAGTGGTACTTTCTCTGAATGTGCTTGCCTTTCTTGTGATTCCTGGGCTCTTTGCACTGTGCTACAGCACCAGTGTTGTCGCAGTACATGACAATCGGTTTTTGCACTGCAGGAACAACTTCCAATTCTAATAGGAATTTTCTGAGCCATACTGCTTCCTTCGCAGCTTCGGATGCCACCACATACTCTGCTTCCATGGTAGAATCAGCAGTACAGGATTGCTTGACACTTCTCCATGATATATCCCCTCCTGACAGAGTAAAGACGTATCCTGAAGTAGACTTTTTGGCATTACTATCAGATTGGAAATCAGAGTCTGTATACGCCAAAGGCGTTAGATCATCTGCTCGAAAGGTTAGCATATAATCTTTCGTTCTCCGAAGATACTTGAATATATGCTTAATAGCTGTCCAATGCATAGGTCCAGGGTTTGACTGATATCTGCTAACCATGCCAACGGTAAAGCAAATATCTGATCTAGTGCATAACATAGCATACTGAGGCTTCCAACAGCCGATGCATATGGAACTCTCCTCATGCTCTCTATCTCTTCAGATGTCTTTGGACATTGATCTCGAGACATTGGTACTCCATGTCTAGAAGGTAACAGGCCTTCTTAGAGTCATGCATGTTAAACTTGACCAATATCTTCTCAATATATGAATATTGGGATAAGGCTAACATCTTATTCTTGCGATCACGCAAAAGCTTGATCCCTAAGATATAGCTGGCCTCACCCAAATCCTTCATCTGAAATTGAGAGGATAACCAAACCTTTGTGGATGACAATATACCTACATCATTTCCAATGAGCAATATGTCATCTACATACAGAACAAAAAATGCAACTGCTTTTCCACTTCCTTTCTTATACACACATGGTTCATCAATGTTTTGATCAAAGCCAAAAGATTTGACTGCCTGATTAAACTTGATGTTCCATGCTCTAGATGCTTGCTTCAGTCCATAAATGGACTTCTTAAGTTTACAAACCATGTTATCTTGGCCACTAGCAATGAAACCCTCTAGTTGCATCATATAGATGCATTCGTCAAGACTTCCATTAAGAAAAGCTATCTTGACATCCATCTGTCATATCTCGTAGTCATAATGACATGCGATGGCCAAGAGAATCCTTATGGACTTAAGCATAGCCACTAGTGAAAAGGTTTCCTCATAATCGATACCCTCTTTCTGAGTATATCCTTTCGCCACCAGTCTTGCTTTGAAGGTTTCCACCTTCCCATCCACTTCTCTCTTCCTCTTGTAGATCCACTTGCACCCTATGGGTTTAATCCCTTCAGGTGCATCTACAAGTTCCCGGACTTGATTGGAATACAAAGAATCCATTTCAGATTTCATCGCTTGCAGCCACATGTCAGCATCTATATCCGTTACTGCTTCATCATAACTAGTAGGATCCTCAACCAGATCTTCAGAGTCTGTCTTAAAAGACTCTCCTAGATATCTTTCTGGCTGTCTAGAAATTCTCCCACTACGATGAGGCTCCGGAGTGTTAAAAGGAATATCTTGTTCATCTACTGTCTTAGGATCTAGTACAGATGTTATAGGAGATCCCGGAAGAATCTCCTCAAGGGCTTCTTTACAACTAAGCTCTTGGTACATCATACAATCATCCTCCAAGTACCTAGCATGAGTGCTGATAAGCACTTTTTGCTCCTTTGGATGATAAAAGATGCCACCTCTCGTTCCCTTAGGATACCCAATGAAGTAGCACATTTCCGATCTGGGTTCCATCTTGGTAGCTTTATCATTCAGTACATAGGCCGGACAACCCCAAATGTGGATATGTCTTAAACTAGGTTTTCGACCTGTCCACATTTCTTGCGGTGTCTTAGGTACTGATTTAGAAGGTACCAGATTTAAAATGTATGCTGCTGCTTCTAGGGCATATCTCCAAAAAGATATAGGTAGGGTTGCATGACTCATCATGGACCTTACCATATCAAGAAGGGTACGGTTTCTTCTCTCTGCTACACCATTTTGCTAGGGTGTACCCGGTGCAGACAACTGAGACACAATCCCATGTTGTGTGAGGTACTCTTTGAACTCACCCAGGAGGTACTCGCCACCTCGATCAGATCGAAGGGCTTTGATATGTTTCCCTAGTTGTAACTCCGCCTCAGCCTTGAATTGCTTGAATTTATCAAACGCCTCAGACTTGCGTCGCATTAAGTACACATATCCATACCTAGAGTAATCATCAGTGAAGGTGATGTAATACTCATACCCTCCTCGAGCCGGTTTGTTCATAGGACCACACACATCAGTGTGAATCAATTCTAACAACTCCTTTGACCTTAGTCCCTTTCCAGAGAATGACCTTTTGGTCATCTTTCCCTTGAGACAAGATTCGCACTTAGGAAAAGGTTTGAAATCTAATGAGCTCAAAGGCCCATCTTCTACCAACCTCTGAATCCATTTTAGGTTAATGTGACCCAAACGTAAGTGCCAAAGATATGTGTCATTGATTGAAGATACCTTCCTTTTAAGGGAAGTTGAGTGTTCTTGTTGTACATTATGCAGTGTGGGAGCAATAGGATATATATAAAATAAGTTGTCATGCATTCTACCGAAACATATAATATTCCATCTCTACTGATATCAACACCAGAATGGAAGGAAACTGAATAATTAAATTCAATGAGTCTGGAAACTGAAATTAAATTCTTCCTCATGTCCGGAACATAGAAAACATTATTTAAAACTAATATCCTATCACATGGAAAATGTAAGGAAACAACTCCTACTGCAACTGCCCAAACTTTAGCTCCAGTTCCAACTCTAAAGGTAAACTCTCCTTTCTCAATCTTCTGCATTATCTGAAACCCCTGCAATGAATTGCAGATATGATTAGTGGCTCCTGAGTCTACTATCCATGAATCAGTACAGGGAAATCAGGCAAATAAATGGTCAAAAATGTCAACGAAAAATACAGAAGAAAAAAGAATAAAAAAACAGCAAAAACGGACACAAAACGGGACAAAAGGGGGAAAAAACCCCCCAGGGTCACAGGCCCTTGCGACCCTGGATCGCCCGGTGGGCCCCGGAAACCCCATTTTTCGCCTTTTTTTGCGATTCGAAGCGTCCGGCCGCTGGTATTTTCCAAAATTCATACTTTTGAGACACCAAATCCTCTGACATCTGTAAAAAACATGGGTTAATCATCAAGAGTATCGAAATCAACATTGATCGCCAACTAGTCAACCAAAAAAAAGTGTGCTTTCTACTCGACCGATCGAGAAATCGACAGGACAGATGGCACCGACCCGCTGTTGGCAACCAACACCTGAAGTTACATGGTCATCCGATGTTGATCTACATGAAGATCCATCGATGATCATCGCTAGAAGAATCCCGAAAGACGCGGCACGGCCCGCGACTCTTCAACTGCTCGGCGACCACTTAATGCGATTAATTGACTAGCTTTATTACAGTCATTAATCCATTTCTTTGGACGGACCAATCAGAAGCAAGCATCCGGGAGTTACAAGTCAAGAGATTCATGGCATTTAACCCATGAAACTCCTCCCATCATGGCGATTAAAGGCGATTAAATGCCCTCAATCTCCTCCGGCCAATCAGAAGCCAAGAAAAAGGAGTTACAAAATAAAGAATTCAATCTTGTAACTCCTCCCTTTATGTAGCTTTATGACAATTAAGGCTCATAAACCCTCCTAAATGACTACCTAAAAGCCTATAAATAGGAGAGCATTCCAAAAAAAGAAGAGACACGGACAAAGAATAGAAATTCAGAGAAGGAAAGAGAGAAAACTCTGCGGAAGTTCTACACCGACCACCGCTACAAGGTGATAAAAAGTCCCTTGGGGGGTACCCCCCCCAAGGTCCTTGCCTTCTCCTTCTGCCTCCAAATGGCTTAGACGTGGCTTTTCAGCCCGTCTACTCGGCTTTTTATTGGACATAGGACCTCCTTTTGGTCTTTGTCCTCTAAAAACCTGAGGTTATAGCCAAGCCAAGCGAATCAATAGCATCATCTGTTCTCATCTGCATGGATGATGGCGAAGTCCACATATGGCTTGCGACCGTCAATCTGAACGGGTCCCCCACAATCTCCTGAGAAGTTAGATCCTCCTTTTCTTGCTTTTCATTGTAGTCTGTATTTTTTTAAAAGAGACAAAAATCACAACTCTTCTCTTTAATTAATGATAAGGATTGTAAATCGGCTATTAACGCCAAAAATCGGCTATAAATGCCAAAATCGGCTTTAAATGAAAAAAAAATCGACTTTCACGGTAAATCAAGAAAATGTCTATTTTCTTAAATATATGTGCAATGGAAAACTTGAAAGAAGTTGATTTCTTTTTTACTTGCGAAGGTTGATCTCTGGATCACCACTTGCAATTCCAAGTAAAAATAGAAAATCTGGCACACCCACACAAAAGAATTGTTGATGCACGCCTCTGCCCCCCGGTTACGAAAGGGTCGGATCCAACGGACTCCCACGTCCGTCGACCTCGGTAGGACCAGGCAGGAGCGCGGTCCATCAAGCTGGCACACCTGGTGGGACCCGTTCATTTGAGAACACGATGCTAGAAATGAAATATTTGCATACAATATCTTTTGCTCTATGCTTATATTTCTTTTCTCGATTCCTTGGCTACTTTCTAATTTGTGGCCTATGTTGGATTCCGCATCTAAAAAAAAAAGAGATGAGATTTTTTGGAAAATTTCTAATTCTTTGAATTCATTTCCACTCTCTCTTTTCAAAAAAAAAATCAGATTTTTCATTTTGAATTCAAAATTGAGAAACCTTGATCCTTTCCTATCGTTCATCGTGCTTGTTGAAATGTTGAGCCTATTCGACTAAGGTTTTGGGCCTCTTTTCTCTTCGATGAGTTCATTAAAGATCTAAAAAAAAAACAAAAAAAGAATCAGATTTTTTCATTTTGAATTCAAAATTGAGAAACCTTGATCCTTTCCTATCGTTCATCGTGCTTGCAGAAATGTTGAGTTCGACTATGGTTTTGGGCCATCGTTTCTCTTCGATGAGTTTATTAAAAATCTAAAAAAAAATAAAATAAATAATAATAAAAAAAATTAGATTTCTCAATTTGGATTCAAAATTTAGAAACCTTGATCCTTTCCTATCGTTCATCGTGCTTGCAGAAATGTTGAGCCTGTTCGACTAAGGTTTTGGGCCATCGTTTCTCTTCGATGAATTCATTAAAAATCTAAAAAAAAATAATAAATAAATAACAAAAAAAAACAAAAATTAGATTTCTCAGTTTGGATTCAAAATTTAGAAACCTTGATCCTTTCCTATCGTTCATCGTGCTTGCAGAAATGTTGAGCCTGTTCGACTAAGGTTTTAGGCCATCGTTTCTCTTCGATGAGTTCATTAAAAATTTAAAAAGAAAATAAATAAATAAATAACATAAAAAAACAAAAAATTAGATTTCTCAGTTTGGATTCAAAATTTAGAAACCTTGATCCTTTCCTATCGTTCATCGTGCTTGCAGAAATGTTAAGCCTGTTCGACTAAGGTTTTGGGCCATCGTTTCTCTTCGATGAGTTCATTAAAAATCTAAAAAGAAAATAAATAAATAAATAAATAAAAAATAGATTTCTCAATTTGGATTCAAAATTGAGAAACCTTGATCCTTTCCTATCGTTCATCGTGCTTGCAGAAATGTTGAGCCTATTCGACTAAGGTTTTGGGCCATCGTTTCTCTTCGATGAGTTCATTAAAAATCTAAAAAAAATAAAAAAAATAAATAACAAAAAAAAATAGATTTCTCAGTTTGGAATCAAAATTGAGAAACCTTGATCCTTTCCTATCGTTCATCGTGCTTGTAGAAATGTTGAGCCTGTTCGACTAAGGTTTTGGGCCAACGTTTCTCTTCGATGATTTCATAAAAAATCTAAAGAAATAAAAAATAAATAAATAACAAATAAAACAAAAAAAATCAGATTTTTCATTTTGAATTCAAAATTGAGAAACCTTGATCCTTTCCTATCGTTCATCGTGCTTACAGAAATGTTGAGCCTATTCGACTAAGGTTTTTGGGCCATCGTTTCTCTTCGATAAGTTCATTAAAAATAAAAAAAATATATATATAAAAAAAACAAAAAAAAGACATAGACCACTAAGGTTAAACCAACTGCGTTCTTTGATCATGGTTGATTCAAGAAAAGCCTTGTCCAGAGTGTGGAGACAACTTGACTGTTCTAGGCAAGGGTCCTCCAAACGGGTTCATTAAGTAATCGTACCCTTACCTGGAGACAATTCTATCAATCGAGATTTCATAAGACTGGGTTAGGAGGCCTATGTGTACTCTGTCGTCTTTTAAATAAATTTTTTTTAAAAATAAATTTTTAAAAATAAAAATTTTAAAATAAAAAATAAAAAATAAAAAAAATTCAAAAATAAATAAATAAAAGATTTAAAAAAAATCTTCAAAAAAAAAAATTCCGTCATTTTGGGTTTAGATTGGAGAAATCTTGGTCTTCTCCTTTCTGAGCAATGGGGCTCGCGGAAATCGCTGAGCCCGTGTTCAGATTGGAGTGCCTTTTGCTCTCTTTGATGAACCCGATATTGGTCTTTCAAAAAAAAAAACTCATCAATTTTGGATTCAGATCCGAGAAATTATGGTTCATTTCTTTCTGAGCACTGGCGCTCGCGGAAATCGCTGAGCCCGTATTCAGATCGGAATACCATCTGCTCTCTTTGATGAATCCAATCTTGACCTTTCAAAACAGAGCATCTCATTTCATGGATGCGGTCTTAAAACATTTGTGTCTAGCAGTACTAGTACGCCCTTTCAGGGTCTACTGTATTGCGACCGGCACATTTGTAACTCCAACTTTATATTCTTCTTACCTCGAGCAAGCTCTGCTTCTCGATAAGTTGAATTTAAGTTAACAACTGCTTATAGCAGTCACTGGGACGCTCATTCTGGGCTTACCATACCTGCGATCAGAACAATTGTACCCTCTATGGCATTTTGCCTTATTCATATTGCTTGGGTCACCTCCCTCGAGCGATTTGAAAAGACAAAACCATAGAACTTCCCATTTATGATCATTATATTCTTGTGATTACTAATGGATGTGGTCTTGTTTCAGAAATTCTAAAAAAAAACTAACAATGGCAGCATCACTTACCATTACTTTCGATGAGAGCAAGCACCAAGTCATGCTTCAACAGAAGCAAACTACGTGCACCTACAAGCGCCCCATCAGCTGCCGAAGCGTCAACTCTCTTGGCAACTCTCTGAACTCCGGGTCGACCTCGACTCCCCGGACTATTGTCTTTGGGACGCTGGGACCATTCCCACTTCCTGAGGAACAAACTGCTCCCTCCAAGAAGCAGAAACTCGCCTCTCAACGTGTCACTACCGTGACACCAAAGGCGAGCACCAGAAGGCCCGAAGCCCGTGGCAGCCCCACGAAGCCTCGACTAGCAAACGACCAGGTCTATCCCATGACTTGGTCCCCAAGACCTTCACCAAAACAGAAAAGGTCCCAAACATCTACCAAGCCAGCATTCCTGGCCCCACTCAAGGAGAACCAGTTCTACCCTCTTGCTTACATGAAAGAGGAGAGACCCATCTCCAATCTAACTCTCAAGTCAACCCAGCATGAGCCGGCTTGTTCCTACAAGCCCAAAATCAAGTCATGCATCACAAAGCCTCTGCAAGCACTTGCTAAGGCCTACAAACCTGCAGTTCGACCCTTCATCTCTACAGGGGCCGAACTCCAAAAATTCAAAGCTTTGCTGCAACAGGCGAAGGACAGGGTTCGCATCCTGTCCTTGCCCAGCTACAAAGAAGACAGGCTCGGCTGCTGCGCCCGAGGGAGCACATCCTTCATTGTCAAAGCCCAGCCAGAGCTGACCGAAGCTCAAGTTGCTCGTCGTATACGCCGCCGCGCGTCGTATCAGCAAAAGAGACTAGAGAAGCAAAGGACCTAGCCTCCTACACTTCAAATCTCTCCCAAATGGGTCGAAAAAGAAAGACCCAACCAAGTTGCTGCTGTCCATATGGTTGGAAAAACCAGAAGGCGCCAAAAGTCAGCAATAAAAATCTATGTCCGACGTCTGATGACCCGCAGCGTCTCCAGGACAAGAAGACATTCAGAAGAATCCCCTGTTCTTTCAAGCAAAGGACTGCAGAGTGATCCTTCCTGAAGCTCTTCTTAAAAAAGAATGAGCCCCAGCTCAGTCACCAGGATAGTTTCTTCGTTCGAATCACGAAAGATGAATGTCTTGGCTACAAACTCTAAGCCACCACCCCGTAATCCACCTCAAGATGATGCGATCACCCGCATCCAGCAGTTGGAACAAGGCCAACAGAGAATTGAAACTCTGATGGAAAACCTTTTCCTCGCCTTCCAAAATCAGGCGAGCAATGAACCTCCTCCGAATCATCAAGACGATGAGGTAAATGGAGAAGAAAATGAGTCACGTGCCCTTACCAAAAAGGACGTAGACAGTATCCTCGCCAAAGCAAAAGAAGAGGATATACTCAAGGAGCATGGGATCAAGCCACCATATCCCTTATGGATGGACTCGGTCCCGTTCCCCACCAAATTTAAGCATCCTACTCTCCAAATATATACGGGGAAAGGATCAGCCAGACAGCACGTCATCCACTTCAAGATCCTGACGGGAGCTATCGCGGATCAAGATGCACTCAAGATCCGCCTCTTTGCAAGTACCCTAAAAGGTACGACCTTCGATTAGTACTCCACTCTGCTGCAGGGCTCGATCCAAAACTGGGCCATGCTAGAGACACGCTTCCTAACTCACTTCAAAGGTGAGGATCATCCCACTACTATGGCTCAGCTGTGCAGCCTAAAACAGGGGGAGAATGAGTCAAAATATGACTTCATTCATAAGTGGAAAGCAATGGCATACAAATGCTCTGATGTAGCCCTTCAAGCATCGCTAGTCGACATCTGCAGAAACAACATGAGAGCTAGAATCCGCTCCATGATCATCGTCAACAAATCAAAAAACCTGGGAGAACTCCTAGAAGCTTCCATGGAAGCTGAAACGGTGATTAAAGACCTCAACAGTCAGAAATCATTAAGAAAAGAGCCAACCGCCATTGCAACCTCTAAACCAAAAAAGAAAGAGGTCCTTAATGTGCAGACTAAGTCAGCTCCTCAGCCACCAAAGAAAGCTGAAAACAAAGCTGCTGGTAAGAGAACTGAACTCTCAGATGCCTTCAAAGAATGAGTAGAGAAGAAATACCGGTTTGATGAAGATGTTGATGAAATCTTCGGGGCTCTTGTGGCAAACGGCAAGCTCACCTTGCCTGAACCAAAAAGATCGGGTGATGTTGGCAATGCCAATGATCCTAGGTACTGTCCATACCATCAGATGATCTCGCATCCTCTCAATCAATGCTTCGTTGTGAGGGAGAAAATAAATGAGATGTGGAAAAACGGAGTCATCACCTTTGACAAAAACTATGGGTCTGCCTCCGTCAACATGGTGACATGTGGACAAACATCAAAATCACCGAAGAAGAAGATCACTACTTCCTTTAAGGTGATAAACTCAATCCAAGCATCCGAGCAACTGGTTCCTTACCCGACACCAGACGGACAACCCATATGGGTACATCCCGATCTCCTGGAGGATGAAAATTGGGAGGTCGTGAAAACAAAGCCTATAGCTCAACAGTGAAGGCAGGTTAGGAAATATCACCTTAAGCTCAAACGGCAAGAGAAGACCCAGCCAAAACAAGAAGTCAAAGAAAAGGCAGAGGCTTCCTCTACTGCTTCACTGGAGGCAACAAAAACAACCATTCCAGAGACTTCAAAGGGGGTAAGAACATTCACTCTCAGTGATTTCATGCCACCTTAATTCAAAGAAGCCACACAGGAGGTATCATACTCTTGCAATTCGGTAGTTGGATTCTCCATTGATGGATACGAGTCCAGCGACACCGATGATGGATTCGAATCCAACTACACAGACGAGTGGGAGGAGTCCCTTGAAATAGGAGAATACCTTTACGATGAAGAATGGGTTCCTGAGTCTCATCTTATGCCAGTAATCTGGTATAACCCCCTACAGCCACAAGGATCCTGGTCTGATGATGAAGAAGTCCAAGAGGCTGTACAAGAAAATGCTGCTGACCCAGCACCTCTCATTGCTCCAGTGGAAATCAACAATGTTGAGCCACAAAGAGCTGATGAAGAAGAAGATTTGGCTCCCATGCCTGATCTTGAAGAATATGCAAGGATCTTGCAGCGTCTCGCTCACAAGAGCAAGACCGCATCAACGAGCCTCCTCACAATCCAGAGCCTGAACTCCCTGAAGACCATCAGGTACATCCTCCCTTAACTCCTGAAAATGGAGAAAATTGCTGGATAGACGATCCTCTTACATCCGAGGATGAGTCTGACTTCGATCAGGCAACGTCTCCCGTCAGAGCTTCCTGTAACGTAATAATTCGGGATTATAGCTCTTCCGAAGCATCGTCTGATGAGAGCACTTACACTCCAGCAACGCCTAGCAATGTATCTTCTGGAGCCACCTCATCTCATGTGACATTCACTGAGTTGACACCCTCTCAGGTTTCTTCTCCTGAGACTGTGACTTCAAAGTTCACACCCTTCCTGACTGAAAAATTCCCAGCTATTGATGCTTGGGATGATGAATTGGTCAACGAAGAAGAAAGGTTGCTGCATGTTGTTCAAGACTTGTTCCTGAAAAATTCTCCGTGCAACACAATCACTGAGGATGGCAACTCCGCTGCTGATACATCCTCAGCAAATGAAAAACGACAGCCTCTTGATCCTGAAGACAATCTTCCAAATGAAGACCCTTCTCAAGAAGCTCTCGAAGTTGGTAGAGGCACCCGCTTTGGCCGGGACTACCACAAAAATTACAACCAATCTTCCTTTACATATGTAAATCCTTCGGGAAAAGATGTTGTAAGCGCCCCTAGTGGCAATAATGATGAACATGCAAGCCCTAAGGAGGCTTTCAAGTATGACTTGATTGAACACTTCAAGCACATACCTGCACGTCTGCACATCCTAGATTTGTTGCGAATGTCTCCGCACACTCGTGATAATCTCATCTCAGAATTACAAAAGCTGAATGAGGATGTCGACAGACATGCCCCACAAGTCCTCCAAATTGAAATGGATTACCGGGTCAAAAACTCAGAAGCCTCCTCAAAGGGAGAAAAGAAGAACACTGAAGGATCATGCATTGAATGCCTCTCGGTTAAAAAAGCAGCCAGTACAACCATCACCTTCACAAAGGACGACCTCCTACTTGGTGAAACAAGGCATAACCGACCCCTGTACTTCACAGGGTACATCAAGGAAATGCCTATGCACAGAGTTAAGATCGACCCAGGTTTTGCACTCAACCTCATCTCCACATCGGCTCTCGAATAGTTGGGCATCCCACCCAACAAGCTGAGCCACACATCTGTATCTATCTTTGGATACGATGGGAGTACTCAAAGGCCTATCGGCAAAATCAGGTTCAAGTTGCAGATCGGTGATCTTATTTCTGAGGTCACTATGTATGCAATAAAAACCCCTTCATGCGACAACATCCTTCTCGGATGCCCTTGGATCCACGAGAATGGTGTTGTCCCTTCAACTCTACATCAATGCATCAAGTTTGTTAGTGACGACGGCATGATACATCGAGTCTTTGCGGACAGAAAACCTTTCAAAGGTAAAGAAATCCACTTTGCAGACTCACAAATGTATGAAGGTGAAAAAGAAGAAGAGGAGAAGCACGCAGCACCCTTTGCCGAAAATCACCAGAAAGATAAAGGCAAGGCTCCTCAACAATCACCGGAAGAAAACAAATCATCCTGTAAATCTGAAGAGAGCATTCAAACTCCCTTCATCATCTCCCTCAAACCATCAAAACCTTTGGTCATCACAACTAAAGTGAAGAAGGCAATGCAAAAGCCTGGGGGCAAATTTGTTGTCTCTTTCGTGTCTATCATGCAAGACACGGACTCGGATTCAGAGCCAGAAGACGACACATCATCAAGCCAAGCTGATAATCAGTAAGTTCAGCCTACTCTTACTCCAATGGAGACAACATCTGACCTAGTAGATCCTACGTCAGCTTCCTTCGTTGTTCCAGCAACTTCAGCAAAGGAAAAGCCAATCTTTTTCCTTAGATCGGATGCTTCTTCATCAAACTCCATGCTTGAACGTTTCCAAAATAAAGGTATGCATCAACTATCCTTATATAGTTCTATGGCACAAGCTATTATGAAGAAAATGGGCTATGACGCTCAAAACCCAGTCGGTTTGGGAGAAGGACGCGGTATTCTCACGCCATTGGGGCCCGTCTTGACCAAAAGCCAGCTGGAAGATTGGAGACTCTACGGCTATGTAGAAAAGTCTTCACACGGGTTAGGGTATGATCCCGAAACTCCCCTGAGACAGTTGACACAAAGGCTTAAAAGTCAACATACTGACCAAGCCTCAACATCTCAAGTCCATGAAGACATCGATCTCCCTGGATATCTCTTCGATGAGTCACCTGATAAAGATCCAGGAAGCTCATCCAATTGGCACGATTTCTCCGAAAATGAAGAGGAGTTATCCGATGGCACAGACGTGTGGTCTTCTGACCCAGAAGAACCCTCATCTCCAAAAGAAGTAGCCTACTTCGACCTGGTTTCAACAGGCGATTGGGATCATCTCATACCAAGCCTTGGGAAAATTACCGATCAAGAAGACCCGTGGAAAGGAACAAAACCTTGGTCTGGAAATGCCCTTGAAACTCTAGAAGGTTTCGTTGAGCTGGAAGCCTCCGAAAATATTGTGGAGGAACCACCTTCGAACCTTCTAATAGAAGATCCTGCATCCTACAGCGATCTCATGGCCTTTTGAAGCCTGGGGTATGGACATCATAGGTCCTATTTCTCCCCCTTCGAGCAAAGGTCATCGCTTCATCTTCGCCGCTACGGATTATTTCTCCAAGTGGTCAGAAGCATTTGTGTTCAACGAAATGAAGACCTCATCAGTCCTTCAGTTCCTGCGCACCAACATCATTTGTCGTTTTGGCATACCCAAAAGATTCGTCCATGATAATGGACCACAATTCCGGGATCATCGATTCTACAGGTTCTGCGACAAATACAAAATCCAAAGTTGTCCTTTGACTCCATACAATCCGGCAGCAAACGGGTTAGCAGAAGTTTTCAACAAGACACTCTGCAAAATCCTCAAAAATGGTCTCTAGTCATAAAAGAGACTGGAGTGACAAAACGTCTGAAGCTTTGTGTGCCTATCGAACCACCGTTCGAGGACCAACCCATAGCACACCATTCTCCTTGGTCTATGGATGCGAAGCTGTCGTGCCCTTTGAAGTACAAATTCCTTCCTTGAGGGTATTCTTGCAAAATGACATGACTCAAGAAAGCAATGTCAAATTGCGACTCCATGAGCTGGACAATCTCGATGAGAGACAGCTCGAAGCTCAACAAAGCATTGAACTTTACCAAGCAAGCATGGCAGGATCTTTCGACAAAAAGGTCAGGCAACGCGCCTACAAAAAGGGTGACTTGGTCCTTGCGGTAAAAAGACCAATGGTCTTCGCTCACAAGTCCAAAGGCAAATTTGAGCCAAAATGGGAGGGACCCTACGTCATCGACAAGGTTTTCTTCAACGGCGCATACGCACTCCTAAACATGGAAGGTGACAGATGTATGCTGCCCATCAATGGCAAGCTCTTAAAGCGGTACTACCCTTGAAGACTTACCCAACTGGGTAAGAGCAATGCCTATACGGCCAAAACTGGTTTCTAGGTACACGCTTGCTAAACCCACCTTTTTTTAGAATTTCCATATCAAACGTTGAAATTTCTAAAAATTTAAACAATGCTTACTTTCATCGTTTCATTGTTAAAAAAACCCAAGTTTAGGAATCTTTCCCTAACTTGACCAAAATTTTCAACCCTTGAACTCAAAATTCATGGTTTCAAATAAAATCCGGATTCAGGGATTTCCACCCTAGTCCACCCTGCCTTTTACCGCCAAAGTGGTTTTAGGTCAAAACTTATGACCCTCGTGTCTTTAAACAAAAAAAAATGGTTTTTCAAAAAGCCGCGGGGAAGCGACGTTTAGTCGATACTCGCACAAATCAGAAGCATGCGAACCACGTTCGACACTTCCAAAATCGCAGGGAAGCGACATTTCGTCGATACTTGCAAAATCCAAAACCGTGGAGATGCAACATTTCAGTTGATATCCATAACCCAAATCTCAAAGGTTCGAAAAAACCTAAAAACCGTGGAGACGAACATTTCAGTTGATAACCACAACCCAAGTTTCAAAGGTTCGAAAAAACCTAAAAAACCATGGAGACGCAACATTTCAGTTGATATCCATAACCCAAATGTTCAAGAAAACGACAAATTTCAAAAATCGTCGGGAAACGACATCAAGTCAATACCCGCAAAACCAAATTTTTTGAAAAGCAAGGATGCGACATTCCATCGATACTTGCACCCAAATCCGCGAGGATGAGACATTCCATCGATACTCGCAATCGAATGAGCAAGGATGCGACATTCCATCAATACTTGCAAGAACATTCAGCAGGGAGGCGATTTTTAGTCGATACTTGCATTTTTGAAAACCAAACCGGCTATAAATGCCACAAAAATGGCTATAGATGCCACCAAAACAGGCTATAAATGCCACAAACCAGCTATCAATGCCACAAAACAAAACCGGCTATCAATGCCATAAAAAAATTGGCTTTCAAAAAAACCCGGCTATTAGTGCCACAAACCCGGCTATAGATGCCACAAAACAAACTCGGCTATCAATGCCACAAAAAAGCTGGCTCTCATGCCAAAATCGGCTTCCATGCCACAAACAAAAATCTGGCTTCCATGCCAAAACAATCATTTGACAAAAGATTTTAACAAAATGACAAGCTTTTGATCAAATCCCATTTAGCAATTACTTTTATCACAAAAAGATTTAAGTGAGTGTAGGGAAAACAAAAAAAAAGAGTACCAAAAAATACATGTGGTACCAAAAAAAAGAAAGTGTTCACAAGCACTACAAAAGAAAAAGAAAATTACAAAAAAAAATACATGTGGCACCAAAAAAAAAAGAAAGTGTTCACAAGCACTACAAAAAAAAAGAAAAGTACCAAAAAAATACAAGTGGTACCAAAAAAGAGAGAAGGATGGTTTCTGTTAAAAAAAAAAACAGGAGCTCAATTAAAAATGGTCTCCATCCAAGAGTTCAGCTCCTCAAGCAAACTTTTGGCCTCAGCCGTCAGGGATTCCAGGGCACGATTCTTCAAGAACTTGCCATGAGATGTTGGGGTGGGCTGTAACCCTTCTTTCGCACCGGGAAGCTTACCCCGAGCAGTTTGCCCTTGTTTGTTCTCTTTAGACTTCCTTTTAAGAACTCGATCGGCATCTGCAACCCGGTGAATCAGAGCACTCTCCCTATCACGAGCCTCTGTTACTGGAGCCCACTTGGCAGCGACTTATGCCTGCAGATGCTCAAGACGTTTCCTGGCCTCATCGACCTCCCTATCAAGGATGTTAAGGTCATGTGTCAGCCCAATGATGTTTAGCTCTTCTAAATTCTTCTCTCGGACTATCTGCTTCTTGCTTTGTGTAGCCTCATCCAGGTTAGACTGAGCCTTATCCGCAGGGTCCAGGAACATTTCCTTAAAGAATTGGCCGTCAGGAAAACCCATGGTCTCAAACCACCTGTCACCCAGCTCAATGATCCTATCAACGATCGCCCTGGGACTTGTGACATCAAGACCAGCCTCTTCGGCATCACCGAGAATCTCACGCACATGCTGGATCATCCCAAATCCGGCATCTAAGTGCCTAGAAAGCAGAGTCTCAATCCAAGAGCTCAGGACCCGCACCACCACTTTCTTCTCAAAAAGAAGAGATGGCCCAGCTGAAGATTTGCCCAACTCTGTTGGTCGACTGCTCATGTCATCACTCGTTGGAAGAGTAACAAAAGAACTCTTTCCAGTTGAAGCTGCTAATGTTCGAGAAGGAATCTCAGCACGAGGTATCTCCTCAACAGTGTCAGAACTGGTCCCAGGAGTCTCTACCTCTGGATCGACCTTTGGCATCTCTTGCTCTGGTTCTGAAGGAAGCGACGGACTCTCCTTTGTCACCTCAAAACCTGCCAAAGAAACACAAAAAGGTATGAACATGATCCTGTTTCAAAATCATTATCAGGGTTATTACTACAAAATACCTTCTTCGACGACTGGCGGAACACTTTCTTCCCCCATGAACTCATCGGAAGCATCATCAACATTTGCGTCCATCGATGGTTCAAAGTCATCGGAATCCTGTGGCATGTCAGCTGACAAGAAAAATGTTAGCAAACCAAGTCACAGATAAAAAAAAAGAATAAAACAAAAGAAGTCATATCAATTGGAGATTCAGGATCCACTCCAGAGTCCCTCGGTTCTTCTTCAGGTGCCCCGACAGGATCCGTCACCACCTCATCGGTTGGAACCTCAGGCATCACCAAGTCTTCCTCTGCTAAAAAAAAAGAAAAGCAGAAACAAGAAGCAAATCAGAACATGGAATAATCCCATGAAAAGAAATGGAAAGAGAAAAAGGAAGAATCATACCTTAACCAACGGTCTCTTCTTCTCGGCTTCTCTTCTCTGGAGGCTCGTCAGCATCTACTGGCACATCCTGATTAATAGTAAGAGGGACTTCCAAGTCAGGAGAGTCCTCATGCTGCCCCTTGCTGCGATGATGACTCCTCCTCCTCTTACTCCTACGGGCTCGCTTCTTAGAGGAACCTGCCCCATTGTCAGAGTCAGGTCTTCCACTTGACTCCTCACCGGATGGTCTACTCTTGCCAGTAGACTCCACGGAAGCTTGCCTTTGTGCCACTTGCATCCAAGCACCAAGTTCGGCTTCCTCCTATTCTAGCTGCTCTAAAGCCTCATCAGGTATTTCTCGAATAGCTTCAGAACCAATGACACCCTGGTCACCGAGAAAGCCTATCTTGTGCTTCTGTCCAGAAAGGAAGGCCCAAACTTCCTTTCGCCGGACGCCATCCGACTTTCCAAGACCCTTTCCAGATGCCAGCTTCACATCAAGCTCCTTCTTCGAAAGCCCCCGATGTGCCGAAAAGCTCTCCACGAACCACTTCGCAAAGCCGGCAGTCCGGAAAGTCAACAACACAGGATAAGAGATCATGGCTGTAGTGTCTTCAGCACTATAGAAAGCCCATGCATTTCTCCCGTCCTGTAAACCTCCAAAGCGCTTCACCATGCTTGAAGGCGCTCCAACAACGCCTTGAGAAAAGCCCAACTGCATAGCAAAGCGAGAGGGTACATACGGCTGGTGTCGATGAAAAGATGTCTGCGGTACACCATCGTGCCAACACGTATGCTGAAAAGCCACTCCTTCTCTGCATTCGTCAAGGAGTAACGCCTTCCTGACCCCGCCCTGGTAGAGTCTCGAGAGGCACCAAAATCAAAAGCCTTCTTCCGCAACTCTGGAGAAAGCTTCACTGAAGACTGCCCCATCTCGATGTCCCTGAACCGTCGGATCCTCATGCGGGCAAACAAAAGTGATTCGGACACGGCTTTGCCCTTAGCCAGCCGAATCATCAGAGGATCATCATCCTGTGCAGTACCCAGCCGGTGGAAGCTAGGACAGTGGTACACGTACCACGAATAAAAGATATGGGCTGAAAATAACCTATTCATGGGAAGCCCAAGCCGAACCAAAAAAGCAGTAGCCTGCAGTTCGGTACACAGGTAGGAGTAAAGAGCTGGCACCAAAGCAAGCTACTTTCCAAATGCCATCTGACAAGCCGAAAATATACAATGCGGCCTGATGTGCGTTCCATCTCCTCCAGCAAAAATAGCCTCACCAAGCCAATAAGTGAGGTAAACAGCGAGATCTCTCCACAGTGCAATGTCAGGACATATGGCGTTTGTACTCTCATAGAAATCTCTCAACTCTCCTTGCATAGCCAAGATCTTCTTCGAACTTGGATCCTGAGCCCTGGCTTCCTGGGTCACACTATCAGAAGACTCCCTGCTATCAAAAAAGTTGGGGAACGAAGAGCTAGAACTCTTCCAACTGCTGGATCTAACTTCCAAACCCTCCTTCACCTTCAAAAATTCATAGAAGGTGACGAGCTGAAAGTACAGAAGCCTGAACTCCTCAGACTGCCCCTCAAGGATGCCGTCAATCGGCATAAACTCCTCATAGAGTTTGCCAAGGAAGGGCAATCCAGTAATGGCGCTCAGCTCCTTCAAAGAGAAACCAATCTCACCATTCGTCACAACGAAGGTATTGGTTTGTGGGAGGAATGACTCCAGCATAGCCAAGAAGGCCTCGTCGGAAAAGATCACGGTCTCCCTAAAAGCGTGGACCGCATCAAAAATCCCGGCTTCCTTCAAAACGGCGCCACCAATCAGCAGGAAGCGATCAGTCCACGACTTCCACTCGGAGTCAGCATTGAAACGGCCACGAAGTCGAAAAGGCTTTATCCAATTGCTGCCGTCACCGCTGAAAATACCAAGGCCCACCGGTCTCAAATCGACCGACGGATAATTAGAGCCCTGGTAGCCACTGGATAGCATCAACAGGTCCATGTCAGCAGCCGACTTCTCCGTATATCCAGGAGAACCGCCAACAAAAACCCCGGTCTTGATTACATTTGTCCTTCTCACCCAACTTGGAGGATCTTCCCTCTTAGAGCACGTGGGGGCAAGGCTCATGATCGAGACGGTGCGATCAAACGTCGACCGGGTAGCAACAGTCTTCTTCTCACCATCTGCTGTGAAAGAAAACTGAAAACATCTCCTCTGGTATGTCATGTCATCAGGGATGGCATCACCAAAGAAGAAGGTAGGCTTGGGTAAAACACGCTGATCTTCCATCACCCATGGACGACTGCTTACCATGATCTTATAGAATTCCTCTCCCTTGAGAGCGACCAGTCGCTGCCTCATCTTATCTCTGTTGAGGGAGTCGCATTCTTCAAGATTTCTCTCAACATACTGGACCTTCTCAAAGGCTTGCTGAACGGTCGGATTAGAAGATCTAGCAGATCGACGAGGTGCGCTTGTAGCAGGCTCTTTACCCTTGTTCGTTCTGGAGGAACCACCTGAAAAGGATGGAAAAGAAAAAGTTCAAACATCAAAATGACAGAATCTCGCCAAAAAAAAAATCTGGCGAAATTTTGACATGATGACGGGGCAATTCCGAAGAAAATGAACTATCCCGAAAGAAATAGAAAGCTTGAAGATGGGCTCAACATGGCTGCGAGCTCCGAAACTCCAAACTTTCAAAACCTCAAACTCTCCGCAAAATCAGGAAGGGCTCAACATCGCTGCGAGCTCCAAATTCCCAAATTTGCGAAAACTTTCAGGTATGCTATCACATCATGCTACAATTCAAATTTACAAAAATATACATGCATGAACATCTTGGTAAAAAAAATGCATTATCATGATGAGCAAAAAAAAAAAAGAAGAAAGAAACTTTCTAAAAAAAAAAGGGGGAGAAAGAAAAGAACAAAAAAAAATTCTCAAAAAAAAAAGGAGAGAGAAAGAAAAAAAAAAGAAAAGAAAAAAGGGACTGGCCCACAGGCCACGTGGCCATATTGCCAGATTCGTACGGCCCACAAAAAAAAAATATGCAAAAAAAAAGAAGAAAGCAAAAAAAAAAAAAAAAAACGTGTGAAAAAAAAGAAGCAAACACGTGTTGACACCAAAAATGTCACTTTGCCTCTTCAAGATACAAAAAGCTACATGAAGTCGCAACCTGCCATAAATAGGCAATGCTGCTTCCAAAAATCAAATCTTGTCAGAATCAAACAAAAACTGCAAGATTCTTCCAGACAGCCAAAAGAGGAGTACACAAGAAGTTTCGGGCCATTTCAAAATCATTTGGCCTAACTTCGCTTCTCCGACAGCTGACAAGGAGCTCTCGGCGGCAAAAGCATCGGAGACACCAAATCTTCGATCAGGGCCGATGGATGGTCTCAAAATACTTCCAAAAGACTCCACGTCAAGTTCCGAGTCAAACCGACAACGTTTGACCCTACATCAACCCTCGAACAGCTAAATCAAGCCTCTCGGCGGCAGAACCACCGAGGCCATTACTCATCAGATAGAGCACATGGACGGCTTCAAAATGCTTATAAAGGGCTACACGTCAAATTTCAGGTCATTTCCACAACATTTGACCATAGTTTGACGCTCGGAAGCCAAATCAGGCCTCTCGGCGGCAAAGCTCTCCGGGACCATGGTTTTCAAGACAGAGCCTATGGATCATCTTAAAATGACTCCAATAGGTTCCCTGTCAAATTTCAAGTCAATCAGACATCGGTTGACCGCACATCAAACCGCGACATCTTCATCGCGACAAAAAGCAAGTCTACTGGTGATAGGACCCCAAACGGCTTCAAAACTCAAACAAAAGCCTATGGTCGGTCTTATTTATTGCTCAGGAGCTTCACACCAAATTTCAGGTCATTCCGACATCGTTTGGCCCAGTTTCAGCTTCTGACGGAAAATCGGCAGCTCTGCGCGACAATGTCTTCGGCTTTCTCAAGAAATTGGAAACTTTGCAAAATAAAATGCAAGGAATCTCATCAGGTTTCCTACAAAGAAATCAGGCCAATAAATGGTCAAAATGTCAAGGAAAAATACAGAAGGAAAAAGAATCGAAAAACAGCAAAATCGGACACAAAACGGGACACAAAGGGGGGAAAACCCCCCACGGTCGCAGACCCCTGCGACCCTGGGCCAGGGTTGCCGGCGACCTTGGAGCCCGGGGTCGCCGGGAAGGCCCCGGAAACCCCGGTTTTCGCCGTTTTTTCGCGATTCGAAGAACCCAGCCTCTGGTACTTTCCAAAATTCATGCTTTTGAGACACCAAGTGTTAGGGATTTTGTGTATTGCAATTTGATGGATGCATTATCATTTTAGCATCTCATGAATTTTCACACATGCATTGAGTTAAAAATCTTGAAATCTGATTTTCTACATGCATTGTTTTTAAATATTGTAAATCTTATAGTTTGTGCAAGTTTTGGATTTAAATCTTGGATGCATTTGTTTTTTAAAATAATTTTTACAAATCAAGCTAGCCTATGTTTTAAAGTTTCATATTATATTTGGATTTTAATGTTTCATGATTTTAAAAGCACTTAGATGATTTAAAATCATGTTTCCAAGCTTGATTTAATGGCCCAAAAATCCCCACAAAGAATCACTTTGAAATATGTAAAGTTGGGATTTTTGTCTAAAGTTGTCGGTCAACCGACAGTGGAACCGAGGCCAACCGAAAGGCTCTGTCGGTCCCATTTCCAGAGAGCTACAAAATTCAGACCTTCTCTGTTGGTCAGCTCGTCGGCTCTTATCGGTCAACCGACAGTGCATAAAATTTCAGACCGAGGTCTCGTCGGTTCCAAAACCAGACAGCTATATTTTCAACATTTTTGTGCTGTCGGTTCAGCTGTCGGTTCCTTGTCAGTCAACCGACAAATGAGGGTTAACCGACAGATGTGTAACGGTCAGGAAACTTTCGAAAACATGACCGTTGCTTAGTGACCGTTGAGGTGTCGGTCGACCGACACCTACCTGTCGGTCGACCGACAGGTAGCCGTTGGACCACTTTTTCTATAAAAAGCAAGTTCATTCCAAGAGAAAAGATGATGAGAATAGAGGCCATTATTGGTGTTTTTGATGCCTAAGCAAAGGGAATGAACTAAGGAAGCTTGTGTGGTCCAAAGGAAAAGCTAAAGCTTGATCTCAAGAATTTAAACTCTAGTAAGCTTTAATTTCCTTGCTCATATGTTTTATGCTTTTACTAAATTATTGGTAAATGATTTTAAGCATATTAACTATGATGTGTTGAATCCTCTACTTCCTTTAATCTTTGATTTTATATCATAGGATTCTTCACTTAGATTCAAACAAAGTTTTGTTTTAAAACTTTACAAATCATGTTTTATGAAAATCTTTGATTTCCTCTTTAGCATGATTTTATTTCTTGTATGAATCTTCTTTGTTGTTTTCATTCATTTAAACCTTTGTTGAATTAATTTGGTTTTGAAAACAACATTGCACATGTATCACATGTTTAGACTAAATTATTTCATACAACTTGTGAACCCTTGTTTTTCATATCTTCTACAAATTTGTATTTGGTACATGTGATTTGCATATTACTTCAATCATACCTTTTTATGTGCATTAAACTTTTAAATGCTTTTAGCATAAATTGATTGAGCCTTCATTTTCAACTTGATTGAAGTATTCACTCACACACTTCATGAGCATTCATCTTCGCATTACTTATAGTGTTGTGTGAGTTAGCTTTACATTTTCATATTCGCCTATTTAGAGGCAATTTCATTTGAGCTTAATTGTAATCTCTTAGAGTGTTTTGTCAAGACACTTTCTTTGAGAGTAATCATTTGCTTGTAAGGTTATTGCTTAGCCATATAAAAGCATAGTGTAAAGGTTGTTGTTTAGCCTAGAAAAACATCATTGTAAGGTTATTGCTTATCCTTGGAAAGCATATTGTAGAGGTTATTGCTTAGCCTTTTGAAAAGCATAATAGTGGAAATCCGGTGGGGTGTTGGATACACAAGCCGGTAGTGGATGTAGGCATTGAGGCCGAACCACTATAAATCCTTGTGTTATGGTGATTGGGTTGTGGTGATTGATTTGTGTCTCTTCCGCATCTATTGTCATAATCATCACATGTGACTAGTTTATTTTAAAGAAATTAAAATTGGGCAGAATTAGTCATTAAGTACAGATCACCCTATTCACCCCCCCCCCCCCTCTAGGGTTAGGATCTCCCGGACTTTCAATTGGTATCAGAGCAAGGTTACTCCATTTAGGGCTTAAACACCCGGAGTTGATCCTCTCTATCTAGATCAAAACCCTAGTGTTGCTTTTCTATGAAAATCATTAGAATGGATTCCACTATGCTTGACCTTGTAGATTCTAGTGTAGACTCCTCTAGACCCCTTCTTCTTCCATCTATTGGAGATTCTAACATTAAAATTAATGAATCTATATTTAATTTAAAAGAAGAAGAATACGATGAAAATGAAGCTTATGAGGAATTGTACACATGGTCCTTAGAGCTTTCTAAGAAGAATAAAAGATTAAAAGAAGAATCTAAAATGCTAAACCAAGAATTAGTCTCTTCTTAAAATGAACTTAAAGAAAAAGATGAATTAATAAATTGTATAGAATCTAAGTTCATGATCTCTTTACATAATCTATCTAATATTAAAGATGACATAAGAGAATCAAAGATAGATTGTGATAATCTTAATAAGGAAAATTCAAAACTAAGAGATCAATTAAAAAGGCAAGATGAAAACATTAACAACCTAGAATCCAAGTTGAATATCTCTAAGGAAAATTTTTCTAATGCTCAAATTAAGATAAACACTCTAGAACTTGGATCCAATGTTATTAATGAAATTAAATTTGAATTAAAACTTGCCCATGAAGAGCTAAATAAATTTAAGGGAATTAAACAAGAACTAACAAAAGTGAAACTTGAAAATTCAACCCTTAAAAACCAAGTCACTCAACTTGAAACCTACAAACATAAATATGAGTGCAAATTTACCCATAGTGAAGAAAAATTTGAAAAGTTATTTAAATTGGGTAAATCAAAAGGAGATAGGACGGGTCTTGGATTTAATAGGAATATTTCTCATGATCCTTTAATCACCAACACATTTGTGAAAGGTGAGTCCTCTTTCTCTAGCACTCACACTTCCTTACCATTGACTAAATGTAATTATTGTGGCATTGAAGGACATTTTAGGTTTGAGTGCAAACAAAGGAGAAGCAATGTGTCTAAACACATCTTTGAACCAAAGAAAGTAAAATCAAATTCTATGATGGTTAAGACACTAAAAACCAAGGAAGACTCCAAGAAGACTAAACAAGTAAAACCTATTAAAAAGGAGTCTCCTAAAATAGATTCTAAAAAGGTTAAACAAGTTAAACCAACTCTAAAAGAATCTATTAACAAAAAGCTTCTCAATCTTCCTCCCATAACTCAACAAATGAAAGAACTTTTGAAGAAAGTTGCAAAGTTAAATCTCAAATTCAAAAGTCAAATAAATGGAGGAAATAAGAAGAAAAGAAAAGGAAACCAATCCCCTAAGAAGAAAACTCACCAACCCCAAAAGACTAATCACCAATCTAAGCTAAATTTAGTCAAATCTAAATATCAAGGTGATAAGACTAAGTTAAAAATTTATCAAATCAAATCTCCCATAGTTGGTGAGACATTTAAGATAGACCTCAAAGACCAACCCTCCCAAGACCTTAGGTGGATTCCTAAAGTTATATACTTAGATAAACCTTAAGGCCTTGGACCTTATTGACCAACCTATCCTGTATAGGTAAATCTTTTTGTTGGTCATGTTGCATTTGCATTTTGTTATTTCATAGTTACATTTCATAAAATGCAATGCTTGTTTATGATCAATTGATTTTGTTTTCATGCACCATACTATTTACATATCATGGTTTTCAAAATCTTTTGATTATAATTTCATCTTGATAGATTTGCCTATTGCTTTCATTTAGTTATATATCTTGCATGCATTTCTACATGTTCAATTGATTATGGTTTCAAAAGCTTTCATAGCTAGATCCTACATAATCAATTGATTTTGCAAAATCATTTGTTTGAATGTTATAGTAAGATTTTTTCTTTAAAAACAAATGATTTGAATCAATTTAAATTTTCCATGATCTTACTAATTATATCCTTTGGTATGGAAAATATGTGTTCAATTTGTATGAGCCCTTGTAGTTATATTCTTTGGAATACAAATTGAAAAATGTTTCATCTTCATTTTCATACTCATTTTGTCCATTGTTGGATTTTGTTTATGATTTGAAGATTGTTTGAATGGAATTGCTTTAAAACATCATTAGTTATATTCTTCAAAGCATGTTCCATGTTGTCATTTCCTTTTGTATTTGATTATGCCATTTCAAATGGAAATGAATGTTGTTTTAAGCTATTTGCATCTTTGCTCATTTAGTTACATTCTTTATGCAAATGTTTATTTGTTCCATGTATGGTTGTGCTCTTTAATTATTTTTGTAGTTACCATACTAGAACCCAAAAATCCATCCTCTTGCTTTCTAGTTTTTATTTGACTTGGATGGTTATGTTGTTGATTCATGTGTAATTTTCTTATTGGTATCATTCATTAAACATGTTTCAACTTCGTAGTAGTGTTCTTGATCATATGAACATCTTTGAAATTCATTCCTTGTATTTCATAGTTATATCTATTGTTTGATGGATATCTTAGATATTGAACTCATATGATTTGACACTGTGAAAATTGCATGTTCTACTAAATTATATCTTTTTATGCAATTTCTCTTGTTCATCACTATGCTCATTAGTCATATCATTAAAAGTGATGAATAATTATCTTATGATGCTTGTTGGAATTTTGTGTTTGTCACATGCTTGCTCTTAATCATGTTTCCTATTCAATTGGTAATAAATTGGTATCATTTTCAATTAGTATATATATCCAATTGGTATCATATCTTGAGTTTGTGATAGACCTTGTGTACATTCGATTGAACTTGATAGTTATATGTCTTTTGTTCCATGTCACATTCCATGAACATCATAATCTTCATGATTGCCACCGCTCATGCTCATATAAGTAAATCTCTTGACCACCATGTTTATGTTTTCATAATTTTGGTTGGTTAATGGTGAGGTTTGGCTTCATGATTGAACTTCATTTCATTCATCTTGTGCATGATAGTTATATATAATGATTGTATGAAATGAACTCAAAACTTTACATAGCTTATGATTTTCATAGTTAAATTGTTTGATGCTATGTTTGAGTTAACCCCATCTCATCATGGATAGCTCTAATTTGGATGAACCCTAATAGGTGTATTCCTTGACTCCAATTTAGAGTGATTGAGTTAATAGTTTTATCCTTGAATCTCAATTGATATTTTTATTTATTTCAATTGATATCTATGATAGTTTATCTCCTTTTGACCTTGCTCTTTAATTATCCTATAGCTTATCCGTCAATTGGCATCTTTATATTGGTAATTTGATCAATTTGTACTTTAATAGTCAATTATCATTATCAATTGGTATCTAATTCTTCTCTTGAAGTTAACCCTCAATTGGTTAAACCATCTTCTTCTTGCACCTATTAGTTAAATCCTTGTCAAAAGTTTGACAAAAGAAGAGTATGGATTGAGGGGGAGTAAACCTTCTAAGGAAGCATTAGAGTTGATCAAATTCACCCTTATATTGGCTCTATACCCTTATAGCCTATCTACCCATGCATGATAACCTGTTATATATTTCATTTCGATTACTTCTGTTAACAGGTGCTACTAAAGGTATTTTCCTTGTTTCATGTGTGTAGGTACCCCTCTTCAATTGATACCTTTGCAATTTAATGACAAAGGGGGAGAATAATATTAAGGGGGAGAAAGTTCTCAAGTTCAATGGCAAAGGGGGAGAAAGAGTGATCAAGCCACCCAAAGGGAGAGAATGCATTGGAAAGAAAATGCATGGTCATAGGGGGAGAAGATGATAGAAGAAAGAGGCTTGGAAGTTAAATAAGATGCTTGGTTTAAAGAAATGAAGATGAAGAGAAAGCTTGAAGATTGATCAAGCTCCAAGCATCAAGAAGAATGAAGCTAGAGCCCAAGGTAAAGTGAAGAAGCATCCAAGAAGATTTCAAGGATTGTCCAGCCAAGGAGGAGCTGAAGATTGTGTGAAAATTTTGTGTTGAGCAAAGTTTGCCAACATATAAAAGGTTTGCCATCAAATTGCAAAGGGGGAGATTGTTAGGGATTTTGTGTATTGCAATTTGATGGATGCATTATCATTTTAGCATCTCATGAATTTTCACACATGCATTGAGTTAAAAATCTTGAAATCTGATTTTCTACATGCATTGTTTTTAAATATTGTAAATCTTATAGTTTGTGCAAGTTTTGGATTTAAATCTTGGATGCATTTGTTTTTTAAAATAATTTTTACAAATCAAGCTAGCCTATGTTTTAAAGTTTCATATTATATTTGGATTTTAATGTTTCATGATTTTAAAAGCACTTAGATGATTTAAAATCATGTTTCCAAGCTTGATTTAATGGCCCAAAAATCCCCACAAAGAATCACTTTGAAATATGTAAAGTTGGGATTTTTGTCTAAAGCTGTCGGTCAACCGACAGTGGAACCGAGGCCAACCGAAATGCTCTGTCGGTCCCATTTCCAGAGAGCTACAAAATTCAGACCTTCTCTGTTGGTCAGCTCGTCGGCTCTTATCGGTCAACCGACAGTGCATAAAATTTCAGACCGAGGTCTCGTCGGTTCCAAAACCAGACAGCTATATTTTCAACATTTTTGTGCTGTCGGTTCAGCTGTCGGTTCCTTGTCGGTCAACCGACAAATGAGGGTTAACCGACAGATGTGTAACGGTCAGGAAACTTTCGAAAACATGACCGTTGCTTAGTGACCGTTGAGGTGTCGGTCGACCGACACCTACCTGTCGGTCGACCGACAGGTAGCCGTTGGACCACTTTTTCTATAAAAAGCAAGTCCATTCCAAGAGAAAAGATGATGAGAATAGAGGCCATTATTGGTGTTTTTGATGCCTAAGCAAAGGGAATGAACTAAGGAAGCTTGTGTGGTCCAAAGGAAAAGCTAAAGCTTGATCTCAAGAATTTAAACTCTAGTAAGCTTTAATTTCCTTGCTCATATGTTTTATGCTTTTACTAAATTATTGGTAAATGATTTTAAGCATATTAACTATGATGTGTTGAATCCTCTACTTCCTTTAATCTTTGATTTTATATCATAGGATTCTTCACTTAGATTCAAACAAAGTTTTGTTTTAAAACTTTACAAATCATGTTTTATGAAAATCTTTGATTTCCTCTTTAGCATGATTTTATTTCTTGTTTGAATCTTCTTTGTTGTTTTCATTCATTTAAACCTTTGTTGAATTAATTTGGTTTTGAAAACAACATTGCACATGCATCACATGTTTAGACTAAATTATTTCATACAACTTGTGAACCCTTGTTTTTCATATCTTCTACAAGTTTGTATTTGGTACATGTGATTTGCATATTACTTCAATCATACCTTTTTATGTGCATTAAACTTTTAAATGCTTTTAGCATAAATTGATTGAGCCTTCATTTTCAACTTGATTGAAGTATTCACTCACACACTTCATGAGCATTCATCTTCGCATTACTTATAGTGTTGTGTGAGTTAGCTTTACATTTTCATATTCGCCTATTTAGAGGCAATTTCATTTGAGCTTAATTGTAATCTCTTAGAGTGTTTTGTCAAGACACATTCTTTGAGAGTAATCATTTGCTTGTAAGGTTATTGCTTAGCCATATAAAAGCATAGTGTAAGGGTTGTTGTTTAGCCTAGAAAAACATCATTGTAAGGTTATTGCTTATCCTTGGAAAGCATATTGTAGAGGTTATTGCTTAGCCTTTTGAAAAGCATAATAGTGGAAATCCGGTGGGGTGTTGGATACACAAGCCGGTAGTGGATGTAGGCATTGAGGCCGAACCACTATAAATCCTTGTGTTATGGTGATTGGGTTGTGGTGATTGATTTGTGTCTCTTCCGCATCTATTGTCATAATCATCACATGTGACTAGTTTATTTTAAAGAAATTAAAATTGGGCAGAATTAGTCATTAAGTACAGATCACCCTATTCACACCCCCCCCTCTAGGGTTAAGATCCCGGACTTTCACCAAGTCCTCTGACATCCGTCCAAAATACGGGTCAATCATCAAGAGTATCGAAAACAATATTGATCGCCACCCGGTCAACCAAAAAAAGTGTGCTTTCTACCCAACCGATCGAGAAATCGACAGGACAGATGGCACCGACCCGCTGTTGGTAACAAACACCTGAAATTACATGGTCATCTGATGTCGATCTACATGAAGATCCATCGATGATCATCGACAGAAGAATCCCAAAAGACGTGGCACGGCCCGCGACTCTTCAGCTGCTCGGCGACCACTTAATGCGATTAATTGACTAGCTTTATTACAGTCATTAATCCATTTCTTTGGACGGCCCAATCAGAAGCAAGCATTCGGGAGTTACAAGTCAAGAGATTCATGGCATTTAACCCATGAAACTTCTCCCATCATGGCGATTAAAGGCGATTAAATGCCCTCAATCTCCTCCGGCCAATCAGAAGCCAAGAAAAAGGAGTTACAAAATAAAGAATTCAATTCTGTAACTCCTCCCTTTATGTAGCTTTATGACAATCAAAGCTCATAAACCCTCCTAAATGGCCACCTAAAAAGCCTATAAATAGGAGAGCTCTCCAAGAAGAAAAGAACGAACGGAGACACAGAGAAAAAAACGAAAATCACAGACAGAAGCACAGAAATTCAGAGAAGGAAAAGAGAGAAAACTCTGCGGAAGTTCTACACCGGCCACCGCTACAAGGTGACAAAAGTCCCTTGGGGGGTACCCCCCCCCCCCCCCAAGGTCCTTGCCTTCTCCTCCTGCCTCCAATGGCTTAGATGTGGCTTTTCAGCCCGTCTACTCGGCTTTTTATTGGATATAGGACCTCCTTTTGGTCTTTGTCCTCTAAAAACCTGAGGTTATAGCCAAGCCAAGCGAATCAATAGCATCCTCTGTTCTCATCTGCATGGATGATGGCGAAGCCCACATATGGCTTGCGACCGTCAATCTAAACGGGTCCCCTACAATCTCCTGAGAAGTTAGATCCTCCTTTTCTGGCTTTTCATTGTAGTTTGTATTTTTTTAAAAAGAGACAAAAAATCACAACTCTTGTCTTTCATTATTGATAAGGATTGTAAATCGGCTATAAACGCAAAAATCGGCTATAAACGCCAAAATCGGCTATAAATGCCAAAAAAAAATCGCCTTTCACGGCAAATCAAGAAAAATGTCTCTTTTCTTAAATATATGTGCAATGGAAAACTTGAAAGAAGTTGATTTCCTTTTTACTTGCGAAGGTTGATCTCCGGATCACCACTTGCAATTCCAAGTAAAAATAGAAAATCTGGCACACCCACACAAAAAAAAAAAGAAATGTTGATGCACGCCCCTGCCCCCCGGTTACGAAAGGGTCGGAACCAAACGGACTCCCACGTCCGCCGACCTCGGTAGGAACCGAGCATTGGAGCGCGGTCCATCAAGCTGGCTCCACCCGGTGGGACTCGTTTATTTGAGAACACGATGCTAGAAATGAAATATTTGCATATCATATATTTTGCTCTATGCTTATATTTCTTTTCTCGATTCCTTGGCTACTTTATAATTGGTGGCCTATGTTGAATTCCGCATCTAAAAAAAATGAGATGAGATTTTTTGTTTGGAAATTTCTAATTCTTTGAATTTATTTCCACTCTTTCTCTTTTCAAAAAAAAAAAATTTAAATAAAAAAAAACAAAAAAAAATCAGATTTTTCAGTTTGGATTCAAAATTGAGAAACTTTGATCCTCTCCCTTCTGGGCACTGGCGCTCACGGAAATCGCTGAGACCGTGTTCGGATCGGGGGTTGGGCCATTGTTTCTCTTCGATGAGTTCATTAAAGATCTAAAATATATATATATATATATAAAATATATAAAAAAAAATATTTTTTTAGATTTCTCAATTTGGATTCAAAATTGAGAAACCTTGATCCGTTCCTATCGTTCATCGCGCTCGCAGAAATGTTGAGCCTGTTCGACTAAGGTTTTGGGCCATTGTTTCTCTTCGATGAGTTCATTAAAAAAAAAAATATAATTAAAAAAAAAAAGACATAGACCACTAAGGTTAAACCAACTGTGTTCTTTGATCATGGTTGATTCAAAGAAAAGCCTTGTCCAGAGTGTGGAAACAGCTTGACTGTTCTAGGCAAGGGTCCTCCAAACGGGTTCATTAAGTAATCCTACCCTTACCTGGGGGCAATTCTATCAATCAAGATTTCATAAGACCGGGTTAGGAGGCCTATGTGTACTCTCTCGTCTTTTAAATAAATTAAAAAAAATAAATAAATTTTTTTTAAAAAAAAATCTTAAAAATAAAAAAAATAAAAATAAAAAAATAAAATAAAAAATAATAGAAAATAAAAAAAAAAAAAAAAAGATTTTTTAAAAAAAAAATAAAAAAAAATCTTCAAAATCTTCAAAAAAAAAAAACTTCCGACATTTTGGGTTTAGATTGGAGAAATCTTGGTCTTCTCCTTTCTGAGCACTGGCGCTCGCGGAAATCGCTGAGCCCGTGTTCAGATTGGAGTGCCTTTTGCTCTCTTTGATGAACCCGATATTGACTTTTCAAAAAAAAAAACTCGTCATCTTTAGATTCAGATCCGAGAAATTATGGTTCATTTCTTTCTGAGCACTGGCGCTCGCGGAAATCGCTGAGCCCGTGTTTAGATCGGAATACCATCTGCTCTCTTTGATGAATCCAATCTTGACCTTTCAAAACAGAGAATCTCATCTCATGGATGCGGTCTCAAAACATTTGTGTCTAGCGGTACTAGTACGCCCTTTCAGGGTCTACTGTGTTGCGACCGGCACATCTGTAACTCCAACTTTATATTCTTCTTACCTCGAGCAAGCTCTGCTTCTCGATAAGTCGAATTTAAGTTCACAATTGCTTCTAGCAGTCATGGGACGCTCATTCTGGGCTTACCATACCTGCGATCAGAACAATTGTACCTTCTATGACATTTTGCCTTCCTCATATTGCTTGGGTCATCTACCTCGAGCAATTTGAAAAGACGAAACCATAGAACTTCCCATTTATGATCATTATATTCTTGTGATTACTAATGGATGTGGTCTTGTTTCAGAAATTTTCGAAAACTAACAATGGCAGCTTCACTAACCATTACCTTCGATGAAAACAAGCACCAACTCATGCTTCAACAGAAGCAAACCACGCGCACCTACAAGCGCCCAATCAGCTGCCGAAGCGTCAACTCCCTCGGCAACTCTCTGAACTCCGGGTCGACCTCGACTCCCCGGACTATTGTCTTTGGGACGCTGGGACCATTCCCACTTCCTGAGGAACAAACTGCTCCCTCCAAGAAGCAGAAACTCGCCTCTCAACGTGTCACTACCGTGACACCAAAGGCGAGCGCCAGAAGGCCTGAAGCCCGTGGCAGCCCCACAAAGCCTCGACCTGCAAACAACCAGGTCTACCCCAAGACTTGGTCCCCAAGACCTACACCAAAACAGAGAAGGTCCCAGACATCCACTAAGCCAGCATTCCTGGCCCCACTCAAGGAGAACCAGTTCTACCCTCTTGCTTACATGAAAGAGGAGAGACCCATCTCCGACTTGACTTCCAAGTCATCCCAGCATGAGCCGGCTTGTTCCTACAAGCCCAAAATCAAGTCATGCATCACAAGGCCTCTACAAGCACCTGCTAAGTCCTACAAACCTGCAGTTCGACCCTTCATCTCTACAGGGGCCGAACTTCAAAAATTCAAAGCTTCGCTGCAACAGGCGAAGGACAGGGTTCGCATCCTGTCCTTGCCCAGCTGCAAAGAAGACAGGCTCGGCTGCTGCGCCCGAGGGAGCACATCCTTCATCGTCAAAGCCCAGCCAGAGCTGACCGAATCTCAAATTGCTCGTCGTATATGCCGCCGCGCGTCATACCGGCAAAAGAGACTAGAGAAGCAAAGGACCCAGCCTCCCACACTTCAAGTCTCTCCCAAATGGGTCGAAAAAGAAAGACCCAACCAAGTTGCTGCCGTCCATATGGTTGGAAAAACCAGAAGGCGCCAAAAATCAGCAACAAAAATCCATGTCCGACGTCCGATGACCCGCAGCGTCTCCAGGACAAGAAGACATTCAGAAGAATCCCCTGCTCCTTCAAGCAAAGGACAGCAGAGTGATCCTTCCTCAAGCTCTTCTTCAAAAAGAATGAGCCCCAGCTCAGTCACCAGGACAGTTTCTTCATTCGAATCACGAAGGATGAATGTCTTGGCTACAAATTCTGAGCCACCACCCCGCAATCCACCTCCAGAAGATGCGATCACCCGTATCCAGCAGTTGGAACAGGGCCAGCAGAGGATTGAAACTCTGATGGAAAACCTTCTCCTCGCCTTCCAAAATCAGGCAAACAATGAACCTCCTCCGAATCATCAAAACGACGAGGTAAATGGAGAAGAAAATGAGTCACGCGCCCTTACCAAAAAGGACGTAGACGGTATCCTTGCCAAAGCAAAAGAAGAGGATATACTCAAGGAGCATGGGATCAAGCCACCATATCCCTTATGGATGGACTCGGTCCCGTTCCCCACCAAATTCAAGCATCCTACTCTCCAAACATATACGGGGAAAGGATCAGCCAGACAGCACGTCATCCACTTCAAGATCCTGATGGGAGCTATCGCGGATCAAGATGCACTCAAGATCCGCCTCTTTGCAAGTACCCTAAAAGGTACGGCCTTCCATTGGTACTCCACTCTGCCGGAGGACTCAATCCAAAACTGGGCCATGCTAGAGACACGCTTCCTGACTCACTTCAAAGGTGAAGATCATCCTGCTACTATGGCTCAGCTGTGCAGCCTAAAACAGGGGGAGAATGAATCAACATATGACTTCATTCACAAGTGGAAAGCAATGGCATACAAATGCTCTGATGTATTGCCACAAGCGTCGCTAGTCGACATCTGCCGAAACAACATGAGAGCCAGAATCCGCTCCATGATCATCGGCAACAAATCAAAAAACCTGGGAGAACTCCTAGAAGCTTCCATGGAAGCTGAAACGGTGATTAAGGACCTCAACAGTCAGAAATCATCAAGAAAAGAGCCAACCGCCATTACGACCTCAAAACCAAAGAAGAAAGAGGTCCTTAATGTGCAGACCAAGTCAGCTCCTCAGCCACCAAAGAAAGCTGAAAACAAAGCTGTTGGTAAGAGGCCTGAACTCTCTGATGCCTTCAAAGAACGAGTAGAGAAGAAATACCCGTTTGATGAAGATGTTGATGAAATCTTTGGGGCTCTTGTGGCAAACGGCAAGCTCACCTTGCCTGAACCAAAAAGACCGGGTGATGTTGGCAAAACCAACGATCCTCGGTACTGTCCATACCACCAGATGATCTCGCATCCTCTCAATCAATGCTTCGTTGTGAGAGAGAAAATAAATGAGATGTGGAAAAACGGAGTCATCACCTTTGACAAAAATTATGGGTCTGCCTCCGTCAATATGGTGACATGTGGACAAACATCAAAATCACTGAAGAAGAAGATCACTACTTCCTTCAAGGTGATAAACTCAATCGAAGCGTCCGAGGAACTGGTTCCTTACCCGACACCAGACGGACAACCAATATGGGTACATCCCGATCTCCTGGAAGATGAAAATTGGGAGGTCGTGAAAACAAAGCCTACAACTCAACAGCGAAGGCAGGCTAGGAAACATCTCCTCAAGCTCAAACGGCAAGAGAAGACCCAGCCAAAACTAGAGGTCAAGGAAAAGGCAGAGGCTTCCTCTACCGCTTCACTGGAGGTAACAAAAACATCCCTTGCAGAGACTTCAAAGGGGGTAAGGAAATTCACTCTCAGTGATTTCATGCCACCTCAATTCAAAGAAGCCATGCAGGAGGCATCATACTCTTGCAATTCGGTAGTTGGATTCTCCATTGATGGATACGAATCCAGCGACACCGATGATGGATTCGAATCCAACTACACAGATGAGTGGGAGGAGTCCCTTGAAACAGGAGAATATCTCTCCGATGAAGAATGGGTTCCTGAGTCTCATCTTATGCCAGTAATCTGGTATAACCCCTTACAGCCACAAGGATCCTGGTCTGATGATGAAGAAGACCAAGAAGCTGTACAAGAAAATGCTGCTGACCCAGCACCTCTCATTACTCCAGTGGAAATCAACAATGTTGAGCCACAAAGAGATGATGAAGAAGAAGATCCTGCTCCCATGCCTGATCTTGAAGAATATGCAAGGATCTTGCAGCGACTCGCTCTAGAACAAGAGCAAGAACGCGTCAACGAGCCTCCTCGCAATCCAGAGCCTGAAGTCCCTGAAGACCACCAGGTACATCCTCCCTTAACTCCTGAAAATGGAGAAAATTGCTGGATAGACGATCCTCTCACATCCGAGGATGAGTCTGACTCCGATCAGGCAACGTCTCCCGTCAGAGCTTCCTGTAATGTGATAATTCGGGATTATAGCTCTTCCGAAGCATCGTCTGATGAGAGCACTTACACTCCAGCTACGCCTAGCAATATATCTTCTGGAGCCACCTCGTCTCACGTGACTTTCACTGAGATGACACCCTCTCAGGTTTCTTCTCCTGAGACTATGACTTCAAAGTTCACACCCTTCCTGACTGAAGAATTCCCAGCCATTGATGCTTGGGACATTGAATTAGTCAACGAAGAAGAAAGATTGCTGGATGCTGTTCAGGACTTGTTCCCGGAAAATGCTCCATGCAACACAATCACTGAGGATGGTAACTCTGCTGCTGATACATCCTCAGCAAATGAAAAACGACAGTCTCTTGATCCTGAAGACAATCTTCCAAACGAAGACCCTTCTCAAGAAGCTCTCGAAGTTGGTAGAGGCACCCGCTCTGGCCGGGACTACCACAAAAATTACAACCAATCTTCATTTACATATGTAAATCCTTCGGGAAAAGATGTTGTAAGCGCCCCTAGTGGCAACAATGATGAACATGCAGGCCCTAAGGAGGCTTTCAAGTATGACTTGATTGAACACTTCAAGCACATACCTGCACGTCTGCACATCCTAGATTTGTTGCGAATGTCTCCGCACACTCGTGATAATCTCATTTCGGAATTACAAAAGCTGAATGAGGATGTCGACAAATATGCCCCGCAAGTCCTCCAAATTGAAATGGATTACCGGGTCAAAAACTCAGAAGCCTCCTCAAAGGGAGAAAAGAAGAAAACTGAGGGATCATGCATTGAATGCCTCTCGGTTAAAAAAGCAGCCAGTGCAACCATCGCCTTCACAAAGGACGACCTCCTGCTTGGAGAAACCAGGCATAACCGACCCCTGTACTTCACAGGGTATATCAAGGAAATGCCTATGCACAGAGTTCAGATCGACCAAGGTTCTGCACTCAACCTCATCTCCACATCGGCTCTTGAAGAGTTGGGCATCCCACCCAGCAAACTGAGCCACACATCTGTATCTATCTTTGGATACGATGGGAGTACTCAAAGGCCTATCGGCAAAATCAGGTTCAAATTGCAGATCGGTGATCTTATCTCTGAGGTCACAGTGTATGCAATAAAGACCCCTTCATGGTACAACATCCTTCTCGGACGCCCTTGGATCCATGAGAATGGTGTTGTCCCTTCAACTCTACATCAATGCATCAAGTTTGTTGGCAACGGCTGCATGATACATCGAGTCTTTGCGGACAGAAAACCCTTCAAAGGTAAAGAAGTCCACTTCGCAGACTCACAGATGTATGAAGGTGAAAAAGAAGAAGAGGAAAAGCACACAGCGTCCTTTGCCGAAAATCTCCAGAAAGATAAAGGCAAAGCTCCTCAACAATCACCGGAAGAAAACAAACCATCCGGTAAGTCTGAAGAGAGCATTCAAACTCCCTTCATCATCTCCCTCAAATCTTCAAAGCCTTTGGTCATCACAACTAAAGTGAAGAAAGCAAAGCAAAAGCCTGGGGGCAAATTTGTTGTCTCTTTCGTGTCTATCATGCAAGACACGGACTCGGATTCAGAGCCAGAAGATGACACATCGTCAAGCCAAGCTGACACCCAGCAAGTTCAGCCTGCTCTTACTCCAATGGAGACAACTTCTGACATAGAAGATCCTACGTCAGCTTCCTTCGTTGTTCCAGCAACTTCAACAAAGGAAAAGCCGATCTTCTTCCATAGATCGGATGCTTCTTCATCAAACTCCATGCTTGAACCTTTCCAAAATAAAGGTACGCCTCAACTATCCTTATATAGTTCTGTGGCACAAGCTATTATGAAGAAAATGGGCTATGACGCTCAAAACCCAGTCGGTTTGGGAGAAGGACGCGGTATTCTCACGCCATTGGGGCCCGTCTTGACCAAAAGCCAGCTGGAAGATTGGAGACTATACGGCTATGTAGAAAAGTCTTCACACGGGTTAGGGTATGATCCTGACACTCCCTTGAGACAGTTGACACAAAGGCTTAAAAGTCAATATACTGACCAAGCCTCAACATCTCAAGTTCATGAAGACATCGATCTCCCTGGATATCTCTTTGATGAGTCACCTGACAAAGATCCAGGAAGCTCATCCAATTGGCACGATTTCTCCGAAAATGAAGAGGAGTTGTCCGATGGCACAGACGTGTGGACTTCTGACCCAGAAGAACCCTCATCTCCAAAAGAAGTAGCCTACTTCGACTCGGTTTCAACAGGCGATTGGGATCATCTCATAGCAAGCCTTGGGAAAATTACCGATCAAGAAGACCCGTGGAAAGGAACAGAACCTTGGTCTGGAAATGCCCTTGAAACTCCAGAAGGTTTCGTTGAGCTGGAAGCCTCCGAAAATATTGTGGAGGAACCACCTTCGAACCTTCCAACAGAAGATCCTGTTCAAAAGATAGACTTGGGAACACCAGATAACCCACGTCCTGTATTCATAAGCAAGAATATAAAGGATGATGAGTTACCTGAGTATATCGCCTTTCTTCGTGAGTTCGTTGATTGCTTTGCATGGTCTTACGCTGAAATGCCAGGCTTAGACCCCAAAATAGCAGTTCACAAACTCAATCATCAAGAAGACATCAAGCCTGTCAAGCAAGGCCAAAGAAGATTCCGTCCAGATGTGATGGATAAAATTGAACAAGAAGTTCAAAAACTCAAAAGCGTCGGCTTCATCCGTGAGGAACAACATCCTGAATGGTTGGCCAACATTGTCCCCATGACAAAGAAAAATGGGCAGATCAGGGTCTGTATTGACTATAGAGACCTGAATGGCGCATGCCCAAAAGATGAATTTCCGCTCCCCATACCAGAGGTAATGATTGATAATACCTGTGGATTCGAGCGAATGACATTCATGGATGGTTTCTCTGGCTACAATCAGATAAAGATGCATCCTGAGGATGAAAAACATACATCCTTTCGAACCCCATTTGGCGTGTATTGTTACACTGTCATGCCATTTGGTCTGAAGAATGCTGGTGCCACATATCAGAGGGCTATGATGAAAATATTCCAAGATATGCAGCACAAGACGGTTGATTGTTACGTTGATGACCTCGCCGTCAAAAGCAAAAGAAAAGAAGATCATCTCGAAAACCTTCGAGAAGTCTTCCTCCGGCTTCGCAAACACAAACTGCGAATGAATCGATTGAAATGCTTCTTCGGCGTCTCGTCGGGTAAGTTCCTCGGATTCTTAGTTCGGAAAGCTGGAATAGAGCTTGACCCCATAAAAGTCAAAGCCATTCTAGAAATGCCCTCTCCAAGAACCTTGAGAGAACTCAAAGGGCTTCAAGGGAGATTGGCCTACATCAGACGGTTCATCTCCAATCTTTCAGGGAAATGCCGTCCATTCTCCCGGTTGATGAAAAAGGGTGTAAACTTTGTCTGGGATGCTGACTGTGAAGCTGCTTTCCAAGACATCAAGTCATGCCTGACAAAACCTCCAGTGTTAGCTGCTCCTACCACTAGAAAACCATTCATCTTGTACACAAGAGCCCTTGATCACTCTCTGGGAGCTCTGCTTGCGCAAGAAAATGATCAAAGAAAAGAAGCTGCTCTATATTACCTCAGCCGCATGCTAGTAGGTGCAGAGCATCGCTACTCTCCAGTCGAAAAAGAATGTCTTGCAGTGATGTTCGCCGTACAAAAGCTGCGTCACTACTTGCTTTCCAACACAGTCTACCTGGTCTCGAGGGTCAACCTCTTGAAGGTCCTTGTCACAAAGGCAGGTTCTCTCAATGCTCGACTGGCAAAATGGTCCATCCTTCTGTCACAATTTGATATTAGGTATGTACCACAAAAAGCAATCAAAGGGCAAGCTCTAGCGGACTTCCTCGCAGAGCATCCATTGCCTAAAGATTCTCCACTCAGAGATGATCTCCCAGACGAACCAGTCTACAATGTGGAGACTTTCTCACAAAGTGCCTCCTGGCACATGTACTTTGACGGTGCAACCAGGACAAATGAAAAAAGACAGCTGATCTCGGGAGTTGGCATCCTCTTTGTTAGCCCCGACAAATACATGATTCCACACGCTTTCTCGCTACTGGAACCATGGACAAACAATGCAGCTGAATATCAAGCTCTGATCTTAGGATTGGAACTCGCCATCGAATCCGGTATCACCATGCTGGAAGTCTTTGGAGACTCTCAACTGATCGTCAACCAGATGAATCAGAAATTTGAAGTCAGGAAGCCAGATTTGTTGCCCTACTACAACAAGGCACAATCACTTCTGCAAAAGTTTGACATCTGTCACATCACCCACATTCGTAGAGGTGAAAACATACGTGCAGATGCCCTAGCCGGACTTGCCGCATCCATGGCAATCCAGGAAGGGGAAAACATGCAAATCACAGTGTGCGAAAGGAGAATCCTTCCTCCTCTTAACACACACCAAGCAGTTGCTGAATGCCACCAAGTGGTCGGAAGTCGGATTTCAATCCTTCAAACTTCAATCGGCGACTGGAGGGATCCGTTCATTGATTACATTATGTTCGGAATCCTACCTGAAGATCCAAAAGAACGGGTAAGCATCCAAAGGCGAACCCCAAGCTTCCATTTGGATATTCCTTCAAAAATCCTTTACAGGAAATCCTTCAACGGAGTACTTCTACGCTGCTTGTCACAACAAGAGGCTGAAGAAACACTCAAAGAAGTTCATGCTGGTCTTTGTGGAGCTCATCAGGCTGGACCTAAGCTCTATGATCAGATAAAAAGGTTAGGATATTACTGGCCTACCATGGTAGCTGACGCAATGCAATTTGCTAAGCGCTGCCAACAATGCCAAGTTCATGGAGATTACATTCACATGCCTCCAGAATGGCTGCATCCTACAGCGATCTCATGGCCTTTCGAAGCCTGGGGTATGGACATCATAGGTCCTATTTCTCCCCCTTCAAGCAAAGGTCATCGCTTCATCTTTGCCGCTACGGATTATTTCTCCAAGTGGTCAGAAGCATTTGCGTTTAGCGAAATGAAGACCTCATCAGTCCTTCAGTTCCTACGCACCAACATCATTTGTCGTTTCAGCATACCCAAAAGATTCGTCCATGATAACGGACCACAATTCCGGGATCATCGATTCTATAGGTTCTGCGACAAATACAAAATCCAAAGCTGTCCTTCGACTCCATACAATCCGGCAGCAAATGGGTTAGCAGAAGCTTTCAACAAGACACTCTGCAAAATCCTCAAAAAAATGGTCTCTAGTCACAAAAGAGACTGGAGCGACAAAATGTCCGAAGCTTTGTGGGCCTATCGGACCACCGTTCGAGGACCAACCCATAGCACACCATTCTCCTTGGTCTATGGATGCGAAGCTGTCGTGCCCTTGGAAGTACAAATTCCTTCCTTGAGGGTATCCTTGCAAAATGACATGACTCAAGAAAGCAATGTCAAATTGCGACTCCATGAGCTGGACAATCTTGATGAGAGGCAGCTCGAAGCTCAACAAAGCATTGAACTTTACCAAGCACGTATGGCAGGATCTTTCGATAAAAAGGTCAGGCAACGCGCCTACAAAAAGAGTGACTTGGTTCTTGCGGTAAAAAGACCAATGGTCTTCGCTCACAAGTCCAAAGGCAAATTTGAGCCAAAATGGGAGGGACCCTACGTCATCGACAAGGTTTTCTCTAATGGCGCATACGCACTCCTAAACATGGAAGGTGACAGATGTATGCTACCCATCAACGGCAAGTTCTTAAAGCGGTACTACCCTTAAAGACTTACCCAACTGGGTAAGAGCAATGCCTGCACGGCCAAAGCCGGTTTCCAGGTACACGCTCGCTAAATCCACCCTTTTTTAGAATTTTCATATCAAATGTTGAAATTTCTAGAAATCTAAAACAATGCTTACTTTCATCGTTTCATTGTTCAAAAAAAAAATATCCAAGTTTAGGAACCTTTCCCTAACTTGACCAAAATTTTCAACCCTTGAAACCAAAATTCATGGTTTGAAACAAAATCCGGATTCAGGGATTTCCACCCTAGTCCACCCTGCCTTTTACCGCCAAAATGGTTTTAGGTCAAAACTTATGACCCTCGTGTCTTTAAAAAAAAAAATTGGTTTTTCAAAAACCGCGAGGAAGCGACGCTTAGTCGATACTCGCACAAATCGGAAGCAAGCGAACCACGTTCGACACTTCCAAAATCGCAGGGAAGCGACATTTCGTCGATACTTGCAAAATCCAAAACTGTGGAGATGCAACATTTCAGTTGATATCCACAACCCAAATTTCAAAGGTTCGAAAAAACCTAAAAAACTGTGGAGATGCAACATTTCAGTTGATATCCATAACCCAAAGGTTCGAGAAAACCACAAATTTCAAAAATCGTGGGGAAACGACATCAAGTCAGTACCCGCAAAACCAAAATTTTTGAAAAGCAAGGATGCGACATTCCATCGATACTTGCACCCAAATCCGCGAGGATGCGACATTCCATCGATACTCGCAACCGAATGAGCAAGGATGCGACATTCCATCGATACTTGCAAGAACATTCAGCAGGGAGGCGACTTTTAGTCGATACTTGCATTTTTTGAAAACCAAACCGGCTATAAATGCCATCAAAATAGGATATAAATGCCACAAACCGGCTATAAATGCCATTAAAACAGGCTATAAATGCCACAAACCGGCTATAAATGCCATCAAAACAGGCTATAAATGCCACAAACCGGCTATCAATGCCACCAAAACAAAACCGGCTATCAATGCCACAAACAAAAAACTTGGATTTAAAAAAAAAAACGGCTATCAATGCCACCAAAACAATACCGGCTATAGATGCCACAAAACAAACCGGCTATCAATGCATAAAAACAAACCGGCTATCAATGCCACCAAAACTGGCTATAGATGCCACACAAAAAAAACTCGGCTATCAATGCCACAAGAAAAGCTGGCTCTCATGCCAAAATTGGCTTCCATGCCACAAACAAAAACCTGGCTTTCATGCCAAAACAATCACTTGACAAAAGATTTTCACAAAATGACAACCTTTTGATCAAATCCCATTTAGCAATTACTTTTATCACAAAAAGATTCAAGTGAGCGTAGGGATAACAAAAAAAAGAAAGTGTCCACAAGCACTACAAAAAAAAAAAAAGAGTACCAAAAAATACATGTGGAACCAAAAAAAAATAGAAGAAGAAAAGTGTTCACAAGCACTACAAAAAAAAAGTACCAAAAAATACAAGTGGTACCAAAAAAAGAGAAGGGATAGTTTCTGTTATAAAAAAATATATATACAGGAGCTCAATCAAAAATGGTCTCCAGCCAAGAGTTCAGCTCCTTAAGCAAGCTTTTGGCCTCATCCGTCAAGGATTCCAAGGCACGCTTCTTCAAGAACCTGCCATGAGATGCTGGGGTGGGATGTAACCCTTCTTTCGCACTGGGAAGCTTCCCTCGAGCGGTTTTCCATTGTTTGTTCTCATCAGACTTGCTTTTGAGAACTCGATTGGCATCCGCAACTCGGTGAATCAGAGCAGTCTCCCTTTCACGAGCCTCTGTTATTTCAGTCCACTTGGCAGCGACTTGTGCCTGCAGATGCTCAAGACGTTTCCTGGCCTCATCGACCTCCCTATCAAGGATGTTAAGGTCATGTGTCAGCCCAATGATGGTTATCTCTTCTAAGTTCCTCTCTCGGACTGCCTCCTTCTTGCTTTCTGTAGCCTCATCCAGGTTAGATTAAGCCTTATCCGCAGGGTCCAAGAACATCTCCTTGAAGAACTGATCGTCAGGAAAACCCATGGTCTCAAACCACTTGTCACCCAGCTCAATGATCCTATTAACGATCGCCCTGGCATCTGTGACATCCAGACCAGCCTCTTCAGCATCACCGAGAATCTCACGCACATGCTGGATCATGTTAAATCCGGCTTCCAAGTGCCCAGAAAAGAGGGTCTCAATCCAAGAGCTCAGAACTCGCACCACCACCTTCTTCGCAAAAAGAAGAGATGGCCCAGCTGAAGATTCGCCCAAATCCATTGGTCGGCCACTCATGTCATCATCTGTTGAAAGAGTAACAAAAGAACTCTTTCCAGTTGAAGCTGCTCCTGCTCGGGAAGGAATCTCAGCGCGAGGAATCTCCTCAACATTGTCAAAGCTGGTCCCAGGAGTCTCTACCTCTGGATTAACCTCTGGCATCCCTTGCTCTGGAAGCGACGGACCCTCCTCTATCACTTCAAAACCTGCCAAAAGAAACACAAAAAGGTATGAATATAATCCTGTTTGAAAATCATTATCAGGGTTATAACTACAAAATACCTTCTTCGACGACTGGCGGAACACTTTCTTCCTCCATGAACTCATCGGAAGCATCATCAACATTTGCGTCCATCGATGGTTCAAAGTCATCAGAACCCTGTGGCAAGTCAGCTGACAAAAAAAAAAAAAATGTTAGCAAACCAAGTCACAAACTCAAAAAAAAAAAAAGAGCAAAAGAAGTCGCACCAATTGGAGATTCTAGATTTACTCCAGAGTCCCTCGGTTCTTCTTGAGGTGCCTCAACAGGATCCATCACCACCTCATCGGTTGGGACCTCAGGCATCACCAAGTCTTCCTCTGCTAAAAAAAAAAAAGAAAAGCAGAAACAAGAAGCAAATCAGAACATGAAAAAAAAATCCCATGAAAAGAAATAGAAAGAGAAAAAGGAAGAATTATACCTTCACCGACGGTCTCTTCTTCTCGACTTCTCTTCTCTGGAGGCTCGTCAGCATCCACTGGCACATCCTCATTGATAGTGTCACGCCCCGAAACCGGGACCTGCAGCGAACCGATCTCGGGGTGCGAAATTTTGGAATAATTTGAAACTTTTTGTTATAGTTCCCAAGATCCGTGTGAATGAGGATAATCACATGCCAACACAATCAGAGTATATTTTTCGCGGAAGCTACACATGGTGTTACGACCCAGAATCCGTGGCCATCGGGTTCCGTGTCGCACGCAACCAATTCCATAAAGCCATCATAAACAGACTGGCATAAATCATAAATCACAACACACTGAGCTGGTAGTAACAAATCTATTATTTCCCACATATTCAAGTTACAATTAACAGATGTCTTAATTACAAACCCAAAAGAAAAAGGCTGATAAAGCCATACAAAAATATCCAACTAAACAGAAATACTACCCCAACATTTCAATACGAACTCTGGTGTCAAACTTGACATCTAGATGATATCAACGGGCAGCCTCTCACGTCAGACCGGCGGTCCCACCGCCTCCTCTGATCAAACACCTAAAAACCAGAAAGAGCGGAATCTGGCACCAAACAAATAAGGGTCAGACACGACGGTCTGGCAAGCAAATAAACAAATAATATGAACAAAAGGAACATACATAAAACCTGACGAAATCATCGTAAAACCAAATGAAGAGTCTAAACAATAATGGCAATAAAGCATGCTAAACGATCGAAAGACCGAACATAAATGTCAAAACGAGTAAAAGAGCAATATCAGATGTACGAATATCTCGAAAAGATAAAAGCCTGCATCAAACATTTAATCGTCGGAAATACATTTCAAATCCTGAATAATAGCGACAATATGATAAAGACCGATATCGTAGACATTAAACAAATCTGAGCATAAAAAGTATAACCAACGAGAATCACAAACTAAAGCACTACACAGATAAAACACTGGCAACCACAGATAGCTAAATCCTCCTATTACCGAAGTAATAAGAGCAAACAGAGCGTAGCCACTGAACGTGGTACTAAAAATGGGATCGGAACCGTAGCCATACAAATGGGACCGGCAGATCAAAAGTATCAGAACCGTAGCCATACAAATGGGACCGGCAGATAATTACCGTTGCCGTGGTTGGTATAGACAGAATCCAAGCTGCAGCTGGCGGACAGAGTAAAGATCCCAAGCCGGGTGATCAGCCCGACAAGGTGACCTAAGCCTAGTGGTGCCTTTAGTTTTCAAACTCAAACAGATACAAATCTAACATAATACTAATCCCTTTGGCTCAGGGGCTCACACCACATAGCTCTAGCCCCGTCTTGCCTCGGGGTTTTGTTTTCGGAATCATAGCCTCTTTGGCTCATGGGCTCGCACCACATAGCTCTGGCCCCGTCTTGCCTCGAGGTTTTTATTTTCAAATACTAGTGTTGTCAAAACAATAGTCTTATCGAAGAAATCCCGAATGTAACGAACATACTCAATCTCTTTTCAAATCGAATCAGAGAAAACATACGAATATCTCTGGTAAACCGTTCAAATACGCATCAAGGTGATTTGTATAAAATCATACGATCAACCCTTTCGAACATGGGAAGACACACGATTTTATAACAAATCATCGATGCTATTTAAGTTAGTTCACCAAAGAAAACAAATACAAATTCAAATACAAATACAAATACATTTTTCTGACTTGAAATGGAATGGACAGTGGAGAATGACTTAATGACTTACCAAGGAACCATCTCAATGCACAGTTAACCTTTAAACATTAATTAATAAAAAGTGCGTTTGATGCCAATGAAAATCCATAATATTTAAATGATAAAGTGCGCATTAAGACCCGAACGGTTCCCGGGTAATTTCACATGCACTCATTCTCACATCATTCCCATTTCACAAATTTCCAAGTATCACAAATAATCTCAAATCTCATTAAAACAGGCCCATAGTTGGCCTTAAACCGAGCCCAAAACAGTCCTTAATAACAGTCCAAAACCAACTTCGAATGGCTCACAAAACATATCTTAAAAACAGCCCAAAGCTAAACATTTATTGGCCCACAAAACAAACTTTAAAAAACAGTCCAAAACTAATCCTTAAATGGCCTTCAAACAATTCTTAAAAACAGCCCAAACAAACTTCGAACAGGCCCACAAAAACTGATTTTTAAAGCGACCAAAACCAACCTAAACAGGCCCACAAAACTGAACCTAAGATGACCCAATATCATGTTTTACACTGGCCCAAAAACTGACTTTGGATGGCCCAAGGAAGCCCCGACAAACTGGCCCACAAAAACCCCAAAACAGGCCCGGACCCGAGCCCAGACTGAGCTGGGCTCGCTCGAGCGGACCCAGACAGTGCCTGGTCCGCTCGAGCAACCCAGTGGGTCGCTCGAGCGGACTGGGCCTGCCCAGTCCGGCCCGAGTGCAGAATTCTCCATCTCTTTGCATTTTTTTCTGATTTTTCTGATCATTTTCCATTTCCAACCTTTCACACAAATTTCATAGATCCTTTGGGCCCTTCCTTGACCTTCCAAACTCATCAATCACCATTCCTAATCATCCTAATTAGCCAAACACAACACCTTTTAAATCAAGGTTTTCTCCATTCTCATGAACACTTACCTTTAACACAAGAAGTCCAAATTTTCAAAGAAAACCATAATGAAAGCAAACTTCCCATGCATGGTAAACAATAACATATTTTGAAATCAATGTAACAATGGTCCATTCCATCAAAGTAGATCCATAAATCAAAGAAGATTAACCCATAAGAAGAAAAATCATAAAATAGAACCAAATGAGAGAAACCATCATATTAAATGGAAATCTACTTGCCTTGGTCAAGAGAAGATGCAAAAAACACTCCATGAAGGTCCTCTTATGGCCTCAAGCTCCAAAAATTACAAAATCTCCAAAATAGCTCAAGAGAAACCCTAAAAATCCAATCCATTGTAAACCTCCATGAAAACCCATTGCATAAATGACAAAACCCTTCAAAATGGTTTGAAAAACAAGAATCTCATGAAAGGAAACCATTGCTAACCTTTTTGAAGCTCAAACAAAGAAGAAAGGCTTGGATGAGGGGTCTCTCCTAGCTCAAAATCCTTGAAAATGGTTCCTTGGAAAGCTTGAGTGGAGAAGAAGAAGATGGGAAGATCAAATCTCCCTTTAGCATCAAGGAATAAGAGATGCATGAGGAGAGAGAAAGGGCTGGGAGAGAAAACCCTAACTCCCCTTTTCTTGTTGCAGGAAATGAAGAATGGGAGAAGACAAGAGACCCAATGGGGTTTTATAGAACAAATGGGCTGGGCCCCATGGGCCCCAAACTTACCAAAGCTGAAACTAATGTTTGCGGGTCCCGAATGAAAACGACGAAGAAGACAAAAATGCTCAGCGAAATATCTACTTTCCAAAACGTATATTTTCCCCAATTTCTGAAATTTTCGAAATTCATGGACAGATTTAGGGTGAAAAGTCAGTTTTGCCCTTTTTCCTCGAAAAACGTGATTTCTGAGTATCAAATCAAAATGGTCAAAATATGAAAGTTGTTAAACTTCATAAAATAAGTCGAAATACACCAAATCCAGAATTTTTAGAAATCCGAAGTAATTTCCCATAAAAATACAAATCATAAGGACCGGGTCAAACTAAAGTCAACGGTCTACAAAATCTCCAAGGCAAGGAAAAATCCGGTCAAACTCAAATACGCGGTCAAACTAAATCAATCTCGCTTAAAAAAGCTAAACCACGATTAAAACAATGCTAAACAAAAGAACTGGGGTCGGGATCTTACATCCTCCCCCCCTTAGAATCCATTTGGTCCTCCAAATGGCCTAAACCAAATCGAAATCGAAAACCCAAAAAAAGGCAAACGAAAACACTGACACCCTACTGCTCGACTCGGCAACTGAGAGGCCCTCTTGTCAAACCTGACGTTGAGATGCACGGTCAACAATATCCTGATTCGGTTGAAGGCTTCACACTAATCCACATATCTGCTCGAAAACAAACTCCTCTGGCCAAACTGGTGTCCAACAATTCATCCAATCATCCTTGGTGTCATCTGTCATTCTCGCACCGGATCAATTCTTCTACTTAACTCGTCAGTCACTGTCGGTCCGAGAAACTGCAAATTCTGCCTCTTTCTATCACTTTGGAAATCTGTGCCTTAAGTCCTACAAACTGTACACGGTGCTCTTGATGCTTGTACAAAGATGTGATCGTAGACATGCTTTTACCGAAAAAATCTTCATCCCGAAAAATTTTGGAATTCCGTATTCCTACTTGCTGCTCTTAATCCCTTACCTAATACCTCTCATACATCTTACTTTGTCTCCAACTGAACCAGTATACGTTCTGACATCCCTCGATCCTTCAATTCACACACTACCAAACTCCAGCCAAAGACTATTACAACTCATCCATTCAATGCGAAACAAATCTTAAAATCTTAAACATGATGACTAAAATAATTACTTAGATAAATCTCATAACTTTAAAACATAGTAGCGACTAAACTTCCAAATCATCAAATAAAGCTTAATAAATGAGGTTTTTCAAAGTTTGAACATGAAACAACATTATTCATTTTGAAATTCATTTCCAGCCAAACATATACAAAATTTTGAAATCTTTAAGGTTTTGAAATGTAGCTATCAACATTTAAAAGAATTAAAGCAATAACAAAATTTCAAGATCATTGTGTAACCATGTCTGAAGAAGATTAAATAAAAATTCATAACACAAATCCTCATGAAAACGAAATCATGCGACTCATGCAAAGAGTATATAACATAGTTCATTTCAAAATAAGCCTTAAAGAAGAACATAAATCGATTGTTTAAACATTACACGGATAAATCATAGACATTAAGGAAAACATAACAAGATGAAAACATCATGAAAATCATTTTAAATAAGAAATGGACATCCAAATTACTGAAGTACTCCCTTGCATCTGCACGCTGTCCAATCCAATACCTTAAAAGTCTGTGAAACCCACAACATTTCCTTTGCTGCCAAAAATTTTCTTAACTTCAACTAACCATCCACTTGGTATTGCCTCTGGAAACTACACTGGCTACACTACAAGTTACCGAACTTCTCAACCAAAACCATGACCAGGCTCGTCGAATCCGGGAAATCCTTGAGTTTCTAACACTAGCTTCCAACCTTACTAACTAAGAATTATTTCTCTCTTCATAAAATCAACAGCTAATATACCTTTTTGCAGTCCTTCATCTCGGAAAGATAGTCTGAGTTCACCCAAAATCCACATTCACTTACCTTGGTGCATTGCATGACGATCTCCGATTAGCTGAAAGGGGATCTTCAACTACTGTTCGAGTCCAACTCTGACGGGCAAACGCACAAGTCTTCTCTTAATAATCACATTGAAGACGCTGAAGGCTGAAAGTCTGCTGATGTTCTCCGAAAACAACATACTAAGTCCACGAGGTTCTCAGTCTCCGACACAAACATAGACAAAAGACACTGGACAAGGGTATGGAGATTTTAAATTCTCCACCACTAAGGAGGAAATTTGGCCGTCCAAATCTCCTAACAACACGAACTAAAAGAAAAGACAAGCAAAATCTCCCGAGCTGAAAGAAAAGCCGACTCAAATCCAACGAAACAAAGACACGAGAAAACAAATCGACACAATCTAACGAATCCTCACCACACGTCTTAATGTCTCTAGAGTATTTTATTTCCTAGAAACTAACCAGCTCTGATACCAAACCTGTCACGCCCCGAAACCGGGACCTGCAGCGAACCGATCTCGGGGTGCGAAATTTTGGAATAATTTGAAACTTTTTGTTATAGTTCCCAAGATCCGCGTGAATGAGGATAATCACATGCCAACACAATCAGAGTATATTTTTCGCGGAAGCTACACATGGTGTTACGACCCGGAATCCGTGGCCATCGGGTTCCGTGTCGCACGCAACCAATTCCATAAAGCCATTATAAACAGACTGGCATAAATCATAAATCACAACACACTGAGCTGGTAGTAACAAATCTATTATTTCCCACATATTTAAGTTACAATTAACAGATGTCTTAATTACAAACCCAAAAGAAAAAGGCTGATAAAGCCATACAAAAATATCCAACTAAACAGAAATACTACCCCAACATTTCAATACGAACTCTGGTGCAAAACTTGACATCTAGATGATATCAACGGGCAGCCTCTCACGTCAGAGCGGCGGTCCCACCGCCTCCTCTGATCAAACACCTAAAAACCAGAAAGAGCGGAATCTGGCAACAAACAAATAAGGGTCAGACACGACGGTCTGGCAAGCAAATAAACAAATAATATGAACAAAAGGAACATACATAAAACCTGACGAAATCATCGTAAAACCAAATGAAGAGTCTAAACAATAATGGCAATAAAGCATGCTAAACGATCGAAAGACCGAACATAAATGTCAAAACGAGTAAAAGAGCAATATCAGATGTACGAATATCTCGAAAAGATAAAAGCCTGCATCAAACATTTAATCGTCGGAAATACATTTCAAATCCTGAATAATAGCGACAATATGATAAAGACCGATATCGTAGACATTAAACAAATCTGAGCATAAAAAGTATAACCAATGAGAATCACAAACTAAAGCAATACACAGATAAAACACTGGCAACCACAGATAGCTAAATCCTCCTATTACCGAAGTAATAAGAGCAAACAGAGCGTAGCCACTGAACGTGGTACTAAAAATGGGATCGGAACCGTAGCCATACAAATGGGACCGGCAGATCAAAAGTATCAGAACCGTAGCCATACAAATGGGACCGGCAGATAATTACCGTTGCCGTGGTCGGTACAGACAGAATCCAAGCTGCAGCTGGCGGACAGAGTAAAGATCCCAAGCCGGCTGATCAGCCCGACAAGGTGACCTAAGCCTAGTGGTGCCTTTAGTTTTCAAACTCAAACAGATACAAATCTAACATAATACTAATCCCTTTGGCTCAGGGGCTCACACCACATAGCTCTGGCCCCGTCTTGCCTCGGGGTTTTGTTTTCGGAATCATAGCCTCTTTGGCTCATGGGCTCGCACCACATAGCTCTGGCCCCGTCTTGCCTCGAGGTTTTTATTTTCAAATACTAGTGTTGTCAAAACAATAGTCTTATCGAAGAAATCCCGAATGTAACGAACATACTCAATCTCTTTTCAAATCGAATCAGAGAAAACATACGAATATCTCTGGTAAACCGTTCAAATACGCATCAAGGTGATTTGTATAAAATCATACGATCAACCCTTTCGAACATGGGAAGACACACGATTTTATAACAAATCATCGATGCTATTTAAGTTAGTTCACCAAAGAAAACAAATACAAATTCAAATACAAATACAAATACATTTTTCTGACTTGAAATGGAATGGACAGTGGAGAATGACTTAATGACTTACCAAGGAACCATCTCAATGCACATTTAACCTTTAAACATTAATTAATAAAAAGTGCGTTTGATGCCAATGAAAATCCATAATATTTAAATGATAAAGTGCGCATTAAGACCCGAACGGTTCCCGGGTAATTTCACATGCACTCATTCTCACATCATTCCCATTTCACAAATTTCCAAGTATCACAAATAATCTCAAATCTCATTAAAACAGGCCCATAGTTGGCCTTAAACCGAGCCCAAAACAGTCCTTAATAACAGTCCAAAACCAACTTCGAATGGCTCACAAAACATATCTTAAAAACAGCCCAAAGCTAAACATTTATTGGCCCACAAAACAAACTTTAAAAACAGTCCAAAACTAATCCTTAAATGGCCTTCAAACAATTCTTAAAAACAGCCCAAACAAACTTCGAACAGGCCCACAAAAACTGATTTTTAAAGCGACCAAAACCAACCTAAACAGGCCCACAAAACTGAACCTAAGATGACCCAATATCATGTTTTACACTGGCCCAAAAACTGACTTTGGATGGCCCAAGGAAGCCCCGACAAACTGGCCCACAAAAATCCCCAAAACAGGCCCGGACCCGAGCCCAGACTGAGCTGGGCTCGCTCGAGCGGACCCAGGTCCGCTCGAGCGGACCCGGACAGAAGCTGGGTCGCTCGAGCGACCCAGTGGGTCGCTCGAGCGGACTGGGCCTGCCCAGTCCGGCCCGAGTGCAGAATTCTCCATCTCTTTGCATTTTTTTTCTGATTTTTCTGATCATTTTCCATTTCCAACCTTTCACACAAATTTCATAGATCCTTTGGGCCCTTCCTTGACCTTCCAAACTCATCAATCACCATTCCTAATCATCCTAATTAGCCAAACACAACACCTTTTAAATCAAGGTTTTCTCCATTCTCATGAACACTTACCTTTAACACAAGAAGTCCAAATTTTCAAAGAAAACCATAATGAAAGCAAACTTCCCATGCATGGTAAACAATAACATATTTTGAAATCAATGTAACAATGGTCCATTCCATCAAAGTAGATCCATAAATCAAAGAAGATTAACCCATAAGAAGAAAAATCATAAAATAGAACCAAATGAGAGAAACCATCATATTAAATGGAAATCTACTTGCCTTGGTCAAGAGAAGATGCAAAAACACTCCATGAAGGTCCTCTTATGGCCTCAAGCTCCAAAAATTACAAAATCTCCAAAATAGCTCAAGAGAAACCCTAAAAATCCAATCCATTGTAAACCTCCATGAAAACCCATTGCATAAATGACAAAACCCTTCAAAATGGTTTGAAAAACAAGAATCTCATGAAAGGAAACCATTGCTAACCTTTTTGAAGCTCAAACAAAGAAGAAAGGCTTGGATGAGGGGTCTCTCCTAGCTCAAAATCCTTGAAAATGGTTCCCTTGGAAAGCTTGAGTGGAGAAGAAGAAGATGGGAAGATCAAATCTCCCTTTAGCATCAAGGAACAAGAGATGCATGAGGAGAGAGAAAGGGCTGGGAGAGAAAACCCTAACTCCCCTTTTCTTGTTGCAGGAAATGAAGAATGGGAGAAGACAAGAGACCCAATGGGGTTTTATAGAACAAATGGGCTGGGCCCCATGGGCCCCAAACTTACCAAAGCTGAAACTAATGTTTGCGGGTCCCGAATGAAAACGACGAAGAAGACAAAAATGCTCAGCGAAATATCTACTTTCCAAAAAGTATATTTTCCCCAATTTCTGAAATTTTCGAAATTCATGGACAGATTTAGGGTGAAAAGTCAGTTTTGCCCTTTTTCCTCGAAAAACGTGATTTCTGAGTATCAAATCAAAATGGTCAAAATATGAAAGTTGTTAAACTTCATAAAATAAGTCGAAATACACCAAATCCAGAATTTTTAGAAATCCGAAGTAATTTCCCATAAAAATACAAATCATAAGGACCGGGTCAAACTATAGTCAACGGTCTACAAAATCTCCAAGGCAAGGAAAAATCCGGTCAAACTCAAATACGCGGTCAAACTAAATCAAATCTCGCTTAAAAAAGCTAAACCACGATTAAAACAATGCTAAACAAAAGAACTGGGGTCGGGATCTTACAGATAGTAAGAGGAACTTCCAAGTCAGGAGAGTCCTCATGCTGCCCCTTGCTGCGATGATGACTCCTCCCCCTCTTACCCCGGCGGGCTCGCTTCTTAGAGGAACCTGCCCCACTGTCAGAGTCAGGTTTCCCACTTGACTCCTCACTGGATGGTCTACTCTTGCCAGTAGACTCCACGGAAGCTTGCCTCTGTGCCGCTTGCATCCAAGTGCCAAGTTCGGCTTCCTCCTGTTCTAGCTGCTCTAAAGCCTCATCAGGTATTTCTCGAACAGCTTCAGAACCAATGACGCCCTGGTCACCGAGAAAGCCTATCTTGTGCTTCTCTCCAGAAAGGAAGGCCCAAACTTCCTCTCGCCGGACGCCATCCGACTTTCCAAGGCCCTTTCCAGATGCCAGCTTCACATCAAGCTCCTTCTTGGAAAGCCCCCGATATGCCGAAAAGCTCTCCGCGAACCACTTCGCAAAGCCGGCAGTCCGGGAAGTCAGCAACACAGGATAAGAAATCATGGCTGTAGTGTCTTCAGCACTATAGAAAGCCCATGCATTTCTCCCGTCCTGTAAGCCTCCAAAACGCTTCACCATGCTTGAAGGCGCTCCAACAACGCCTTGAGAAAAGCCCAGCTGCAAAGCAAACCGAGAGGGTACATACGGCTGGATGTCGACGAAAAGATGTCTACGGTACACCATCGTGCCGACACGTATGCTGAAAAGCCATTCTCTCTCTGCATTCGTCAAGGAATAATGCCTTCCCGACCCTGCCCTGGTAGAGTCTCGGGAGGCACCAAAATCAAAAGCCTTCTTCCGCAACTCCGGAGAAAGCTTCACTGAAGACTGCCCCATCTCGCCGTCCCTGAACCGTCGGATCCTCATGCGGGCAAACAAAAGTGATTTGGACACGGCTTTGCCCTTAGCCAGTCCAATCATCAGAGGATCATCATCCTGTGCAGCACCCAGCCGATGGAAGCCAGGACAGTGGTATACATACCACGAATAAAAGATATGGGCTGAAAAATACCCTATTCATGGGAAGCCCAAGCCGAACCAAAAAAGCAGCAGCCTGCAGTTCGGTACACAAGTAGGAGTAAAGAGCTGGCACCAAAGCAAGCTGCTCTCCAAACGCCATCTGACAAGCCGGAAAAATACAATGCGGCCTGATGTGCGTTCCATCTCCTCCAGCAAAAACAGCCTCACCAAGCCAATAAGTGAGGTAAACAGCGAGATCTCTCCGCAGTGCAATGTCAGGACATATGGCGTTTGTACTTGCACAGAAATCTTTCAACTCTTCTTGCATGGCCAAGATCTTCTTTGAACTTGGATCCTGAACTCCGGCTTCCTGGGTCACGCTATCAGAAGACTCCCTGCTATCAAAAAAGTTGGGGAATGAAGAGCTAAAACTCTTCCAACTGCTGGATCTAACTTTCAAACCCCCCTTCTCCTTCAAAAAATCATAGAAGGCGACGAGCTGAAAGTATAGAAGCCTGAACTCCTCAGACTGCCCCTCGAGGACGCTGTCAATCGGCATAAACTCCTCATAGAGTTTGCCGAGGATGGGCAATCCAGTAATGGCGCTCAGCTCCTTCAAAGAAAAACCAATCTCGCCATTCGTCACAACGAAGGTATTGGTTTGTGGGAGGAATGACTCCAGCATAGCCATGAAGGCCTCGTCGGAAAAGATCACGGTCTCCCTAAAGGCGCGGACCGCATCAAAAATCCCGGCTTCCTTCAAAACGGTGCCACCAATCAGCAGGACGCGATCAGTCCACGACTTCCACTCGGAGTCAGCATTGAAACGGCCTCGAAGTCGAAAAGTCTTGATCCAATTGCTGCCGTCACCGCTGAAAATACCAAGGCCCACCGGTCTCAAATCGACCGACGGATAATCAGAGCCCTGGTAGCCGCTGGATGGCATCAACAGGTCCATGTCAACAGGCGACTTCTCCGTATATCCAGGAGAACCGCCAACAAAAACCCCGGTCTTGACTACATTTGTCCTTCTCACCCAGCTTGGAGGATCTTCCCTCTTAGGGCACGTGGGGGCAAGGCTCAGAATCGAGACGGTGCGATCAAACGTCGACCGGGTAGCAACAGTCTTCTTCTCACCATCTGCTGTGAAAGAAAACTGAAAACATCTCCTCTGGTATGTCATGTCATCAGGGACTGCATCACCAAAGAAGAAGGCAGGCTTGGGCAAAACGCTCTGATCTTCCATCACCCATGGACGACTGCTTACCATGATCTTATAGATTTCCTCTCCCTTGAGAGCAATCAATCGCTGCCTCATCTCATCTCTGTTGAGAGAGTCACACTCTTCCAGATTTCTCTCAACATACTGGACCTTCTCAAAAGCCTGCTGAACGGCTGGATTAGAAGATCTAAAAGATTGACGAGGTACGCTTGTAGCAGGCTCTTTACCCTTGTTCGCTCTGGAGGAACCACCTGAAAAGGATGGAAAAGAAAAAGATCAAACATCAAAAGGACAGAATCTCGCTAAAAAATCTGGCGAAATTTTGACATGATAACGGGGCAATTCCGAAGAAAAGGAACTATCCCGAAAGAAATAGAAAGCTTGACGATGGGCTCAACATCGCTGCGAGCTCCGAAACTCCAAACTTTCAAAACCTCAAAGTCTCCGCAAAATCAGGAAGGGCTCAACATCGCTGCGAGCTCCAAATTCCCAAAATTGCGAAAACTTTCAGGTATGCTATCACATCATGATACAAATTTAATTTACAATTGAATGCATGCATGAACATCTAGGTTTGCCCAAAAAGAGGGGCATTATCATGATGAGCAAAAAAAAAAAAAAAAAAAAAAAAGAAACTTTCTTAAAAAAAAAAAGGGAAAAGAAAACAAAAAAGAAAAGAAAAGAAACTTTCTCAACAAAAAAAATGGGAGGGAAAGAAAAAAAAAAAAAAGGGAGATGGCCCACAGGCCACGTGGCCGTACGGCCAGATCCGTACGGATCTGTCCGTACGGCCCACAAAAAAAAAAACAACATGAAAAAAAAAAAAAAGAAGAAAAGAAAAGAAAAAACGTGTGAAAAAAAAGGGAAACACGTGAAAAAAAAAAGAGAAAAGAAAGAAACAAAAAAAAAAAAGAAAGAAGAACTTTTTATCCTACAATGGAGTTTTCTTGAAAAAGGGAACTTACTTGAAGCCATTGATGGAGAAGAAGAAGAAAAGTCTTGAAGATCTTGAAGAAGAAGAGCTCTTGGTCTTGAAGCCCTCTTGAGATTATTGCAAAAGAAAGTAATAAGAGCAAGAGATCCAACCTTCTCCTTGCTTTTATAGAGGAGAGCAAACCAAAGAAGGAAAGAAGAAAGAGGTAAGTGTTACTAATTAGTAACCTTACCAAAAGAAAGAGATTAGAAAGATTCTTTCCCAAAAGAAAGATATCTTGAAGGATTTTCTCCCAAAAAGAAATCGATGACGGATTCTTTCCCAAAAGAAAGATATCTTGAGATATCCTATCCCAAAATAAAGGGATCATGAGAGATTCTCTCCAAGTAAAGATATTCTTAGATATTCTCTATCCAAATGAGATATTTTTGGATATTCTTTACAAAAATGACACCATATGAGATCTAAGCCATTTCAAAAGCTTAAGGTCCCATGGGTTAGCCCATATGAGCCAGGTTTGACCACCTAGGCACAAAAAAAAAAATTTTATTATTTTGGGCTTTTATTCAAAGAGAAATCCCTCTTACCAAGAGCATACAAAAATGGTTCCATGCCTCTTTTGAGTTGATTGGACCATACAAAAGAAAATTCCAAGCCCCATGAGCTTCCAAAAATCAAACCATCCAGCCTCATCTACCAAATTGAGCCAAAATCTTGAAATTGACATTCCACAAAAATCAAACCAAATCATGGTCCCCTAACTTGCCACATACAGCCTGTTAGGTCACAAGACCAAAACCTGATCCCCTAACTTGCCACATAAAGCCTGTTAGGTCACAAGATCAAAACCGAAATTGATCCCCCAACATTCCACATACAGCTTGTTGGGTCACACGATCAAAACCAAACCCGACCCCCTAACCTGCCACATATACCCTGTTAGGTCACAAGGTCAAAACCCAAATCCACATCCCTGATGTCATCTTCAAAACTTTGCCTCGAGATGGTACGTGATCCCTTTCACTACCATAAAATTCCCCTGGAAGCTCAAAAGGCTACAAATACCAAAAAGAAAGACTGCTCAAAGACTCTTGGTCAAGTCACAGGCTCTCCTTCAAAAATCTCTTCGAGGCACATCGACTACAAAAGTTAAGCAACTCGTCGCTGTACCTCGAGGGGGCATTTGTTGACACCAAAAATGTCACTTTGCCTCTTCAAGATCCAAAAAGCTACATGAAGTCGCAACCGGCCATAAATAGGCAATGCTGCTTCCAAAAATCAAATCTTGTCAGAATCAAACAAAAACTGCAAGATTCTTCCAGACAGCCAAAAGAGGAGTACACAAGAAGTTTCGGGCCATTTCAAAATCATTTGGCCTAACTTCGCTTCTCCAACAGCTGAAAAGGAGCTCTCGGCGGCAAAAGCATCGGAGACACCAAATCTTCGATCAGGGCCGATGGATGGTCTCAAAATACTTCCAAAAGGCTCCACGTCAAGTTCCGAGTCAAACCGACAACGTTTGACCCTACATCAACCCTCGAACAGCTAAATCAAGCCTCTCGGCGGCGAGAACCACCGAGGCCATTACTCATCAGATAGAGCACATGGACGGCTTCAAAATGCTTATAAAGGGCTACACGTCAAATTTCAGGTCATTTCCACAACATTTGACCATAGTTTGACGCTCGGAAGCCAAATCAGGCCTCTCGGCGGCAAAGCTCTCCGGGACCATGGTTTCCAAGACAGAGCCTATGGATCATCTTAAAATGACTCCAATAGGTTCCCTGTCAAATTTCAAGTCAATCAGACATCGGTTGACCGCACATCAAACCGCGACAAAAAGCAAGTCTACTGGTGATAGGACCCCAAACGGCTTCAAAACTCAAACAAAAGCCTATGGTCGGTCTTATTTATTGCTCAGGAGGATTCACACCAAATTTCAGGTCATTCCGACATCGTTTGACCCGGTTTCAGCTTCTGACGGAAAATCGGCAGCTCTGCGCGACAAAGTCTTCGGCTTTCTCAAGAAATTGGAAACTTTGCAAAATAAAATGCAAGGATTCTCATCAGGTTTCCTACAAAGAAATCAGGCCAATAAATGGTCAAAATCTCAAGGAAAAATACAGAAGGAAAAAGAATCGAAAAACAGCAAAACCGGACACAAAACGGGACACAAAGGGGGGAAAACCCCCCAGGGTCGCAGACCCCTGCGACCCTGGGCCAGGGTCGCCGGTGACCTTGGAGCCCGGGGTCGCCGGGAAGGCCCCGGAAACCCCGGTTTTCGCCGTTTTTTCACGATTCGAAGAACCCAGCCTCTGGTACTTTCCAAAATTCATGCTTTTGAGACACCAAGTCCTCTGACATCCGTCCAAAACACGGGTCAATCATCAAGAGTATCGAAAACAATATTGATCGCCACCCGGTCAACCAAAAAAAGTGTGCTTTCTACCCGACCGATCGAGAAATCGACAGGACAGATGGCACCGACCCGCTGTTGGCAACAAACACCTGAAATTACATGGTCATCTGATGTCGATCTACATGAAGATCCATCGATGATCATCGACAGAAGAATCTCAAAAGACGTGGCACGGCCCGCGACTCTTCAGCTGCTCGGCGACCACTTAATGCGATTAATTGACTAGCTTTATTACAGTCATTAATCCATTTCTTTGGACGGCCCAATCAGAAGCAAGCATTCGGGAGTTACAAGTCAAGAGATTCATGGCATTTAACCCATGAAACTCCTCCCATCATGGTGATTAAAGGCAATTAAATGCCCTCAATCTCCTCCGGCCAATCAGAAGCCAAGAAAAAGGAGTTACAAAATAAAGAATTCAATTCTGTAACTCCTCCCTTTATGTAGCTTTATGACAATCAAAGCTCATAAACCCTCCTAAATGGCCACCTAAAAAGCCTATAAATAGGAGAGCTCTCCAAGAAGAAAAGAACGAACGGAGACACAGAGAAAAAAACGAAAATCACAGACAGAAGCACAGAAATTCAGAGAAGGAAAAGAGAGAAAACTCTGCGGAAGTTCTACATCGGCCACCGCTACAAGGTGACAAAAGTCCCTTGGGGGGTACCCCCCCCCAAGGTCCTTGCCTTCTCCTCCTGCCTCCAATGGCTTAGATGTGGCTTTTCAGCCCGTCTACTCGGCTTTTTATTGGATATAGGACCTCCTTTTGGTCTTTGTCCTCTAAAAACCTGAGGTTATAGCCAAGCCAAGCGAATCAATAGCATCCTCTGTTCTCATCTGCATGGATGATGGCGAAGCCCACATATGGCTTGCGACCGTCAATCTAAACGGGTCCCCCACAATCTCCTGAGAAGTTAGATCCTCATTTTCTTGCTTTTCATTGTAGTTTGTATTTTTTTTAAAAGAGACAAAAAATCACAACTCTTGTCTTTCATTATTGATAAGGATTGTAAATCGGCTATAAACGCCAAAATCGGCTATAAATGCCAAAAAAAATCGCCTTTCACGGCAAATCAAGAAAAATGTCTCTTTTCTTAAATATATGTGCAATGGAAAACTTGAAAGAAGTTGATTTCCTTTTTACTTGCGAAGGTTGATCTCCGGATCACCACTTGCAATTCCAAGTAAAAATAGAAAATCTGGCACACCCACAAAAAAAAAAGAAATGTTGATGCACGCCCCTGCCCCCCGGTTACGAAAGGGTCGGAACCAAACGGACTCCCACGTCCGCCGACCTCGGTAGGAACCGAGCATTGGAGCGCGGTCCATCAACACGTGGAAAAGAAAAAAAAAGAAAAACGAAGAGAAGAAAAGAAAGAAACAAAAAAAAAAAGAAAAAACCTTTTTTCTACAATGGGGTTTTCTTGAAAAATGGAACTTACTTGAAGCCATTGATGGAGAAGAAGAAGAAAAGTCTTGAAGATCTTGAAGAAGAAGAACTCTTGGTCTTGAAGCCCTCTTGGGATTGTTGCAAAAGAAAGTAATAAGAGCAAGAGATCCAACCTCCTCCTTGCTTTTATAGAAGAAAGCAAACCAAAGAAGGAAAGAAGAAAGAGGTAAGTGTTACTAATTAGTAACCTTACCAAAAGAAAGAGATTAGAAAGACTCTTTCCCAAAAGAAAGATATCTTGGGGGATTTTCTCCCAAAAAGAAATCAATGAGAGGTTTTCTCCCAAAAGATAGGATCAATGAAGGATTCTTTCCTAAAAGAAAGATATCTTGAGATATTCTCTCCCAAAATAAAGGGAACATGAGATATTCTCTCCAAATAGAGATATTCCTAGATATTCTCTATCCAAAGGAGATATTTTTAGATATCCTTTACAAAAATGACACCATATGAGATCTAAGCCATTTCAAAAGCTTAAGGTCCCATGGGTTAGCCCATATGAGCCAGGTTTGACCACCTAGGCACAAAAAAAATTGTGCTTTTAGTCAAAGAGAGATCCCTCTTACCAAGAGCATACAAAAATGGTTCCATGCCTCTTTTGAGTTGATTCAACCATACAAAAGAGAATTCCAAGCCCCATGAGCTTCCAAAAATCAAACCACCCAGCCTCATCTACCAAATTGAGCTAAAATCTTGAAATTGACATCCCGCAAAAAACCAAAAACCAAAACCTGATCCCCTAACTTGCCACATACAGCCTGTTAGGTCACAAGATCAAAACCAAAATTGATCCCCCAACATTCCACATACAGCTTGTTGGGTCACACGGTCAAAACAAAACCCGACCCCCTAACCTGCCACATACAGCCTGTTAGATCACAAGGTCAAAACCCAAATCCACATCCCTGGTGTCATCTTCAAAACTTTGCCTCGAGATGGTACGTGATCCCTTTCACTACCATAAAATTTCACTGGAAGCTCAAAAGGCTACAAATACCAAAAAGAAAGATTGCTCAAAGACTCTTGGTCCAGTCACAGGCTCTCCTTCAAAAATCTCTTCGAGGCACATCGACTACAAAAGTTAAGCAACTCATCGCTGTACCTCGAGGGTTTTCTCACACTTACAAAGAGGTTTCATGGAGTTTATCAAAAGATTTATTTCTAAGGTTTTCTCTTGGCTAATTTTTTTTGGATTTTTGTAGGATTGGAGCTAGAGCCCTAGAGAGACCATTTTAGTGTAATTTGTTCTTTATCTTGACTTGAGCCAAGTGAATGATTAGCTAACTTGATGATTTTTTTTTCAATGTCAATGATTTTATTTTATTTCACTCTATGTCTTATTTTTCATATGAGTCATGGAATTGCTTATTTAATGTTTCAAGCTATGGTTATGTGTATTTCTTCTTTAGATAATGTTCAAGCTATGATGTTAATGAAGGTTTGTAGAAGCAAGGAGAGGCCTTTTATTTGTGAATTTTTTTAGGAAAGGAAGGAAGGAAAAGAGAGGCCAAAAAGAGGGCTGAAGAGTGCATTTTTACACTCTTCACGGACCCAGCAGAACTGGGTCTGCTCGAGCGACCCAATGTAGCGCTCGAGCGGCCCAGGTTCTTGAGCGGACCCAACCTAGTTTTTGGGCCCTTTTCAGGGCCTGGTTTGGGGTCTTTTAAGGTCCATTTTGAAGGCATGTTTCTTGGCTGTTTTAGGGGTCTATTCTAGACCTATTTTAAACTCTTTTCAGCCCATTCTTTCTCTTCGTTCTAAAGCCCATTGATCTATTGAATGCCAAAAAGCCCATAAAAGATTTGGATAAATAGTGGCGCTTAAAATTTTGAAAAGTGAATGGGAAAAATGAGAGAAAGTTTGATGTGAAATTTTACCCGGGATTTCTCTTAGTCTTAAAGAACACTTATTTATCTCAAGTGTTGAGGATTTTCAATGGTGCCAAACTTATTATTGTAAATCAACTTTTAGATACTAAGTGTGCAATGAGACTTTCCTCGGTAAGTCATTAATTCATCATACACTATTCCATTTCCAAGTTATCGAAACAAGTACGTGTATTCTTGTGTAAATTGATTTTTTTGAAATGGATTGAGTGGTTCTCGACGATTTGAGAAGATCAATAAAAGTACTTGTTTGATCGAGTGATATTGTTCGTTTGCAAAGTGTCCAGAGTAGTTGCTTTATCGATGAAAATGCTTTGAATGATTTTGAATGTATCGTTTTATGTTTTTGTCCGGCTCCACTAAGCTTGGGATCCTCGTTGGATTGATCATGCGACTTGGAATCCTTATAATTTATTGCCTACTACAGTTTGGACCTTAGTGGGTGATTGTTTCCGGCCATGGCAACAGTTAAATATTTCTTTCCATTTTATATGGTTTGGAATTGATTGAGTACTCTCATTGCTTCGGTAATGAAGTACGTATTGATTAGTACTTTTATAGTACATTATCGAGTGAGTGCTCTTGTTACCTTGGTAATAGGAGAATATAGTATATGTGGCTGCCAAGTGCTTTTCCGAATATTATTGTTTTATTCAATTGTTATTGTCTATTTGAATCTTTATACCTTTTGAATTATTTAATGTTTCATAAATGTCTCTCCATTTCCTTACTACTATTGTTTAGGATTTCAAATGTATTTACAATCTTTTCATAATGTTTTATAAATCCTATCATCTTGTTATCTGTCTTAATTGCTTGCCAGACCGTCATGTCTGACCTTCTTTGTTTGGTGCCAGATATTGATCCCTTGGCCCTCGAGACGCAGTACGAGGAGGAACCCATACCTCAAATAGAACGTGAGTGGTAACCAGACGATGTTGTTTAACCATCGAATCGGACCTTGAGCTACGGATCACATTTTGGGATGGCTTTAGTTTGGGATATTGTTATAGCCATTGTTGGCTTTTCTTTTGGGATTTATAAATGTGAACTTTAACTTACTTTTCTTGTATTGAACTTGAACGAACTATGAGCCTATTTATATTATGTTTCTCATTTTGGTACTAGTCTTGAATGCCATTTTATATATGTATGTTTGAAATTATTGGTTTATTACAATGCTTCCGCGAAATTTATTCATTGAATGTGATTGCTATGCATTGATGGATCGACTTTGAAGAACCTGTGGGAAACCAACGTGTGCTGGTGGAATTTTCCGACTCGCCAAGCCACGACCCCGGTTTATGGACTTAATTATTGGGTTCTCGGTCCGGGGACGTGACATTTCCAAAACAAAGATATGCCTCAACTATTTCTATATAGTCCTATGGCGCAAGCTATTATGAAGAAAATGGGCTATGACGCTCAAAATCCAGTTGGTTTGGGAGAAGGTCGCTGTATTCTCACGCCATTGGGGCCCACCTTGACCAAAAGCCAACTGAAAGATTCGAGACTCTACGGCCATTTAGAAAAGTCTTCACATGGGTTAGGGTATGATCCCGACACTCCTCTGAGACAGTTGACACAAAGGCTGAAAAGTCGATTTGCCGACCAAGCCTCAACATCTCATTTCCATGATGACATCGATCTCCCTAGATATCTCTTTGAAGAGTCACCTGGCAAAGATCCAGGAAGGTCATCCAAATGGTACGATTTCTCTGACGATGAAGAAAAATTGTCCGATAACACAGACATGTGGTATTCTGACCCAGAAGAACCCTCGTCGCCAAAAGAAGTACCTTACTTCGACCCAATTTCAACAGGCGATTGGGACCATCTCATAGCAAGCCTTGAGAAGATTACCGATCAAGAAGACCCATGGAAAGAAATAAAGCCTTGGTCTGATAATTCCCTTGAAGCCCAGGAAGGTTTCGTTGAGTTAGAAGCCTCCGAAAATGTTATGGAGGAACCACCTTCTAACATTCCAACAGAAGATTTTGTTCAAAAGATAGACTTGGGAACACCAGATAACCCACGTCCTGTATTCATAAGCAAGAATATAAAGGATGATGAGTCACCCGAGTATATCGCTTTTATTCATGAGTTTGTTGATTGCTTTGCATGGTCTTATGCTGAAATGCCTGGTTTAGACCCCAAAATAGCAGTCCACAAGCTCAATCTTCAAGAAGACATTAAGTCTGTCAAACAAGGCCAAAGAAGATTCCGTCTAGATGTGATGCATAGAATTGAACAAGAAGTTGAAAAGCTCAAAAGCACTGGCTTCATCTGAGAGGAAGAACATCCTGAATGGTTAGCCAACATTGTCCATGTGATAAAGAAAAATGGACTAATCAGGGTCTGTATTGACTATAGAGACATGAATGGAGCTTGCCCTAAAGTTGAATTCCCGCTCCCCATACCGGAGGTGATGATTGATGATACATGCGGATTCAAGCGAATGACATTCATGGATAGCTTCTCTGGCTACAATTAGATAAAGATGCACCCCGAAGATGAAAAACACACATCATTTCGGACTCCATTTGGCGTGTATTACTACACTGTCATGCCATTTGGTCAGAAAAATGCTGGTGCCACATATTAAAGGGCTATGATGAAGATATTCAAAGATATACAGCACAAGACGGCTGAATGTTACGTTGATGACCTCGCCGTCAAAAGCAAAAGAAAAAAAGACCATCTCAAAGACCTTCGAGAAGTCTTCCTCTGACTTCGCAAACATAAACTGTGGATGAATCCCCTGAAATGCTTCTTCGGCATCTTGTCTGGTAAGTTCCTCGGATTCCTAGTTTAGAAAGCTGGAATAGAACTTGACCCCATCAAAGTCAAGGCTATTCTAGAAATGCCCTCTCCAAGAACCTTAAGAGAACTTAAAGGACTTTAAGGAAGATTGGCATACAACAGACGGTTCATCTCCAATCTTTCAAGGAAGTGCCGTCCATTCTCTCGGTTGATGAAGAAAGGTGTAAACTTTGTCTGGGATACTAACTATGAAGCTGCATTTCAACATATCAAGTCATACCTGACCAACACCCTAGTGTTAGCTGCTCCTACCACTGAAAAACCATTCATCTTGTACACAAGAGCCCTCGACCATTCTCTGGTTGCTCTACTCGCACAAGAAAATGATGAAAGAAAAGAAGCTGCTTTATACTACTTCAACCGCATGCTGGTAGGTGCAGAGCATCGCTACTCTCCAGTGAAGAAAAAGTGCCTTGTATTGATGTTCGCCGTACAAAAGCTACGTCACTACCTACTTTCCAACACAGTCTACCTGATCTCGAAGATCAACCTCTTGGAGGTCCTTGTCATAAAAGCAAGTTCTCTTAATGCCTGACTGGCAAAATGGTCCATCCTTCTGTCACAATTTGATATTAGGTATGTACCGTAAAAAGCAATCAAATGCCAAGCTCTAGCAAACTTTCTAGCGGAACATCCATTGCCTAAAATATTCTCCACTCAGAGATGATCTCCCATACGAACTTGTCTACAATGTGGAGACTCCCTCACAAAATGCCTATTGGGACATGTACTTTGACGGTGCAACCAGGACAAATGAAAAAAGAAAGCTGATCTCGGGAGTTGGCATCCTCTTTGTTAGCCCCGACAAATACATGATTCCACATGCTTTCTTGTTACTGGAACCATGCTCAAACAATGCAGTTGAATACCAAGCTCTGATCGTAGGATTGGAACTCACCATCGAATCCGGCATCACCATGCTGGAAGTCTTTGCAGACTCTTAACTGATCGTCAACCAGATGAATCAGAAATATGAAGTCAGGAAACCTGATCTGCTGCCTTACTACAACAAGGCACAATCGCTTCTGTAAAAATTTGACACCTGTCACGTCACCCACATCCGCAGAGGTGAAAATAGCAGTGCAGATGGTTTGACCGGACTTGTCGCATCTATGGCCATCCAGGAAGGGGAAAACATGCAAATCACAGTGTGCGAGAGAAGGATCCTCCCTCCTATTAACACGCACCAAACAGTTGCTGAATGCCACTAAATGGTTGGATATCGGATCTCTATCCTTAGACCTTCAATCTGCAACTGGAGGGATTCGTTCATTGATTACACTATGTTTGGAATCCTATCTGAAGATCCAAAAGAACAAGTAAGCGTTCAAAGACGAGCCCCAAGCTTTCATTTGGATGTTCTTTCAAAAATCATTTACAAGAAATCCTTCAACGGAGTACTTCTACGCTGCTTGTCACGACAAGAGGCTGAAGAAACACTCAAAGAAGTTCATGCTAGTCTTTGTGGAGCCCATCTGACTAGTCCTAAGCTCTACGATTAGATAAAAAGGTTAGGTTATTATTGGCCTACCATGGTAGCTGACGCAATACAATTTGCTAAGCGCTGTCAACAATGCTAAGTTCATGGAGATTATGTTCACATGCCTCCAGAATGGCTGCATCCTACAACGATCCCATGGCCTTTCCAAGCCTATGGCATGGGCATCATAAGTCCTATTTCTCCTCCATCAAGCAAAGGTCATCGCTTCATCTTCGCCACTATGGATTATTTCTCCAAGTGGTTAGAAGCGTTTGCACACAACGAAATGAAGACCTTATCAATCCTTCAGTTCCTATGCACCATCATCGTTTGTTGTTTCAGCATACCTAAAAGATCAGTCCACGATAACGGACCACAATTTCGGGATCATCGATTCTACAGGTTCTGCGACAAATACAAAATCCAAAGCTATCCTTCGACTCCATATAATCCGACAGCAAACTGATCAGCAAAAGCCTTCAATAAGACACTCCGCAAAATCCTCAAGAAAATGGTCTCTAGTCACAAAAGAGACTGGAGTGACAAAATGTCTGACACTTTGTGGGCCTATCGGACCACCGTTCGAGGACCAACCCATAGCAGACCATTCTCATTGGTCTATGAATGCGAAGCTATCATATCCTTGGAAGTAAAAATTCATTCCCTAAGGGTATCTTTGCAAAATGACATGACTCAGGAAAGCAATGTGAAATTGCAACTCCAAGAGCTAAACAATTTCGACGAGAGACGACTCGAAGCTTGACAAAGCATTGAGCTTTACTAGACACGCATGGCAGGATCTTTCGATAAGAAGGTCAGGCAACGTGCCAACAAAAAGGGTGACTTAGTTCTTGCGGTAAAAAGACCAATGGCTTTCGCTCATAAGTCCAAAGGCAAATTTGAGCCAAAATGGGAGGGACCCTATGTTATTGATAAGGTTTTCTCCAACGGCGCATATGCTCTTCCAAAAATGAAGGGCGACAGATGTATGCTACCCATCAACGACAAGTTCTTGAAGCGGTACTACCATTGAATACTTACCCCACTGTGTCAGAGCGATGCCTACACGGCCAAAGCCTATTCCCAGGTACTTGCTCGTCAAACCCACTCCTTTTAGAATTTTCATACTAATGTTGAAATTTCTAGAAACTCAAAACAATGCTTACTTTCATCGTTAAAAAAAAATCCAAGTTTAGGAGCCTCTCCCTAACTTGACCAAAATCTTCGTTTCTGAAACCCAAACTTCATGGTTTGAAACGAAAATCAGGATTCAGTGATTTCCACCCTTGTTCACCCTACCTTTTACCGCCAAAATGGTTTTAAGTCAAAATTCACGACCCTCGTGTCTTTAAACAGAAAATGGTTTTTCAAGAAACTGCGGGGAAGCGACGCTTTGTCGATACTCGCACAACCCAAAAATCGAAAGAACGCGAACCACATTCGACACTATCAAATTCGCAAGGAAGTGACATTTTGTCGATACTTGTAAAATCCGAAAATCGTGGAGACACAACATTTCATTTGATATCCACAACTCAAATTTTGAAGGTTCGAAAAAACCTCAAATCGTGAAGAAGCAACATTTCAATTGATATCCACAACCCAAATTCCAAAGGTTCGAAAAAACCTCAAATCGTGGAGACACAATATTTGAGTTGATATTCACAACCCAAATTTCAAAGGTTCGAAAAAACATCAAATCGTGGAGACGTAACATTTATGTTAATATCCACAACCCAAATTTCAAAGGTTCGAAAAAACAAAAAATCTCAAAAATCGTGAGGAAATGACATCAAGTCAGTGGCCACAAAATAAAATTTTTGAAAATCAAGGAAGCGACGCTTAGTCGATACTTGCACCCAAATCCGCAAGGAGTCAACATTCCATCGATACTCGCAACCGAATGAGCAAGCAGGCGACATTCCATCGATACTTGTAAGAACACTCAGCAGGGAGTGTAAGACCCCGACCCCCAATCCCTCTGTTTAGTATTGTTTTAATAGTGGTTTAGCTTTTTAAGCGAGATTTGAGTTGGTTTGACTTTGTCTTTGAGTTTGACTAGATTTTTCATACCCTTAGAGATTTCGAAGACCGTTGACTTTAGTTTGACCCGGTCTTTGTAAAATGTATTTTTGTGAGAAATTATTCTTATTTTGGAAAAATTACAAATTTTGCTCCTTTTGACTTATTTTATTGAGTTTAACAACTTTCATGTTTTGACCATCTTGATCTGATGCTCAGAAATTGCATTTTTCGAGAAAAAGGGAAAAAATGACATTTTCACTAAATCTGTCCATAAATTTCAAAAATTTCAGAATTTGGGGAAAATATACTTTTTGGAAAGTAGAAATTTTGCTGATCATTTTTGTCTTCTTCGTCGTTTTCATTCAGGACCCGCAAATGTTAGTTTCAGCCTTTGTAAGATTGGGGCCCATGGGACCCACTTGCCCACTTTATAAAAGCCCAGCTGGACTCTTCTTCTCCCATTCTTTTTCCAGCAACTTTTGGCTGAAGGAGAGGGCTTCTTCTTTTCCCTTTCCAGCCATCTCTCTCTCTCCTTTTGCAAGCTTCCTTCTTGAGTGCCAAGTGAAGGATTGATCTCACCTTCTTCTTCCTCATCTCTCAAGCATTCCAAAGACCCCATTTTCAAGAACATTGGGCTACGACAACCCTCCTCTTCAAGCCCTTCTTTTTGTTTGGAACACCCAAAGGTTAGCAATGGCATTTCGTACTTGAGATCCTTGTTTTCAAACCATTTGGAGTATTTTCCTCATTTATGCAAAGGGTTTTCATGGAGATTTGAGAAAGATTGATTTTTAGGGTTTTCTTGGGAAACTTTTGGGGGTTTTTGTAGATTGAGAGCTTGAGACCCTAGAGCATTGTTTGGAGAGCATCTTAGCTTTCATCTTGGCTTGAGGCAAGTGGATTTCCAATTAATATGATGATTTCATTTACTTTGTTTCATATCATGATGTTTCATGCTATGTTCTAATATTTTTATGCTTCATAGATTTGTTTTGGACAAATGGAGTAATGTTTTGCTTGTTTTCCTCTTATGTTATTGTTTTACAATGTGTTGGAAGTTTGTTTCTACCTTGGTCATCTTAAAATATAGCTTTCTTCTTGTCAAAGTGTTTGTGCTCATGAATGGAGGAAAAAGCTTTGATTTAAAAGTGTTTGTTAGATTAATTGGATGGATTATGAATGGTGATTTGATGAGTTGAAGAGGTCAAGAAAGGGCCCAATTGATGTTGGAAATTTGTATGAAAGAAAAGGAATGAAAAAGAATAAAAAAAGATGGAAAAAAATGAGAAAAAATGCCCAACGAGCCGGACTGGACAGAGCCTAGTCCGCTCGAGCGACCTAGTGGGCCGCTCGAGCGGACCAGGTTCTGCCTGGATCGCTCGAGCGACCTAGGCTCTATCTGGGCTTCGCTCGAGCGGGCCTTGGGTCGCTCGAGCGAGCCCAGCCTAGCCTCGCGGCCTGGTTCAGGTTGATTTTTGGGTCCGTTTAAAATCAGATTTTGGGCCTATTTTTGAGACTTCTTTGGGCCTGTTCAAGGTCAGTATTTGGGCCATTTCAAGACCTGAGATTGGGCCGTTTCAGGGCCTGATATTGGGCTATTTTAAGACTTGTTTCTTGGGCCATTCAAGGATAGTTTTTGGGCTGTTTTAAGACTTGTTTCTTGGGCCATTCAAGGACAGTTTTTGGGCTGTTTTAAGACCTGCTTCTTGAGCCAATTAAGGGCTATTTTGGGCTAAATGGGTGGACTATTTTGGGCTTAGGTTAAGGCCAGCTGTGGGCCTGATTTAAAGAGTTTGGGATTACTTGTGATACTTGGAAATCGTGAAATGGGAATGAGAACAATGAGAGAATGAGCGTCTGTGAAATTACACGGGAATCTTTCAAGTCTCAATGCGCACTTTATCATTTAAATGTTGTGGATTTTCATTGGCATCAAACATATTCTTTTATTAATCAATGTTTAAAGGTTAAATGTGCATTGAGGTGGTTCCTTGGTAAGTCATTAAGTCATTCTACACTATTCCATTCTATTTCAAGTCAGAGAACGTATTTGTATTCTTCGGTAAACTAATTTGAATAGCATCAGTGATTTGTTATAAAATCATGTGGTTTTCCATATTCGAAAGGATTGATTGTATGATTTTATACAAATCACTTTGATGTGTATTTGAGCGGTTTACCATGGAAATTCGTATGTTTTCTCCGAATCGATTTGAAAGGAGATTGGAGTGGTTTGCCACATTCGGGATTTCATCGATAAGACTAGTATTTTGAAAATAAAACCTCGAGGCAAGACGGGGCCAGAGCTTTGTAGTGTGAGCCCATGAGCCAAAGAGACTATGATTTCAAAAATAAAACCTCGAGGTGAGATGGGGCCAGAGCCCTGTGGTGTGAGCCCATGAGCCAAAGGGATTAGTATTTTGATTTTGTATTGGTTCAGGTTTTAAAAACTAATGGCACCACTAGGCTTAGGTCACCTTGTCGGGCTGATCACCCGGCTTGGGATCTTTAATTTGTCTGCCAGCTGCAGTTTGGATTCTGTCTGTACCGACCATGGCAACGGTTTTTATCTGCCGGTCCCACGTGTAGTGGCTACGGTTCTGATTCTGTTTCCGGTCCCACGTGTAGTGGCTACGGTTCTGTCTGCTCTTGTTACTTCGGCAATAGGAGAATATAGCTATGTGTGGTTGCCAATGTTTTATCTGTTATTAATTCATTTTAGGATTCTTGATTGTTTATACTGATTATATTCTTTGAATTTGTTAATGTTTATGAAATCGATCTTTTATCGTATTGTCTCTATTATTCAGGATTTTAAATGTATTTCCAATTATTTAATGTTTTGCGCAGGCTGTTATCTTTTCGGGATATTTATGCTCCAGAGACTGTTCGTCTATTTGCCTTGATATTTATATTCGGTCTTTCGATCGTTTTATCATGATTTATTGCTATTATTGTTTCGATTCTTTAAATGGATTTACAATGATTCCATAAGGTTTCATAAATGCCCATGTTACATATTACTTGTTTATTTTCTTGCCAGACCGTCGTGTCTGACCCTGTTTGTTTGGTGCCAGATTTCTCTCTTTCTGTTTTTAGGTGTTTGATCGGAGGAGGCGGTGAGCCGCCGGTCTGAAGTGAGAGGCTGCCCATTGATATCATCTAGATGTCAAGTTTGGCACCGGAGTTCGTATCAAACATTGGAGGTAGTATTTCTGTTTCGTCGGATATTTTTGTATGGCTTTGTTAGCCCTTTTCTTGGGTTTGTAATTAAGATACTGTTAATTCTAATTTGAATATGTGGGAAATAAAAAGTCCTGTTACTACCAGCTCAGTATTCTTTGGATTATGATTCGTGCCAGTCGGATTATATGATGGTTTTATGTTATTGGTCGTGTGTGACACGGAATCCGATGGCCACGGACTCCGGGTCGTAACACCATGATTAGCTTCCGCGAAAATATACTCTGATCGTGACGGAATTTTATTATCCTCATTCACGCGGATCTTGGGAAATATAACAAAAGTTTCAAATTTATCCCAAAATTTCGCATCCCGAGGTCGGATCACTGCAGGGCCCGGTTTCGGGGTGTGACAGATTGGTATCAGAGCTTGTTAGTTTCTAGGAAATAAAATACTCTAGAGACATTAAGACGTGTGGTGAGGATTCGTTAGATTGTGTCGATTTGTTTTCTCTTGTCTTTGTTTCTTTGAATTTGAGTCTGCTTTTCTTTCAGTTTGGGAGACTTTGGTTGTCTTTTCTTTTAGTTCTTGTTGTTAGGAGATTTGGATGACCAAATTTCCTCCTTAGTGGTGGAGAATTTAAAGTCTCCATACTCTTGTTCAGTGTCTTTTGTCTGTGCTTGTGTCGGAGACTGAGAACCTTATGGACTTAGTATGTTGTTTTCGGAGAACATCAACAGACTTTCAGCCTTCAGCATCTTCATTATGGTTAATGAGAGAAGACATGTGCAATTGCCCGCCAAAATAGAACTTGATTAATACATGGCGACCCCTTTTCAGCTAATCGGAGATAGTCATGCAGCGTACCAAGGTAAGTGAATGTGGGTTTTGGGTGAACTCAGACCATCTTTCCAAGATGAAGGACTGCAAAAGGCATATTAGCTGTCGATTCTATGATGGGAGAAGTGATTCTTAGTTATTAGGATTTTGTTTATTGCAATTTGATGGATGCATTAGCATTGTATTAATCTCATGAATTTTCACACATGCATTGATTTAGAAATTCTTGAAATCTTGATTTACACATGCATTGTTTTAAATCTTGTAAATCATATGTTTCATGCATGTTTTGGTTTTCATCTTGGATGCATTTTATTTGAAAAAGAATTTTTACAAATCAAGCTAGCCAATGATTTAAAGTTTCAAATGATTTTTGGCTTTTTATGTTTCATGATTTTAAAATACTTAGAATGATTTAAAATCATGTTTCCAAGCTTGATTTAGTGGCCCAAAGATCCCACAAAGAAATCTCTTTAAATATGCAAAAAATGGGATTTTTGGTCCTTGGGCTCGGGTCGACCCGCAGTGTGGTCGGTCGACCGAACCCATGCTTTAGGTCGACCGACCACACTGTGGGTCGACCGAGAAAGTGTCCGTTGAGCATTTTTTCAAACGGTCTGATTTTTTACCGTTAAGGGTCGGTCGACCGAGCCAAGCTGGGGGTCGACCTAGGACATGCAGGAACTCAACTTTTGAGTATAAAAAGGGGTTCATTCCCATTGAAAAAGGGTTGAACATCTTAGAGCTTCCAAGCCATCTTTGAGGAGTTTGGAGTCAAGGAAAAGGGGATGAACTAAGAAAGACCAAGAGGGTCTTTAGTAAAGCTAAAGCTTGGATCATTAAGTTAAATTTTCAAGTAAGCTTTACTTTTATTAATCATATGCTTTATGCTTTGACTAAATTATTGGTAAATGTTTTTTAGTATATAAACTATGATGTGTTAAATCCATTACCTTCATTCAATCTTTGTTTTAGATTGTGATAGATTTCTCACTTTGATTCAAACCAAGTTTTGTGTTAAAACTTTATAAATCATGATTTGTTAAAACCTTTGATTTGTTTTATAAACATGCTTCATTAACTTGTTTGAATCATATTTGTTGTTTTCATTCATTTGAATCTTAAGTTAAACCTTTGTTTTTGAAAACAACATAGCATAGCACATGCATCACTTGATTAGGCTTAAACATTTACATTCAACTTGTGATCTTTTGATTTTCATATCATTAACAAGTTTGTAGTTGTTCAAGTGATTTGCATATAACTTCAATCAAATCTTTTTATGTGCATTAAACTTTTGAATTGCTTTAAGCATATATTTTGATTGAGCTTTAATTTTAATCTTGATTGAAGTTTTCACACACACACCTCATAAGCATTCATCTTTGTAATTCTTAGTGTGTTTGTGTGAGTTGTTTTACAATTTCATATTCGCCTATTTAGAGGCAATTTTTATTGAGCTTAATTGTAATCTCTTAAAGTGTTTTGTGAAGACACTTTCTTTGAGAGAAATCTTTGATTGTAAGGTTATTGCTTAGCCATATAAAAGCATTGTGTATAGGTTGTTGTTTAGCCTAGAAAAACAACATTGTAAGGTTATTGCTTATCCTTGGAAAGCATATTGTAGAGGTTATTGCTTAGCCTTTTGAAAAGCATAATAGTGGAAATCCGGTGGGGTGTTGGATACACAAGCCGGTAGTGGATGTAGGCATTGAGGCCGAACCACTATAAATCTTTGTGTAGTGGTGATTGTTTTGTGGTGATTGTTTTGTTTAAGCTTCCGCATTTTGTATGTTAATCATCACATGTGACTAGTTACTTGTAAAGAAATTAAAATTAGTCATAATTAGTCATTAAGTGTAGATCACCCTATTCACCCCCCCTCTAGGGTTAGGATCCCCAGGACTTTCAATTGGTATCAGAGCAAAGGTTACTCCATTTAGGGCTTAAACACCCGGAGTTGATCCTCTCTATCTAGATCAAAACCCTAGTGTTGCTTTTCTATGGAAATCATTAGAATGGATTCCACTATGCTTGATCTGGTAGATTCTTGTGTAGATTCCTCTAGACCCCTTCTTCTTCCATCTATTGGAGATTCTATCGTAAAAAATAATGAATCTATATTTAATTTAAAAGAAGAAGAATATGATGAAAATGAAGCTTATGAGGAATTGTACACATGGTCCTTAGAGCTTTCTAAGAAGAATAAAAGATTAAAAGAAGAATCTAAAAGGCTAAACCAAGAATTAGTCTCTTCTAAAAATGAACTTAAAGAAAAAGATGAATTAATAAATTGTATAGAATCTAAGTTCATGATCTCTTTACATAATCTATCTAATATTAAAGATGACATAAGAGAATCAAAGATAGATTGTGATAATCTTAATAAGGAAAATTCAAAACTAAGAGATCAATTAAAAAGGCAAGATGAAAACATTAACAACCTAGAATCCAAGTTGAATATCTCTAAGGAAAATTTATCTAATGCTCAAATTAAGATAAACATTCTAGAACTTGGATCCAATGTTATTAATGAAATTAAATTTGAACTAAAACTTGCCCATGAAGAGCTAAATAAATTTAAGGGAATTGAACAAGAACTAACAAAAGTTAAACTTGAAAATTCAACCCTTAAAAACCAAGTCACTCAACTTGAAACCTACAAACATAAATATGAGTGCAAATTTACCCATAGTGAAGAAAGATTTGAAAAGTTATTGAAATTGGGTAAATCTAAAAGAGATAGGACGGGTCTTGGTTTTGATAGGAATATTTCACATGACCCTAAATTCACCAACACATTTGTGAAAGGTGAGTCCTCATTCTCTAGCACTCACACTTCTTTGCCCATGACTAAATGCAATTATTGTGGCATTGAAGGACATTTTAGGTTTGAGTGTAAACAAAGAAGAAGCTATGTGTCTAAACCCATCTTTGAACCAAAGAAAGTAAAATCAAACTCTTTGATGGATAAGACACTAAAAATCAAGGAAGACTCCAAGAAGACTAAACAAGTTAAACCTATTAAAAAGGAGTCTCCTAAAATAGATTCTAAAAAGTTTAAACAAGTTAAACCAACTTTAAAAGAATCTATCAACAAAAAGCTTCTCAAACTTCCTCCCTTAAATCAAAAAATGAAAGAACTTTTGAATAAAGTTGCTAAGTTAAATCTAAAATTCAAAAGTCAAGTAAAGGGAGGAAATAAGAAGAAAAGAAAAGTGAACCAATCCCCTAAAAAACAATCTCACCAACCCCAAGAGACTAATCACCAACCTAAGTTCAAATTATTCAAATCTCATGGTGATAGGTCCAAATCTAAGATTTATCAAGTCAAATCTCCTAAAGTTGGTGGGACTTCAAACCTAGACCTCAAAGACCAAACCTCTCAAGACCTTAGGTGGATTCCCAAAGTTATATACTTAGACAAACCTTAAGGCCTTGGACCTCATTGACCAACCTATCCTTTATAGGTAAATCCTTTTGTTGGTCATGTTGCATTTGCATTTTGTTATTTCATAGTTGCATTTCATAAAATGCAATGCTTGTTTATGATCAATTGATTTTGTTTTCATGCACCATACTATTTACATATCATGGTTTTCAAGATCTTTTGATTATAATTTCATCTTGATAGATTTGCATATTGCTTTCATTTAGTTATATATCTTGCATGCATTTCTACATGTTCAATTGATTATAGTTTCAAAAGCTTTCATAGGTAGATCCTACATAATCAATTGATTTCGCAAAATCATTTGTTTGAATGTTATAGTAAGATTTTTTTTTCTTTAAAAAACAAATGATTTGAATCAATTTAAATTTTCCATGATCTTACTCCTTATATCCTTTGGCATGGAAATTATGTGTTCAATTTGTATGAGCCCTTGTAGTTATATTCTTTGGAATACAAATTGAAAAATGTTTTATCTTCATTTTCATACTCATTTTGTCCATTATTGGATTTTGTTTATGATTTGAAGATTGTTTGAATGGAATTGCTTTAAAACATCATTAGTTATATTCTTCAAAGCATGTTCCATGTTGTCATTTCCTTTTGTATTTGATTATGCCATTTCAAATGGAAATGAATGTTGTTTTAAGCTATTTGCATCTTTGCTCATTTAGTTACATTCTTTATGCAAATGTTTATTTGTTCCATGTATGGTTGTGCTCTTTAATTATTTTTGTAGTTACCATACTAGAACCCAAAAATCCATCCTCTTGCTTTCTAGTTTTTATTTGACTTGGATGGTTATGATGTTGATTCATGTGTAATTTTCTTATTGGTATCATTCATTATACATGTTTCAACTTCATAGTAGTGTGCTTGATCATATGAACCTTCTTGAAATCCATTCCTTGTATTTCTTAGTTATATCTATTGTTTGATGGATTTCTTAGATGTTGAATTCTTATGATCTTGACACTTTGAAAATTGCATGCTTTACAAAGTTATATCATTTTAATGCAATTTATGATGCTCATCACTATGCTCATTAGTTATATCATTTAAAGTGATGAATATCCTTTTGTGATGCTTATTTTTGTAATTGTCACATTTTATTAGCATCATAATCTACATGTTGCCTCCTCTCATTGCACTTATTGGTATTTCTCATGACCACCATGTTTATGTGTTCATAATCTTGGTTGGTTAATGGTTGAGGTAGGCTTCATGATTGAACTTCATTTCAATTATCTTGTGCATGATAGTTATATCCAATGATTGTATGAAATGAATTCAAAACTTTCATAGCATATGATTTTCATAGTTATATTGATTGATGCTATGTTTAGTATATCCCAATGACCTTGCCATTTATATTGGTAATTTGATCAATTTGTACTTTAATAGTCAATTATCATTATCAATTAGTATCTAATTCTTCTCTTGAAGTTAACCCTCAAGTGGTTAAACCATCTTCTTCTTGTACCTATTAGTTAAATCCTTGTCAAAAGTTTGACAAAAGAAGAGTATGGATTGAGGGGGAGTAAACCTTCTAAGGAAGCATTAGAGTTGATCAAATTCACCCTTATATTGGCTTCTGATACACCTTATAGCTTATTACCCATGCATGATAACCTGTTATGTACTTCATTTTTGATTTCCTTTGTTAACAGGTGCTACTAAAAGGTATTTTCCTTGTTTCATGTGTGTAGGTACCCCTCTTCAATTGATACCTTTGCAATTTAATGGCAAAGGGGGAGAAAGTGATCAAGCTTAATGGCAAAAGGGGAGAAAGAATTAAGGGGGAGAAAGTGCTAAAGGTGGAGAGAATGCACATCTTACCAAAAGGAGAGTGCATGGTCAAAGGGGAGAAATGAAGAGAAGAAAGCTTGGGAGCTAAAGAAGTTAGCTAAAGAAGTTGCTTAGCTAAAAGAAGGACGATGGAAAGAAAGCTTGAAGAATGATCAAGCCACAAGCAACAAGGAGAATGAAGAAAAAGCTAGAGCCCAAGCTAAATGAAGAAGCATCCAAAGAGATTTCAAGCCTAGTCCAGCCAAGGAGGAGCTGAAGACTTAGTGAGAAGATTTAGTGTGAGAAAGGTTTGCCATCTAATTGCAAAGGGGGAGATTGTTTGTTAGATATCGCGATCACTGAGAGGGGGGGGGGGGGGGTGAATCAGTGATTCTTTAAAAACAGGTCCAATTTAACAACAAAAGCAAATCAAATCACACAAGGACACCAGATTTAACGTGGTTCACCGAAAGGCTACGTCCACGGTTCAAAGACTGTCCGAACACCAATCCGGAACAGATCTGAATCTATTTAGTCGCACCAACGACAAAGAGCACCAACCCTTAGTTTCAGATAGCACCAACTATCTAGGAAGCACCGACTCCCTTTACAATTTATCTGCACCAACAGATAGGATCACCAAACCCCAGACACCAAGCACCAACTTGATGTTCTACAGAATTAAAGTAGAAACCTTTTTCTACAGCCCTTCCCCTCTACAATCTCTCTCTCCCAATCCCTTACAAATTGAAAATTAAAGCATAAACAGAGAGACACTTATCTTATGGACGAAACACCATCTTCAAGAGCACATCCTCGTCCACACTTGCTGTAGAAACTTGTAACAAGATTGCACACAGCAACAGCACTCTCTTCTCTCCAAAACTCTCTCTCTTTTCTTCTCTTTTCTCTTCTCTTCTTTCTCTCTTGTGTCTTGTTAAAAACGAACCAAACATGCCTTTATATAGGTTATGGTAACCCTTAAGAGTGTTCAAAATAGGCTACAATTCGTTTAGAAAGAGTCCCAAACGAAATAGATAAGAATGCTGAATTTTCGTGCAAGACTTCTGTTTCTGCGCAACTCTGGTTCCCGTGCTCGGTCGACATCCTGGTGTCTTCGGTCGACCTGCAACACAGTCTGGAAACAGATACCTGACGTGCTCGGTCGACATCCTGGGGTCCCGGTCGACCGACGACACACTGTGTCTGATGGACCGCGCTCCCGGATGCCCGGGGTTCCTACCGAGGTCGACGGACGTGGGAGTCCGTTTGGTTCCGACCCTTTCGTAACCGGGGGGCAAAGGGGGGCGTGCCTCAACATTTCTTTTTTTTGTGGGTGTGCCAGATTTTCTATTTTTACTTGGAATTGCAAGTGGTGATCCGGAGATCAACCTTCGCAAGTAAAAAGGAAATCAACTTCTTTCAAGTTTTCCATTGCACATATATTTAAGAAAAGAGACATTTTTCTTAGTTTGCCGTGAAAGGCGATTTTTTTGGCATTTATAGCCGATTTTGGCGTTTATAGCCGATTTTTGGCGTTTATAGCCGATTTTGGCGTTTATAGCCGATTTACAATCCTTATCAACAATGAAAGACAAGAATTATGATTTTTGTCTCTTTTGAAAAAATACAAACTACAATGAAAAGCAAGAAAAGGAGGATCTAACTTCTCAGGAGATTGTGGGGGACTCATTTAGATTGACGGTCGCAAGCCATATGTGGGCTTCGCCATCATCCATGCAGATGAGAACAGAGGATGCTATCGATTCGCTTGGCTTGGCTATAACCTCGGGTTTTTAGAGGACAAAGACCAAAGGAAGGTCCTATGTCCAATAAAAAGCCGAGTAGACGGGCTGAAAAGCCATATCTAAGCCATTGGAGGCAGGAGGAGAAGGCAAGGACCTTGGGGCGGGGGGGGTACCCCCCAAGGGACTTTTGTCACCTTGTTGCGGTGGCCGGTGTAGAATTTCCGCAGAGTTTTCTCTCTTTTTCCTTTCTCTGGATTTCTGTCTGCTGTCTGTGCTTTTTCCTCTGATGTTTCTGATGTTCTGTGTGTGTTTTTTCTTCTTGGAGAGCCCTCCTATTTATAGGCTTTTAAGTAGCCTTTTAGGTGGGTTTATGGGCTTTTATTGTCATTAAGCTGCATAATGGGAGGAGTTACAAAATTGAATTGTTTATTTTGTAACTCCTTTTTCTTGGCTTCTGATTGGCCGGAGGAGATTGAGGGCATTTAATCGCCTTTAATCGCCATGATGGGAGGAGTTTCATGGGTTAAATGCCATGAATCTCTTGACATGTAACTCCCGAATGCTTGCTTCCGATTGGGCCGTCCAAAGAAATGGATTAATGACTGTAATAAAGCTAGTCAATTAATCGCATTAAGTGGTCGCCGAGCAGCTGAAGAGTCGCGGGCCGTGCCACGTCTTTTGAGATTCTTCTGTTGATGATCATCGATGGATCTTCATGTAGATCGACATCAGATGATCATGTAATTTCAGGTGTTTGTTGCCAACAGCGGGTCGGTGCCATCTGTCCTGTCGATTTCTCGATCGGTCGGGTAGAAAGCACACTTTTTTGGTTGACCGGGTGGCGATCAATACTGTCTTCGATACTCTTGATGATTTACCCGTGTTTTGGACGGATGTCAGAGGACTTGGTGTCTCAAAAGCATGAATTTTGGAAAGTACCAGAGGCTGGGCTCCTCGAATCACGAAAAAACGGCGAAAACCGGGGTTTCCGGGGCTTTCCCGGCGACCCCGGGGTCCAAGGTCGCCGGCGACCCTGGCCCAGGGTCGCAGGGGTCTGCGACCCTGGGGGGGTTTTCCCCCTTTCGTGTCCCGTTTTGCGTCCGTTTTTGCTTTTTTTTTTATTCTTTTTTCTTCTGTACTTTTCCTTGACATTTTGACCATTTATTGGCCTGATTTCTTTGTAGGAAACCTGATGAGAATCCTTGCATTTTATTTTGCAAAGTTTCCAATTTCCTGAGAAAGCCGAAGACTTTGTCGCGCAGAGCTGCCGATTTTCCGTCAGAAGCTGAAACTGGGCCAAACGATGTCGGAATGACCTGAAATTTGGTGTGAAGCCTCCTGAGCAATAAATAAGACCAACCATAGGCTTTTGTTTGAGTTTTGAAGCCGTTTGGGGTCCTATCACCTGTAGACTTGCTTTTTGTCGCGATGAAGATGTCGCGATTTGATGTGCGGTCAATCGATGTCCGATTGACTTGAAATTTGACAGGGAACCTATTGGAGTCATTTTAAGATGATCCATAGGCTCTGTCTTGGAAACCATGGTCCCGGAGAGCTTTTGTCGCCGAGAGCTCCTTTTCGGCTGTCGGAGAAGCGAAGTTAGGCCAAATGATTTTGAAATGGCCCGAAACTTCTTGTGTACTCCTCTTTTGGCTGTCTGGAAGAATCTTGCAGTTTTTGTTTGATTCTGACAAGATTTGATTTTTGGAAGCAGCATTGCCTATTAATGGCAGGTTGCGACTTCATGTAGCTCTTTGGATCTTGAAAAGGCAAAGTGACATTTTTGGTGTCAACAAATGCCCCCTCGAGGTACAGCGGCGAGTTGCTTAACTTTTGTAGTCGATGTGCCTCGAAGAGATTTTTGAAGGAGAGCCTGTGACTTGACCAAGAGTCTTTGAGCAGTCTTTCTTTTTGGTTTTTGCAGCCTTTTGAGCTTCCATGGGAATTTTATGGTAGTGAAAGGGATTACGTACCATCTCGAGGCAAAGTTTTGAAGATGACATCAGGGATGTGGATTTGGGTTTTGACCTTGTGACCTAACAGGCTATATGTGGCAGGTTAGGGGGTCGGGTTTGGTTTTGATCGTGTGACCCAACAAGCTGTATGTGGAATGTTGGGGGATCAATTTTGGTTTTGATCTTGTGACCTAACAGGCTGTATGTGGCAAGTTAGGGGATCAGGTTTCGGTTTTTGGTTTTGGTCTTGTGACCTAACAGGCTGTATGTGGCAAGTTAGGGGACCAGGATTTGGTTTGATGGAATGTCAATTTCAAGATTTTGGCTCAATTTGGTAGATGAGGCTGGATGGTTTGATTTTTGGAAGCTCATGGGGCTTGGAATTTTCTTTTGTATGGTCCAATCAACTCAAAAGAGGCATGGAACCATTTTTGTATGCTCTTGGTAAGAGGGATTTCTCTTTGACTAAAAGCCTAAGATTTATTTCTCTTTTTTTTTTTTTTTTTTTTTTTTGTGTGCCTAGGTGGTCAAACCTGGCTCATATGGGCTAACCCATGGGACCTTAAGCTTTTGAAATGGCTTAGATCTCATATGGTGTCATTTTTGTAAAGAATATCCAAAAATATCTCATTTGGATAGAGAATATCCAAGAATATCTTTACTTGGAGAGAATCTCTCATGATCCCTTTATTTTTGGGATAAAATATCTCAAGATATCTTTCTTTTGGGAAAGAATCCGTCATAGATTGATTTTTGGGAGAAAATCCTTCAAGATATCTTTCTTTTGGGAAAGAATCTTTCTAATTTCTTTCTTTTGGTAAGGTTACTAATTAGTAACACTTACCTCTTTCTTCTTTCCTTCTTTGGTTTGCTCTCCTCTATAAAAGCAAGGAGAAGGTTGGATCTCTTGCTCTTATTACTTTCTTTTGCAATAATCTCAAGAGGGCTTCAAGACCAAGAGCTTTTTTTCTTCAAGATCTTCAAGACTTTTCTTCTTCTTCTCCATCAATGGCTTCAAGTAAGTTCTCCCTTTTTTTTTCAAGAAAACTCCATTGTAGGAGAAATAAAGTTCTTCTTTCTTTTTTTTTGTTTCTTTCTTTTCTTTTCCTCTTTTTTTTTTCCACGTGTTTGCCTCCTTTTTTTTTCACACGGTTTTTTTTTGCTTTCTTTTCTTTTTTTTTTTTTCATGTTTTTGTTTTTTTTTTTTTTGTGTGGGCCGTACGGACAGATCCGTACGGATCTGGCCGTACGGCCACGTGGCCTGTGGGCCACGGCCTGTGGGCCAGCCCCTTTATATATTATTTTTTTTCCTCCCTTTTTTTTTTGAGAGAGTTTCTTTTCTTTTCTTTTTTGTTTTCTTTCCCCTCTTTTTTTTTGAGAAAGTTTCTTTTCTTTTTTTTTTTTGCTCATCATGATAATGCATTTTTTTTTTTGCAAACCAAGATGTTCATGCATGCATTCAATTTGTAAATTAAATTTGTAGCATGATGTGATAGCATACCTGAAAGTTTTTGCAAATTTGGGAACTTGGAGCTCGCAGTGATGTTGAGCCCTTCCTGATTTTGCGGAGACTTTGAGGTTTTGAAAGTTTGGAGTTTCGGAGCTCGCAGCGATGTTGAGCCCATCTTCAAGCTTTCTATTTCTTTCGGGATAGTTCCTTTTCTTCGGAATTGCCCCGTCATCATGTCAAAATTTCGCCAGATTTTTTTAGCGAGATTCTGTCATTTTGATGTTTGATCTTTTTCTTTTCCATCCTTTTCAGGTGGTTCCTCCAGAGCGAACAAGGGTAAAGAGCCTGCTACAAGCGTACCTCGTCGGTCTTCTAGATCTTCTAATCCGGCCGTTCAACAGGCTTTTGAGAAGGTCCAGTATGTTGAGAGAAATCTGGAAGAGTGCGACTCCCTCAACAGAGATGAGATGAGGCAGCGACTGATCACTCTCAAGGGAGAGGAATTCTATAAGATCATGGTAAGCAGTCGTCCATGGGTGATGGAAGATCAGAGCGTTTTGCCCAAGCCTACCTTCTTCTTTGGTGATGCAGTCCCTGATGACATTACATACCAGAGGAGATGTTTTCAGTTTTCCTTCACAGCAGATGGTGAGAAGAAGACTGTTACTACCCGGTCGATATTTGATCGCACCGTCTCGATTCTGAGCCTTGCCCCCACGTGCCCTAAGAGGGAAGATCCTCCAAGCTGGGTGAGAAGGACAAATGTAATCAAGACCGGGGTTTTTGTTGGCGGTTCTCCTGGATATACGGAGAGGTCGCCTGTTGATATGGACCTGTTGATGCCATCCAGCGGCTACCAGGGCTCTGATTATCCGTCGGTCGATTTGAAACCGGTGGGCCTTGGTATTTTCAGTGGTGACGGCAGCAATTGGATCAAGCCTTTCCGACTTCGAGGTCGTTTCAATGCTGACTCCGAGTGGAAGTCGTGGACTGATCGCGTCCTGCTGATTGGTGGCGCCGTTTTAAAGGAAGCCGGGATTTTTGATGCGGTCCGCGCCTTTAGGGAGACCGTGATCTTTTCCGACGAGGCCTTCATGGCTATGCTGGAGTCATTCCTCCCACAAACCAATACCTTCGTTGTGACGAATGGTGAGATTGGTTTTTCTTTGAAGGAGCTCAGCGCCATTACCGGATTGCCCATCCTCGGCAAACTCTATGAGGAGTTTATGCCGATTGACAGCGTCCTCGAGGGGCAGTCTGAGGAGTTCAGGCTTTTATACTTTCAGCTCGTCGCCTTCTATGATTTTTTGAAGGAGAAGGGGGGTTCGAAAGTTAGATCCAGCAGTTGGAAGAGTTTTAGCTCTTCATTCCCCAACTTTTTTGATAGTAGGGAGTCTTCTGATAGCGTGACCCAGGAAGCTGGAGCTCAGGATCCAAAGAAGATCTTGGCCATGCAAGAAGAGTTGAGAGATTTCGGTGCAAGTACAAACGCCATATGTCCTGACATTGCACTGCGGAGAGATCTCGCTGTTTACCTCACTTATTGGCTTGGTGAGGCTGTTTTTGCTGGAGGAGACGGAACGCACATCAGGCCGCATTGTATTTTTCCGGCTTGTCAGATGGCGTTTGGAGAGCAGCTTGCTTTGGTGCCAGCTCTTTACTCCTACCTGTGTACCGAACTGCAGGCTGCTGCCTTTTTGGTTCGGCTTGGGCTTCCTATGAATAGGGTATTTTCAGCCCATATCTTTTATTCGTGGTATGTGTACCACTGTCCTGGCTTCCACCGGCTGGGTGCTGCACAGGATGATGATCCTCTGATGATTCGACTGGCTAAGGGCAAAGCCGTGTCCGAATCACTTTTGTTTGCCCGCATGAGGATCCGACGGTTCAGGGACGTCGAGATGGGGCAATCTTCAGTAAAGCTTTCTCCGGAGTTGCGGAAGAAGGCTTTTGATTTTGGTGCCTCCCGAGACTCTACCAGGGCGGGGTCGGGAAGGCATTATTCCTTGACAAATGCAGAGAGAGAGTGGCTTTTCAGCATACGTGTCGGCACGATGGTGTACCGCAGACATCTTTTCGTCGACATCCAGCCGTATGTACCCTCTCGCTTTGCTTTGCAGCTTGGCTTTTCTCAAGGCGTTGTTGGAGCGCCTTCAAGTATGGTGAAGCTCTTTGGAGGCTTACAGGACGGGAGAAATGCATGGGCTTTCTATAGTGCTGAAGACACTACAGCCATGATTTCTTATCCTGTATTGCTGACTTCCCGGACTGCCGGCTTTGCGAAGTGGTTCGCGGAGAGCTTCTCGGCATATCGGGGACTTTCCAAGAAGGAGCTTGATGTGAAGCTGGCATCTGGAAAGGGCCTTGGAAAGTCAGATGGCATCCGGCGAGAGGAAGTTTGGGCCTTCCTTTCTGGAGAGAAGCACAAGATAGGCTTTCTCGGTGACCAGGGCGTCATCGGTTCTGAAGCTGTTCGAGAGATACCTGATGAGGCTTTGGAGCAGCTAGAACAGGAGGAAGCCGAACTTGGCGCTTGGATGCAAGCGGCACAGAGGCAAGCTTCCGTGGAGTCTACTGGCAAGAGCAGACCATCCAGTGATGAGTCAAGTGGGAAACCTGACTCTGACAGCGGGGCAGGTTCCTCTAAGAAGCGAGCCCGCAGAGGTAAGAGGAGGAGGAGGAGTCATCGCAGCAAGGGGCAGCATGAGGACTCTCCTAACTTGGAAGTTCCTCTTACTATCAATGAGGATGTGCCAGTGGATGCTGACGAGCCTCCAGAGAAGAGAAGCCGAGAAGAAGAGACCGTCGATGAAGGTATGATTCTTCCTTTTTCTCTTTCCATTTCTTTTCATGGGATTTTTTCCATGTTATGATTTTCTTCTTGTTTCTGCTTTTCTTTTTTTTTTTAGCAGAGGAAGACTTGGTGATGCCTGAGGTCCCAACCGATGACGTGGTGATGGATCCTGTTGAGGCACCTGAAGAAGAACCGAGGGACTATGGAGTAAATCCAGAATCTCCAATTGGTACGACTTCTTTTGCTCTCTTTTTTTTTTTTGAGTTTGTGACTTGGCTTGCTAACACATTTTTTTTTATTTTTTTTTGTTGCCAGCTGACTTGCCACAGGGTTCTGATGACTTTGAACCATCGATGGACGCAAATGTTGATGATGCTTTCGATGAGTTCATGGAGGAAGAAAGTGTTCCGCCAGTCGTCGAAGAAGGTATTTTGTAGTTATAACTCTGATAATGATTTTCAAACAGGGTCATATTCATACCTTTTTGTGTTTCCTTTGCAGGTTTTGAAGTGGCAGAGGAGGATCCGTCGCTTCCAGAGCAAGAGATGCCAGAGGTTGATCCAGAGGTAGAGATTCCTGGGACCAGCTCTGACAATATTGAGGAGATTCCTCGCGCTGAGATCCCTTCCCGAGCAGGAGTACATTCAGCTGGAAAGAGTTCTTTTGTTACTCTTTCAACAGATGATGATATGAGTAGCCGACCAACGGAGTTGGGCGAATCCTCAGCTGGGCCATCTCTTCTTTTTGCGAAGAAGGTGGTGATGCGAGTTCTAAGCTCTTGGATTGAGACTCTCTTTTCTGGGCACTTGGAAGCCGGATTTGGCATGATCCAGCATGTGCAGGAGATTCTCAGTGATGCTGAAGAAGCTGGTACGGATGTCACAGGTGCCAGGGCGATCGTTGATAGGATCATTGCACTGGGTGACAAGTGCTTTGAGACCGTGAGTTTGGCTGATGACCAGTTCTTCAAGGAGATGTTCCTGGACCCTGCTGATAAGGCTAAGTCTGACCTGGATGAGGCTACAGAAAGCAAGAAGCAAGCAGTCCGAAAGAGGAACTTAGAAGAGCTAGCCATCATCAGGCTGACGCATGACCTTAACATCCTTGATAGGGAGGTCGATGAGGCCAGGAAACGTCTTGAGCATTTGCAGGCACAAGTCGCTGCCAAGTGGATTGCCATAATAGAGGCTCGCGACAGGGAGAGTGCTCTGATTCACCAGGTTGCAGATGCCGAACGGGTTCTCAAAAGGAAGTCTGATGAGGAGGAACAATGGCAAACTGCTCGAGGTAAGCTTCCTGGTGTGAAAGAAGGGGTACAGCCCACTCCAGCATCTCATGGCAGGTTCCTGAAGAAGCGTGCCTTGGAATCCTTGATGGATGAGGCTAAAAGTTTACTTGGGGAGCTGAACTCTTGGCTGGAGACCATTTTTGATTGAGCTTCTGTATATTATATATATATATATTTTTTTTTACAGAAACCATCATTCTTTCTTTTTCTTTTTTTTTTGGTACCACTTGAATTTTTTTGGTACTTATTTTTTTGTAGTGCTTGTGAACACTTTCTCTCTTTTTTTTTTGGTACCACATGTATTTTTTTTGGTACTCTTTTCTTTTTTTTTGTTATCCCTACGCTCACTTGAATCTTTTTGTGATAAAAATAATTGCTAAATGGGATGCTCTTTTTTTTTTGTTATCCCTACGCTCACTTGAATCTTTTTGTGATAAAATTAATTGCTAAATGGGATTTGATCAAAAGGTTGTCATTTTGTGAAAATCTTTTGTCAAGTAATTGTTTTGGCATGAAAGCCAGGTTTTTTGTTTGTGGCATGGAAGCCAATTTTGGCATGAGAGCCAGCTTTTCTTGTGGCATTGATAGCCGAGTGATTTTTTTTTTTGTGGCATCTATAGCCAGTTTTGGTGGCATTGATAGCCGGTTTGTGGCATTGATAGCCGAGTTTTTTTTGAAATCCAAGTTTTTTTTTTTGTTTGTGGCATTGATAGCCGGTTTTGTTTTGATGGCATTGATAGCCGGTTTGTGGCATTTATAGCCTGTTTTGATGGCATTTATAGCCGGTTTGTGGCATTTATAGCCTGTTTGTGGCATTTATAGCCTGTTTTGATTTCAAAAAAATGCAAGTATCGACTAAAAGTCGCCTCCCTGCTGAATGTTCTTGCAAGTATCGATGGAATGTCGCATCCTTGCTCATTCGGTTGCGAGTATCGATGGAATGTCGCATCCTCGCGGATTTGGGTGCAAGTATCGATGGAATGTCGCATCCTTGCTTTTAAAAAATTTTGGTTTTGCGGGTACTGACTTGATGTTGTTTCCCCACGATTTTTGAAATTTGTGGTTTTCTCGAACCTTTGGGTTATGGATATCAACTGAAATGTTGCGTCTCCACAGTTTTGGATTTTGCAAGTATCGACGAAATGTCGCTTCCCTGTGATTTTGGAAGTGTCGAACGTGGTTCGCTTGCTTCCGATTTGTGCGAGTATCGACTAAGCGTCGCTTCCTCGCGGGTTTTTTGAAAAACCATTTTTTTTTTGTTTAAAGACACGATGGTCATAAATTTTGACCTAAAACCATTTTGGCGGTAAAAGGCAGGGTGGACTAGGGTGGAAATCCCTGAATCCGGATTTTGTTTCAAACCATGAATTTTGGGTTCAAAGGTTGAAAATTTTGGTCAAGTTAGGGAAAGGTTCCTAAACTTGGATATATTTTTTTTTTTGAACAATGAAACGATAAAAGTAAGCATTGTTTCAAGGGTAGTACCGCTTTAAGAACTTGCCATTGATGGGCAGCATACATCTGTCACCTTCCATGTTTAGGAGTGCGTATGCGCCATTGGAGAAAACTTTGTCGATGACGTAGGGTCCCTCCCATTTCGGCTCAAATTTGCCTTTGGACTTGTGAGCGAAGACCATTGGTCTTTTTACTGCAAGAACCAAGTCATTCTTTTTGTAGGCGCGTTGCCTGACCTTTTTATCGAAAGATCCTGCCATACGTGCTTGGTAAAGTTCAATGCTTTGTTGAGCTTCGAGCCGTCTCTCATCGAGATTGTCCAGCTCATGGAGTCGCAATTTGACATTGCTTTCTTGAGTCATGTCATTTTGCAAGGATACCCTCAAGGAAGGAATTTGTACTTCCAAGGGCACGACAGCTTCGCATCCATAGAACAAGGAGAATGGTGTGCTATGGGTTGGTCCTCGAACGGTGGTTCGATAGGCCCATAAAGCTTCAGACATTTTGTCGCTCCAGTCTCTTTTGTGACTAGAGACCATTTTTTTGAGGATTTTGCAGAGTGTCTTGTTGAAAGCTTCTGCTAACCCGTTTGCTGCCGGATTGTATGGAGTCGAAGGACAGCTTTGAATTTTGTATTTGTCGCAGAACCTGTAGAATCGATGATCCCGGAACTGTGGTCCGTTATCATGGACGAATCTTTTGGGTATACCGAAACGACAAATGATGTTGGTGCGCAGGAACTGAAGGACTGATGAGGTCTTCATTTCGTTAAACGCAAATGCTTCTGACCACTTGGAGAAATAATCCGTAGCGGCGAAGATGAAGCGATGACCTTTGCTTGAAGGGGGAGAAATAGGACCTATGATGTCCATACCCCAGGCTTCGAAAGGCCATGAGATCGCTGTAGGATGTAGCCATTCTGGAGGCATGTGAATGTAATCTCCATGAACTTGGCATTGTTGGCAGCGCTTAGCAAATTGCATTGCGTCAGCTACCATGGTAGGCCAGTAATATCCTAACCTTTTCATCTGATCATAGAGCTTAGGTCCAGCCTGATGAGCTCCACAAAGACCAGCATGAACTTCTTTGAGTGTTTCTTCAGCCTCTTGTTGTGACAAGCAGCGTAGAAGTACTCCGTTGAAGGATTTCCTGTAAAGGATTTTTGAAGGAATATCCAAATGGAAGCTTGGGGTTCGCCTTTGGATGCTTACCCGTTCTTTTGGATCTTCAGGTAGGATTCCGAACATAATGTAATCAATGAACGGATCCCTCCAGTTGCCAATTGAAGTTTGAAGGATTGAAATCCGACTTCCGACCACTTGGTGGCATTCAGCAACTGCTTGGTGTGTGTTAAGAGGAGGAAGGATTCTTCTTTCGCACACTGTGACTTGCATGTTTTCCCCTTCCTGGATTGCCATGGATGCGGCAAGTCCGGCTAGGGCATCTGCACGTATGTTTTCACCTCTACGAATGTGGGTGATGTGACAGATGTCAAACTTTTGCAGAAGTGATTGTGCCTTGTTGTAGTAGGGCAGCAAATCTGGCTTCCTGACTTCAAATTTCTGATTCATCTGGTTGACGATCAGTTGAGAGTCTCCAAAGACTTCCAGCATGGTGATACCGGATTCGATGGCGAGTTCCAATCCTAAGATCAGAGCTTGATATTCAGCTGCATTGTTTGTGCATGGTTCCAGTAGCGAGAAAGCGTGTGGAATCATGTATTTGTCGGGGCTAACAAAGAGGATGCCAACTCCAGAGATCAGCTGTCTTTTTTCATTTGTCCTGGTTGCACCGTCAAAGTACATGTCCCAGGAGGCACTTTGTGAGAAAGTCTCCACATTGTAGACTGGTTCGTCTGGGAGATCATCTCTTAGTGGAGAATCTTTAGGCAATGGATGCTCTGCGAGGAAGTCCGCTAGAGCTTGCCCTTTGATTGCTTTTTGTGGTACATACCTAATATCAAATTGTGACAGAAGGATGGACCATTTTGCCAGTCGAGCATTGAGAGAACCTGCCTTTGTGACAAGGACCTTCAAGAGGTTGACCCTCGAGACCAGGTAGACTGTGTTGGAAAGCAAGTAGTGACGCAGCTTTTGTACGGCGAACATCACTGCAAGACATTCTTTTTCGACTGGAGAGTAGCGATGCTCTGCACCTACTAGCATGCGGCTGAGGTAATATAGAGCAGCTTCTTTTCTTTGATCATTTTCTTGCGCAAGCAGAGCTCCCAGAGAGTGATCAAGGGCTCTTGTGTACAAGATGAATGGTTTTCCAGTGGTAGGAGCAGCTAACACTGGAGGTTTTGTCAGGTATGACTTGATATCTTGGAAAGTAGCTTCACAGTCAGCATCCCAGACAAAGTTTACACCTTTTTTCATCAACCGGGAGAATGGACGGCATTTCCCCAAAAGATTGGAGATGAACCGTCTAATGTAGGCCAATCTCCCTTGAAGCCCTTTGAGTTCTCTCAAGGTTCTTGGAGAAGGCATTTCTAGAATGGCTTTGACTTTTATGGGGTCAAGCTCTATTCCAGCTTTCCGAACTAAGAATCCGAGGAACTTACCCGACGAGACGCCGAAGAAGCATTTCAATGGATTCATTCGCAGTTTGTGTTTGCGAAGCCGGAGGAAGACTTCTCGAAGGTTTTCGAGATGATCTTCTTTTCTTTTGCTTTTGACGGCGAGGTCATCAACGTAACATTCAACCGTCTTGTGCTGCATATCTTGGAATATTTTCATCATAGCCCTCTGATATGTGGCACCAGCATTCTTCAGACCAAATGGCATGACAGTGTAAGCAATACACGCCAAATGGGGTTCGAAAGGATGTATGTTTTTCATCCTCAGGATGCATCTTTATCTGATTGTAGCCAGAGAAACCATCCATGAATGTCATTCGCTCGAATCCACAGGTATTATCAATCATTACCTCTGGTATGGGGAGCGGAAATTCATCTTTTGGACATGCGCCATTCAGGTCTCTATAGTCAATACAGACCCTGATCTGCCCATTTTTCTTTGTCACGGGGACAATGTTGGCCAACCATTCAGGATGTTGTTCCTCACGGATGAAGCCGACGATTTTGAGTTTTTGAACTTCTTGTTCAATTTTATCCATCACATCTGGACGGAATCTTCTTTGGCCTTGCTTGACAGGCTTGATGTCTTCTTGAAGATTGAGTTTGTGAACTGCTACTTTGGGGTCTAAGCCTGGCATTTCAGCGTAAGACCATGCAAGCAATCAACGAACTCACGAAGAAAAGCGATATACTCGGGTAACTCATCATCCTTTATATTCTTGCTTATGAATACAGGACGTGGGTTATCTGGTGTTCCCAAGTCTATCTTTTGAACAGGATCTTCTGTTGGAAGGTTCGAAGGTGGTTCCTCCACAATATTTTCGGAGGCTTCCAGCTCAACGAAACCTTCTGGGGTTTCAAGGGCATTTCCAGACCAAGGTTTTGTTCCTTTCCACGGGTCTTCTTGATCGGTAATTTTCCCAAGGCTTGCTATGAGATGATCCCAATCGCCTGTTGAAACCGAGTCGAAGTAGGCTACTTCTTTTGGAGATGAGGGTTCTTCTGGGTCAGAAGTCCACACGTCTGTGCCATCGGATAACTCCTCTTCATTTTCGGAGAAATCGTGCCAATTGGATGAGCTTTCTGGATCTTTGTCAGGTGACTCATCAAAGAGATATCCAGGGAGTTTGATGTCTTCATGGATTTGAGATGTTGAAGCTTGGTCAGTATATTGACTTTTAAGCCTTTGTGTCAACTGTCTCAAGGGAGTGTCAGGATCATACGCTAACCCGTGTGAAGACTTTTCTACATAGCCGTAGAGTCTCCAATCTTCCAGCTGGCTTTTGGTCAAGACGGGCCCCAATGGCGTGAGAATACCGCGTCCTTCTCCCAAACCGACTGGGTTTTGAGCGTCGTAGCCCATTTTCTTCATAATAGCTTGTGCCACAGAACTGTATAAGGATAGTTGAGGCGTACCTTTATTTTGGAAAGGTTCAAGCATGGAGTTTGATGAAGAAGCATCCGATCTATGAAAGAAGATCGGTTTTTCCTTTGCTGAAGTTGCTGGAACAACGAAGGAAGCTGACGTAGGATCTTCTATGTCAGAAGTTGTCTCCATTGGAGTAAGAGCAGGCTGAACTTGCTGAGTGTCAGCTTGGCTTGACGATGTGTCGTCTTCTGGCTCTGAATCCGAGTCCGTGTCTTGCATGATAGACACGAAAGAGACAACAAATTTGCCCCCAGGCTTTTGTTTTGCCTTCTTCACTTTAGTTGTGATGACCAAAGGCTTTGAAGATTTGAGGGAGATGATGAAGGGAGTTTGCATGCTCTCTTCAGATTTACCGGATGGTTTGTTTTCTTCCGGTGATTGTTGAGGAGCTTTGCCTTTATCTTTCTGGAGATTTTCGGCAAAGGATGCTGTATGCTTTTCCTCTTCTTCTTTTCACCTTCATACATCTGTGAGTCTGCGAAGTGGATTTCTTTACCTTTGAAGGGTTTTCTGTCCGCAAAGACTCGATGTATCATGCCGTCGTCGCCAACAAACTTGATGCATTGATGTAGAGTTGAAGGGACAACACCATTCTCATGGATCCAAGGGCGTCCGAGAAGGATGTTGTAGCATGAAGGGGTCTTTATTGCATACACTGTGACCTCAGAGATAAGATCACCTATCTGCAATTTGAACCTGATTTTGCCGATAGGCCTTTGAGTACTCCCATCGTATCCAAAGATAGATACAGATGTGTGGCTCAGTTTGCTGGGTGGGATGCCCAACTCTTCAAGAGCCGATGTGGAGATAAGGTTGAGTGCAGAACCTGGGTCGATCTGAACTCTATGCATAGGCATTTCCTTGATATACCCTGTGAAGTACAGGGGTCGGTTATGCCTGGTTTCGCCAAGTAGGAGGTCATCCTTTGTGAAGGCGATGGTTGCACTGGCTGCTTTTTTAACCGAGAGGCATTCAATGCATGATCCCTCAGTTTTCTTCTTTTCTCCCTTTGAGGAGGCTTCTGAGTTTTTGACCCGGTAATCCATTTCAATTTGGAGGACTTGCGGGGCATGTTTGTCGACATCCTCATTCAGCTTTTGTAATTCCGAAATGAGATTATCACGAGTGTGCGGAGACATTCGCAACAAATCTAGGATGTGCAGACGTGCAGGTATGTGCTTGAAGTGTTCAATCAAGTCATACTTGAAAGCCTCCTTAGGGCCTGCATGTTCATCATTGTTGCCACTAGGGGCGCTTACAACATCTTTTCCCGAAGGATTTACATATGTAAAGGAAGATTGGTTGTAATTTTTGTGGTAGTCCCGGCCAGAGCGGGTGCCTCTACCAACTTCGAGAGCTTCTTGAGAAGGGTCTTCGTTTGGAAGATTGTCTTCAGGATCAAGAGGCTGTCGTTTTTCATTTGCTGAGGATGTATCAGCAGCAGAGTTACCATCCTCAGTGATTGTGTTGCATGGAGCATTTTCCGGGAACAAGTCCTGAACAGCATCCAGCAATCTTTCTTCTTCGTTGACTAATTCATCGTCCCAAGCATCAATGGCTGGGAATTCTTCAGTCAGGAAGGGTGTGAACTTCGAAGTCACAGTCTCAGGAGAAGAAACCTGAGAGGGTGTCATCTCAGTGAAAGTCACGTGAGACGAGGTGGCTCCAGAAGATATATTGCTAGGCGTCGCCGGAGTGTAAGTGCTCTCATCAGACGATGCTTCGGAAGAGCTATAATCCCGAATTATCACATTACAGGAAGCTCTGACGGGAGACGTTGCCTGATCGGAGTCAGACTCATCCTCGGATGTGAGAGGATCGTCTATCCAGCAATTTTCTCCATTTTCAGGAGTTAAGGGAGGATGTACCTGGTGGTCTTCAGGGACTTCAGGCTCTGGATTGCGAGGAGGCTCGTTGACGCGTTCTTGCTCTTGTTCTAGAGCGAGTCGCTGCAAGATCCTTGCATATTCTTCAAGATCAGGCATGGGAGCCGGATCTTCTTCTTCATCATCTCTTTGTGGCTCAACATGGTTGATTTCCACTGGAGTAATGAGAGGTGCTTGGTTCAGCAGCATTTTCTTGTACAGCTCTTGGTCTTCTTCATCATCAGACCAGGATCCTTGTGGCTGTAGGGGGTTATACCAGATTACTGGCATAAGATGAGACTCAGGAACCCATTCTTCATCGGAGAGATATTCTCCTGTTTCAAGGGACTCCTCCCACTCATCTGTGTAGTTGGATTCGAATCCATCATCGGTGTCGCTGGATTCGTATCCATCAATGGAGAATCCAACTACCGAATTGCAAGAGTATGATGCCTCCTGCATGGCTTCTTTAAATTGAGGTGGCATGAAATCACTGAGAGTGAATTTCCTTACCCCCTTTGAAGTCTCTGGAAGGGATGTTTTGTTACCTCCAGTGAAGCGGTAGAGGAAGCCTCTGCCTTTTCTTTGACCTCTAGTTTTGGCTGGGTCTTCTCTTGCCGTTTGAGCTTGAGGAGATGTTTCCTAGCCTGCCTTCGCTGTTGAGCTGTAGGCTTTATTTTCACGACCTCCCAATTTTCATCTTCCAGGAGATCGGGATGTACCCATATCGGTTGTCCGTCTGGTGTCGGGTAAGGAACCAGTTTCTCGGACGCTTCGATTGAGTTTATCACCTTGAAGGAAGTAGTGATCTTCTTCTTCGGTGATCTTGATGTTTGTCCACATGTCACCATGTTGACGGAGGCAGACCCATAGTTTTTGTCAAAGGTGATGACTCCGTTTTTCCACATCTCATTTATTTTCTCTCTCACAACGAAGCATTGATTGAGAGGATGCGAGATCATCTGGTGGTATGGACAGTACCGAGGATCGTTGGTTTTGCCAACATCACCCGGTCTTTTTGGTTCAGGCAAGGTGAGCTTGCCGTTTGCCACAAGAGCCCCGAAGATTTCATCAACATCTTCATCAAACGGGTATTTCTTCTCTACTCGTTCTTTGAAGGCGTCTGAGAGTTCAGGTCTCTTACCAACAGCTTTGTTTTTCAGCTTTCTTTGGTGGCTGAGGAGCTGACTTGGTCTGCACATTGAGGACCTCTTTCTTCTTTGGTTTAGAGGTTGCAATGGCGGTTGGCTCTTTTCTTGATGATTTCTGACTGTTGAGGTCTTTAATCACCGTTTCAGCTTCCATGGAAGCTTCTAGGAGTTCTCCCAGGTTTTTTGATTTGTTGCCGATGATCATGGAGCGGATTCTGGCTCTCATGTTGTTTCGGCAGATGTCGACTAGCGACGCTTGTGGCAATACATCAGAGCATTTGTATGCCATTGCTTTCCACTTGTGAATGAAGTCATATGTTGATTCATTCTCCCCCTGTTTTAGGCTGCACAGCTGAGCCATAGTAGCGGGGTGATCCTTCACCTTTGAAGTGAGTCAGGGAAGCGTGTCTCTAGCATGGCCCAGTTTTGGATTGAGTCCTCCGGCAGAGTGGAGTACCAATCGAAGGCCGTACCTTTTAGGGTACTTGCAAAGAGGCGGATCTTGAGTGCATCTTGATCCGCAATAGCTCCCGTCAGGATCTTGAAGTGGATGACGTGCTGTCTGGCTGATCCTTTCCCCGTATATGTTTGGAGAGTAGGATGCTTGAATTTGGTGGGGAACGGGACCGAGTCCATCCATAAGGGATATGGTGGCTTGATTTCCATGCTCCTTGAGTATATCCTCTTCTTTTGCTTTGGCGAGGATACCGTCTACGTCCTTTTTGGTAAGGGCGCGTGACTCATTTTCTTCTCTATTTACCTCGTCGTCTTGATGATTCGGAGGAGGTTCATTGTTCGCCTGATTTTGGAAGGCGAGGAGAAGGTTTTCCATCAGAGTTTCAATCCTCTGCTGGCCCTGTTCCAACTGCTGGATGCGGGTGATCGCATCTTCTGGAGGTGGATTGCGGGGTGGTGGCTCAGAATTGTAGCCAAGACATTCATCCTTCGTGATTCGAACGAAGAAACTGTCCTGGTGACTGAGCTGGGGCTCATTCTTTTTGAAGAGGAGCTTGAGGAAGGATCACTCTGCTGTCCTTTGCTTGAAGGAGCAGGGGATTCTTCTGAATGTCTTCTTGTCCTTGAGACGCTGCGGGTCATTGGACGTCGGACATGGATTTTTGTTGCTGATTTTTGGCGCCTTCTGGTTTTTCCAACCATATGGACGGCAGCAACTTGGTTGGGTCTTTCTTTTTCGACCCATTTGGAGAGACTTGAAGTGTGGGAGGCTGGGTCCTTTGCTTCTCTAGTCTCTTTTGCGGTATAAGACGCGCGGCGGCGTATACGACGAGCAATTTGAGCTTCGGTCAGCTCTGACTGGGCTTTGACGATGAAGGATGTGCTCCCTCGGGCGCAGCAGCCGAGCCTGTCTTCTCTGTAGCTGGGCAAGGACAGGATGCGAACCCTGTCCTTCGCCTGTTGCAGCGAAGCTTTGAATTTTTGAAGTTCGGCCCCTGTAGAGATGAAGGGTCGAACTGCAGATTTGTAGGCCTAGCAGGTGCTTGTGGAGGCCTTGTGATGCATGACTTGATTTTGGGCTTGTAGGAACAAGCCGGCTCATGCTGGGATGACTTGGAAGTCAGGTTGGAGATGGGTCTCTCCTCTTTCATGTAAGCAAGAGGATAGAACTGGTTCTCCTTGAGTGGGGCCAGGAATGCTGGCTTAGTGGATGTTGGGACCTTCTCTGTTTTGGTGAAGGTCTTGGGGACCAAGTCTTGGGAGTAGACCTGGTTGTTTGCAGGTTGAGGCTTCGTGGGGCTGCCACGGGCTTCAGGCCTTCTGGTGCTCGCCTTTGGTGTCACGGTAGTGACACGTTGAGAGGCGAGTTTCTGCTTCTTGGAGGGAGCAGTTGTTCCTCAGGAAGTGGGAATGGTCCCAGCGTCCCAAAGACGATAGTCCGGGGAGTCGAGGTCGACCCGGAGTTCAAAGAGTTGCCGAGGGAGTTGACACTTCGGCAGCTGATGGGGCGCTTGTAGGTACGCGTGGTTTGCTTCTGTTGAAGCATGAGTTGGTGCTTGTTTTCATCGAAAGTAATGGTTAGTGAAGCTGCCATTGTTAGTTTTCGAAAATTTCTGAAACAGACCACATCCATTAGTAATCACAAGAATATAATGATCATAAATGGGAAGTTCTATGGTTTCGTCTTTTCAAATTGCTCGAGGTAGATGACCCAAGCAATATGAGGAAGGCAAAATGCCATAGAGGTACAATTGTTCTGATCGCAGGTATGGTAAGCCCGGAATGGGCATCCCAGTGACTGCTAGAAGCAATTGTGAACTTAAATTCGACTTATCGAGAAGCAGAGCTTGCTCGAGGTAAGAAGAATATAAAGTTGGAGTTACAGATGTGCCGGTCGCAATACAGTAGACCCTGAAAGGGCGTACTAGTACCGCTAGACACAAATGTTTTGAGACCGCATCTATGAGATGAGATTCTCTGTTTTGAAAGGTCAAGATTGGATTCATCAAAGAGAGCAGATGGTATTCCAATCTGAACACGGGCTCAGCGATTTCCGCGAGCGCCAGTGCTCAGAAAGAAATGAACCATGATTTCTCGGATCTGAATCTAAAAATGACGAGTTTTTTTTTTGAAAGGCCAATATCGGGTTATCAAAGAGAGCAAAAGGCACTCCAATCTGAACACGGGCTCAGCGATTTCCGCGAGCGCCAGTGCTCAGAAAGGAGAAGACCAAGATTTCTCTAATCTAAACCCAAAATGACGGAAGTTTTTTTTTTTTGAAGATTTTGAAGATTTTTTTTTTTTTTAAAATCTTTTTTTTATTTATTTATTTATTTATTATTTTTTTTTAAGATTTTTTTTTGAAATTTTTTTTTATTTTTTATTTTTTATTTTAAATTTTTATTTTTAAAAATTTTATTTTTGAAAAAAAATTTATTTAAAAGACGAGAGAGTACACATAGGCCTCCTAACCCGGTCTTATGAAATCTTGATTGATCGAATTGCCCCCAGGAAGGGGAGGATTACTGCATGAACCCGTTTGGAGACCCTTGCCTAAAACAGTCAAGCTTCCTCCACACTATGGACAAGGCGTTTCTTTGCATCAACCATGATCAAAGAAACAATTGGTTTACCCTTAGGGTGGTCTATGTCTGTTTTTCTTATATATAGAATTTTTTTATTTTTATGAATTCTCGAAGAGAAACATGGCCCAAAACCTTAGTAGAACAGGGCTCAACATTTCTGCAAGCGCGATGAAGATAGGACCGGGATAAGGTTTCTCAATGTTGAAATCCTAAATTGAGAAAAAAATCGAGAAAACTTTTTTTTGTACTTTTATATATATATATATATTTTTAAAGAGTTTTATGAAGCTCAGCGAAGAGAACAATGGCCCAACACCGATCCGAACACGGCCTCTGCGATTATCCTCCGCGAGCGCCAGGTGCCTCAGAAGGGAAGGATCAAGGTTTCCTCAATTTTGAATCCAAATTGGAAATCTAAAATTTTTTTTTACTTTTTTATATATATATATATTTTTTTAATGAACTCATCGAAGAGAAACAATGGCCCAACCCCTGATCCGAACACGGTCTCGGCGATTTCCGCGAGCGCCAGTGCCCAGAAGGGAAAGGATCAAAGTTTCTTCATTTTGAATCCAAAAATGAAAAATCTGATTTTTTTTTGTTTTTTTTTTTTTTGAAAAGAGAAAGAGTGGAAATAAATTCAAAGAATTAGAAATTTCCAAACAAAAAATCTCATCTCATTTTTATTTATGCGGAATTCAACATAGGCCACCCAATTATAAAGTAGCCAAGAATCGAGAAAAGAAATATAAGCATAGAGCAAAATATATGATATGCAAATATTTCATTTCTAGCATCGTGTTCTCAAATAAACGAGTCCCACCGGGTGATGCCAGCTTGATGGACCGCGCTCCCGGATGCCCGGGGTTCCTACCGAGGTCGGCGGACGTGGGAGTCCGTTTGGTTCCGACCCTTTCGTAACCGGGGGGCAAAGGGGGCGTGCATCAACATTTCTTTTTTTGTGGGTGTGCCAGATTTTCTATTTTTACTTGGAATTGCAAGTGGTGATCCGGAGATCAACCTTCGCAAGTAAAAAGGAAATCAACTTCTTTCAAGTTTTCCATTGCACATATATTTAAGAAAAGAGACATTTTTCTTTAGTTTGCCGTGAAAGGCGATTTTTTTGGCATTTATAGCCGATTTTGGCGTTTATAGCCGATTTTTGGCGTTTATAGCCGATTTTGGCGTTTATAGCCGATTTACAATCCTTATCAACAATGAAAGACAAGAATTGTGATTTTTGTCTCTTTTAAAAAAATACAAACTACAATGAAAAGCAAGAAAAGGAGGATCTAACTTCTCAGGAGATTGTGGGGGACTCGTTTAGATTGACGGTCGCAAGCCATATGTGGGCTTCGCCATCATCCATGCAGATGAGAACAGAGGATGCTATTGATTCGCTTGGCTTGGCTATAACCTCGGGTTTTTAGAGGACAAAGACCAAAGGAAGGTCCTATGTCCAATAAAAAGCCGAGTAGACGGGCTGAAAAGCCATATCTAAGCCATTGGAGGCAGGAGGAAAAGGCAAGGACCTTGGGGGGGGGGGTACCCCCCAAGGGACTTTTGTCACCTTGTTGCGGTGGCCGGTGTAAAATTTTCGCAGAGTTTTCTCTCTTTTTCTTTCTCTGGATTTCTGTCTGCTGTCTGTGCTTTTTTCTCTGATGTTTCTGATGTTCTGTGTCGTGTTTTTTCTTTCTGGAGAGCCCTCCTATTTATAGGCTTTTAGGTAGCCTTTTAGGTGGGTTTTATGGGCTTTTATTGTCATTAAGCTGCATAATGGGAGGAGTTACAAAATTGAATTGTTTATTTTTGTAACTCCTTTTTCTTGGCTTCTGATGGCCGGAGGAGATTGAGGGCATTTAATCGCCTTTAATCGCCATGATGGGAGGAGTTTCATGGGTTAAATGCCATGAATCTCTTGACATGTAACTCCCGAATGCTTGCTTCTGATTGGGCCGTCCACAGAAATGGATAATGACTTGTAATAAAGCTAGTCAATTAATCGCATTAAGTGGTCGCCGAGCAGCTGAAGAGTCGCGGGCCGTGTGCCACGTCTTTTGAGATTCTTCTGTTGATGATCATCGATGGATCTTCATGTAGATCGACATCAGATGATCATGTAATTTCAGGGTGTTTGTTGCCAACAGCGGGTGTCGGTGCCATCTGTCCTGTTCGATTTCTCGATCGGTCGGGTAGAAAGCACACTTTTTTGGTTGACCGGGTGGCGATCAATATTGTCTTCGATACTCTTGATGATTTACCCGTGTTTTGGACGGATGTCAGAGGACTTGTGTCTCAAAAGCATGAATTTTTGGAAAGTACCAGAGGCTGGGCTCCTCGAATCGCGAAAAAAACGGCGAAAACCGGGGTTTCCGGGGCTTCCCGGCGACCCCGGGGTCCAAGGTCGCCGGCGACCCTGGCCCAGGGTCGCAGGGGCTTCTGCCGACCCTGGGGGGTTTTCCCCCTTTCGTGTCCCGTTTTGCGTCCGTTTTGCTTTTTTTTTATTCTTTTTTCTTCTGTACTTTTCCTTGACATTTTGACCATTTATTGGCCTGATTTCTTTGTAGGAAACCTGATGAGAATCCTTGCATTTTATTTTGCAAAGTTTCCAATTTCCTGGGAAAGCCGAAGACTTTGTCGCGCAGAGCTGCCGATTTTCCGTCAGAAGCTGAAACTGGGCCAAACGATGTCGGAATGACCTGAAATTTGGTGTGAAGCCTCCTGAGCAATAAATAAGACCAACCATAGGCTTTTGTTTGAGTTTTGAAGCCGTTTGGGGTCCTATCACCTGTAGACTTGCTTTTTGTCGCGATGAAGATGTCGCGGTTTGATGTGCGGTCAATCGATGTCCGATTGACTTGAAATTTGACAGGGAACCTATTGGAGTCATTTTAAGATGATCCATAGGCTCTGTCTTGGAAACCATGGTCCCGGAGAGCTTTTGTCGCCGAGAGCTCCTTTTCGGCTGTCGGAGAAGCGAAGTTAGGCCAAATGATTTTGAAATGGCCCGAAACTTCTTGTGTACTCCTCTTTTGGCTGTCTGGAAGAATCTTGCAGTTTTTGTTTGATTCTGACAAGATTTGATTTTTGGAAGCAGCATTGCCTATTTATGGCAGGTTGCGACTTCATGTAGCTCTTTGGATCTTGAAAAGGCAAAGTGACATTTTTGGTGTCAACAGTGTCACGAAAATAACTGGGAGCATCCTGAAACTTTTTCTGCAGGTTCCTCTTGCTCGGTCGACCGCATGGGGTGCCCGGTCGACCGCACACTCCGCTTCAGGAATTCTGAATTCCTGAACTGTTTCAACTCTGATTTTTCTTTTAAGCTCTATCAACACCAACCTATTAACATCATGCTTGTGACAATGTGTTGACAATAATTCCAACTCAAAATGATGCTTGAGATATTAATTTCTTCAATTCTTCAAAAGACTTCTCAAGTCATCTCAAATTCCAACAATCTCCCCCTTTGGAATTGTTGGCAACACTTTTGGAACTTCAACACTTAGAAACTAGTTGATCTTCATGACGCTTCTTCAGAACCACAGTCTCCCCCTGTCTTAAAAAAATAGAATCAAGATCTCTAACACTCTTGATACCAATCTCCCCAAAGTTATCATAGCATAATTTCTTCTAAGCATAGCTTTCTCCTAGCTTAAGTCTTTCTCCCCCTTTGACAACAAGTCCAAAGGGACCAACGAAGGAGCGTATAGGATATTCAAGGAATACTTTTCTCCCCCTTTCAAGCACAACTCCTAAGGATTAGGAGAGTGAGTAACTCCTAATTTTTTTCGGAGATACTCGAAGACTTCCTTTGGCAGAGGTTTTGTGAAGATATCAGCAACTTGCTCAGTAGTTGGGACATATTCCAACTTTACCTCACCATCTGCAACCTTTTCCTTGAGAAAGTGATAGCGAATTGCTACATGCTTCGTTCTAGAATGTTGAACAGGATTCTTGGAGATGTGAATTGCACTTGTGTTGTCACAGAGGATCGGCGTAGGATCCGTTGTCGGAACTCCTAGATCAGAGAGCATTTGCCGCATCCATAACACTTGTGTACAACAAGTTTCCGCTGCAATATATTCCGCTTCCGCTGTAGAAAGGGATACTGATCTTGTTTCTTACCGTGCCATGCCACCAACCTGTCACCGAGGATAGAATGCACCACCGCTTTGTACTCTTGCGATCATCTATACATCCAGCCAATCGGCGTCAGAGTATGCAACAAGAGTAAAGGATTTGCCTTTAGGATACCAAATGCCAAGCTCCATGGTACCTTTCAGATATCGAAATATCCTTTTTACTGCTGTGAGGTGCGTCTCAGTTGGTGATGCTTGAAATCGAGCCACCATACATACTGCTTGCAGAAGATCCGGTCTTGTAGCAGTCAAATAAAGCAAGCTTCCTATCATAGAACGATAAGTGGTGTGATCAACAGACGAACCCTTATCATCTTTGCTTAGCTTAGTGTTCGTTGTCATTGGTGTGCTCACTGGCTTGCTGTCTTCCATTTTAAATCGCTTCAGCATTTCCTTGATGTATTTCATCTGTGATATGAAGATACCATGTTTCAGCTGCTGAACTTGTAAACCAAGGAAGAGCTTTAGTTCTCCAAGCATTGACATCTCAAATTCTTTCTTCATCTCTTCAGCGAAATTCCTGCACATTTCTTCATCGTTGCCACAAAAGATTATGTCATCGACATAAACAATGATAACCAGCTGTTTGCTCAACTCTGTTTTGACATAAAGATTGCTATCAACCAGTCCTTTTCCAAAACCGATCTTACGGAGATATAGGTCCAGCCTTGCATACCACGCCCTTGGCGCTTGTTTCAGCCCATAAAGAGCCTTTTTCAACTTGCACACTAGGTCTGAATTTTTGCTAATAGGAAAACCATCAGGTTGCTCAATGTAGACCTCTTCTTCAAGTAATCCATTCAAGAAGGCTGACTTTACATCCATCTGAAATACTTTGAAGGTTTTGTATGCAGCCAATGCAAGAAACATATGAATGGCTTCAAGACGAGCCACCGGTGCAAAGGTCTCTTCAAAATCTATGCCTTCAACTTGAGCATAGCCTTTACAAACCAGCCTTGCTTTGTTTCGTATGACCTGACCATCTTCATTCAGCTTATTCTGAAAGACCCATTTAGTACCAATAACATTCTTATCGGAAGGTCTAGAGACTAGTTCCCATGTGGAGTTCTTCTAAATTTGCTCCAACTCCTCATGCATAGCTTTCAACCAACTTTCATCGAGACTGGCTTCAGCCACAGTCTTGGGGTTCAATGGTGGACACAAGTGAGTAATTGCTAACTACACTTTGTCTTGTTTTAACACCGACCTCAGGATCTCCAATGATTTGATCCTTAGGGTGTTGCTCTATCCAAGTGCTTTTCTTTCTAGGTGTAGCATCCTCTGAGTCATCCTTTGATTTCTCAGAATCATTAGGTTTAGCCACTTCATCATCAATCTCACTCGAGTCCTCATAAACGGGACTGTCATAATGAGTTCCATTCTTTGATTCATAGTTTTCATCAATTCTAACATCGGCACTTTCTATAATTTTTCTGGTCCTTTTGTTAAGACATCTGTAAGCCTTACTAGATGAGGAATAACCCAGAAATATACCTTCATCAGCTCTTTCATCAAATTTGCCCGGATTTTGTTCAAGACGCTTGATGTAACACTTGCTACCGAAGACTCTGAAGTGCTTGACTGTTGCTTTTTCGCCCAAACCATAGCTCATAAGGAGTTTTGTCTTCATGTGGCCTGATCAAGCATCGATTCTGAATGTATACAGCCGTATGGATTGCCTCCTTCCAGTATTTGTCAGCTAGCTTGCTCTCAGTTAGCATTGTACGAGCCATCTCTTGAACGGTGCGATTTTTCCGTTCCACGACTCCATTTTGCTGTGGAGTTCTAGGGGCTAAATATTGTCTTTGAATGCCATGATGCTCACAATAGTTAGTGAACTCTTCAGATGTGAATTCACCGCCTCGATCAGACCTTAAAATCTTAATGCGTTTTCCAAGCATATTTTCAACCTGTGCTTTAAACACTTTAAAACGATCAAGTGCTTGATGTTTATGCTTAAGAAACAATACCCATGTCATACGAGTATAATCATCAATGCATAACATAAAATACTTATCTCCATTGGTGCTTTGAGTTTGCATCGGTCCATAGAGATCAGTGTGCACTAGCTCAAGAGGTTTCTTTGAATGATGCTCCTTTGACTTGAACATTACCCTCGTTTGCTTTCCCTTTTGGCAAGAATCGCAAATGGGGTTGGAAGGCTTTTCAACTGTAGACATACCTCTGACAGCCTTTGAATTGCAAATCTTTGACATGTTATCAAAGTTTAGATGCCCAAGGCGTTTGTGCCACAACCAACTTTCCTCTGTCCGACTCATCAAGCAAGTCTTTTCAGCTCCATCTGACAATGTATAGAGATTTCCAGCAGTCCTAGATCCAGTAGCCACTGTTTTGTCGTTGCTACACTTCTTGATAGCAAAACCATTCTTAGTGAAGACAACTTCGTGGCCTTTGTCACAGATCTGGCTCACACTAAGCAAGTTGTGTCTTAGTCCAGACACATATAAGACCTCGTCTGATCTGATCTTATTTGCCTTTAGCTGAACAACACCTTTTCCGCAGATTTTGGCACCATCATTGTTACCAAACTTCACTGATCCGCCTTCATAGTGCTGTAATTTGACGAATTTTTCCTTATCACCTGTCATATGGCTTGAACAACCACTATCAAGGACCCATGGTGCTGTCTTCTTTTGTGCATTGAATGCTGTTTGCACAATGAGAGATTCCTTGGAATTACCTTCCCTTTTCTTTGCCCTCCATGCTTTAACTAACTTGGGTTTCTTTTCAACCTGAAATTGGTTAGCTATAGGCAACCTACAATCCCTAGCCAAGTGTCCATAATTATGACACATATAGCACTCAATTTTGTGGCTGTTTAGGATTGAAAAAGGATTCCTAGTCACAAATGGGCTGTTTTCTAACATAGAATTTGCAATCAGCTCTTTTATGTCCATATCTATTACAATGATAGCAATAACCATAGAATCTGAACATTCTTCCTTTCTTAGGTGGCTGGTTAAACTCCACAAACCTTTTCTTATTGTCCATCTCAATACTAGGCTGAATTTGATTGCTTTGTAGCCTTGAGAGGTATGGCACTTTGTTTCATAAACAAAGAAGATGCAGCTTTAGAGGACTCTCCGGTTTCAAATCCAATACCAAATTTATTGTGGAAGGGCTTTTGAGCTTTCAGAATTTCATTGAGTTTCATTGTCCCTTCAATCGCTTGGAATGCTTTGAGTTTTCGGCTACTTTCCAAGTTTTCAGCCTTTGCTCTAGCGATTTCAGTTTCAAGTTTCATAGCCTCTTCCTTTTTGATACTTCTTTGATTTTGAAGGACTTCCACCATTCTTTTATATTCTTCAACTTGAGTTTTCAAAGCAATAATTGAACTTTCAGATTCATGAAGAAGTTTCAGATTTTTCTTACTTGTTTTTTCGTTCCATGCTAAGCTCCTCAAGTGCGGCAATGAGTTCTTCTTCGAGATTGACCTCAGCCTCCTCTTCCTCTTCCGGCTCTTGCTCCTCTTCTTCTTCAAGGGTAACCATGAAGAGAGCTTCAGTTGCCTCGGCTGATTCATCATCGTCTGACGTTTCAGACGTGCTGTCATTATATTGACTGATGAAGCTTTTTGCTTTGCCCCTCTTTCTGAAATTTTTCTTCCACTTACTCTTATCGACATGAGAGTCATCATCATTATTTTCTTTCAGCGGACACTTCGCAGCAAAGTGACCAACACCGCCACAATTGAAGCATTTAAAGGGTAGCTTCCCTTTGTACTTTCCATTACTTCCTTTCTTCAGCTTTCTAACAAACTGAGCCTCAAGCTCATCATCATCAGTATCGGAATCATGACCAGCAGTCTCTTTTCCCTTTTTCTGAACTTTGAAGGCTGCTTCTCTATCAGATGAGGACGTCTTACCTATGCGCATCTCATAGGCAGTGAGTGAACCATGCAACTCATCCATTGAAAATTCATTCAGATCCTTGGCTTCTTCTATGGCTGAGACTTTTGAATCAAACCGGGGAAGAAGAGATCTTAGAACCTTTTTGACGATGACTGGTTCTTTAATCTCCTCCCCTAGTCCACGAATGTCATTCGTGACTTCGTTCACTCGTTGCAAATATGAGTCAACATTCTCGCTTTCCTCCATGCGAAGAGATTCAGATTGAGAGCGATGGGTTTGCAATTTTGCTTCTTTGATCTTCTCATCTCCTCCATGAATGCTTTTCAACTTGTCCCATATTTCCTTGTCTGTTTTGCATGCAATTACTTTGACCAGCTCGCTGTCCACAAGGCCACTAAAGAGTGCATTCTGCGCCTTAGAGTCGTTGTCTGCTAACTTCTTCGTTGCAGCATCATTGGGTACAATGGCAATATTGTAACCGACTCTGACAGTCTCCCAGACATCATAGCCAAGTGACTTAATGAAAGCCTGCATTCTGATCTTCCAGAAGGAGTAATTAGAACCATGAAACAAAGGTGCTTTCTTATTCCCTGTATTGGTTGCCATGTGATTTGACAAGAGATCACCCTTAGCGTGTTAAGCTTTTCAAGGGAACCTTACGCTCTGATACCAATTGTTAGATATCGCGATCACTGAGAGGGGGGGTGAATCAGTGATTCTTTAAAAACAGGTCCAATTTAACAACAAAAGCAAATCAAATCACACAAGGACACCAGATTTAACGTGGTTCACCGAAAGGCTACGTCCACGGTTCAAAGACTGTCCGAACACCAATCCGGAACAGATCTGAATCTATTTAGTCGCACCAACGACAAAGAGCACCAACCCTTAGTTTCAGATAGCACCAACTATCTAGGAAGCACCGACTCCCTTTACAATTTATCTGCACCAACAGATAGGATCACCAAGCCCCAGACACCATGCACCAACTTGATGTTCTACAGAATTAAAGTAGAAACCTTTTTCTACAGCCCTTCCCCTCTACAATCTCTCTCTCTCAATCCCTTACAAATTGAAAATTAAAGCATAAACAGAGAGACACTTATCTTATGGACGAAACACCATCTTCAAGAGCACATCCTCGTCCACACTTGCTGTAGAAACTTGTAACAAGATTGCACACAGCAACAGCACTCTCTTCTCTCCAAAACTCTCTCTCTTTTCTTCTCTTTTCCCTCTTCTCTTCTTTCTCTCTTGTGTCTTGTTAAAAACGAACCAAACATGCCTTTATATAGGTTATGGTAACCCTTAAGAGTGTTCAAAATAGGCTACAATTCGTTTAGAAAGAGTCCCAAATGAAATAGATAAGAATGCTGAATTTTCGTGCAAGACTTCTGTTTCTGCGCAACTCTGGTTCCCGTGCTCGGTCGACATCCTGGTGTCTTCGGTCGACCTGCAACACAGTCTGGAAATAGATACCTGACGTGCTCGGTCGACATCCTGGGGTCCCGGTCGACCGACGACACACTGTGTCACGAAAATAACTGGGAGCATCCTGAAACTTTTTCTGCAGGTTCCTCTTGCTCGGTCGACCGCATGGGGTGCCCGGTCGACCGCACACTCTGCTTCAGGAATTCTGAATTCCTGAACTGTTTCAACTCTGATTTTTCTTTTAAGCTCTATCAACACCAACCTATTAACATCATGCTTGTGACAATGTGTTGACAATAATTCCAACACAAAATGATGCTTGAGATATTAATTTCTTCAATTCTTCAAAAGACTTCTCAAGTCATCTCAAATTCCAACATTGTTAGGATTTTGTTTATTGCAATTTGATGGATGCATTAGCATTGTATTAATCTCATGAATTTTCACACATGCATTGATTTAGAAATTCTTGAAATCTTGATTTACACATGCATTGTTTTAAATCTTGTAAATCATATGTTTCATGCATGTTTTGGTTTTCATCTTGGATGCATTTTATTTGAAAAAGAATTTTTACAAATCAAGCTAGCCAATGATTTAAAGTTTCAAATGATTTTTGGCTTTTTATGTTTCATGATTTTAAAATACTTAGAATGATTTAAAATCATGTTTCCAAGCTTGATTTAGTGGCCCAAAGATCCCACAAAGAAATCTCTTTAAATATGCAAAAAATGGGATTTTTGGTCCTTGGGCTCGGGTCGACCCGCAGTGTGGTCGGTCGATCGAACCCATGCTTTCGGTCGACCGACCACACTGTGGGTCGACCGAGAAAGTGTCCGTTGAGCATTTTTTCAAACGGTCTGATTTTTGACCGTTAAGGGTCGGTCGACCGAGCCAAGCTGGGGGTCGACCGAGGACACACATGAACTCAACTTTTGAGTATAAAAAGGGGTTCATTCCCATTGAAAAAGGGTTGAACATCTTAGAGCTTCCAAGCCATCTTTGAGGAGTTTGGAGTCAAGGAAAAGGGGATGAACTAAGAAAGACCAAGAGGGTCTTTAGTAAAGCTAAAGCTTGGATCATTAAGTTAAATCATCAAGTAAGCTTTACTTTTATTAATCATATGTTTTATGCTTTGACTAAATTATTGGTAAATGGTTTTTAGTATATAAACTACGATGTGTTAAATCCATTACCTTCATTCAATCTTTGTTTTAGATTGTGATGGATTTCTCACTTTGATTCAAACCAAGTTTTGTGTTAAAACTTTATAAATCATGTTTTGTTAAAACCTTTGATTTGTTTTATAAACATGCTTCATTAACTTGTTTGAATCATATTTGTTGTTTTCATTCATTTGAATCTTAAGTTAAACCTTTGTTTTTGAAAACAACATAGCATAGCACATGCATCACTTGATTAGGCTTAAACATTTACATTCAACTTGTGATCTTTTGATTTTCATATCATTAACAGTTTGTAGTTGTTCAAGTGATTTGCATATAACTTCAATCAAATCTTTTTATGTGCATTAAACTTTTGAATTGCTTTAAGCATATATTTTGATTGAGCTTTAATTTTAATCTTGATTGAAGTTTTCACACACACACACCTCATAAGCATTCATCTTTGTAATTCTTACTGTGTCGGTGTGAGTTGTTTTACAATTTCATATTCGCCTATTTAGAGGCAATTTTTATTGAGCTTAATTGTAATCTCTTAGAGTGTTTTGTGAAGACACTTTCTTTGAGAGAAATCTTTGATTGTAAGGTTATTGCTTAGCCATATAAAAGCATTGTGTATAGGTTGTTGTTTAGCCTAGAAAAATAACATTGTAAGGTTATTGCTTATCCTTGGAAAGCATATTGTAGAGGTTATTGCTTAGCCTTTTGAAAAGCATAATAGTGGAAATCCGGTGGGGTGTTGGATACACAAGCCGGTAGTGGATGTAGGCATTGAGGCCGAACCACTATAAATCTTTGTGTAGTGGTGATTTTTTTGTGGTGATTGTCTTGTTTAAGCTTCCACATTTTGTATGTTAATCATCACATGTTACTAGTTACTTGTAAAGAAATTAAAATTGGTCATAATTAGTCATTAAGTGTAGATCACCCTATTCACCCCCCCCTCTAGGGTTAGGATCCCCAGGACTTTCATTAGTTAGTAAGGTTAGAAGTTGGTGCCAGAGACTCAGGGATTTCCCCGATTCAATGAGCCTTGTCATAGTTTTGGCTGAGAATTTCCGTAACTTGCAGCTTAGCCAGTGTAGTTGATTCGGCGGTAATACCAAGTGGATGTTAGTTGTAGTCAAGACAATCTTCGGCAGCAGAGGAAACCTTGTGGATTTTACCGACTTACAGGGTATTGGATTGGACAACAAGTAGATGCAAATGAATCAACCGATTGGGATGTATGCTATTGGATTTATGTTTCTTCTTTAGGGCTTTTTTTGAAATAAACTATGTTGTTATACTCTTTTCATGAGTCACATGATTTTGTTTTCATAAGGGTTTGTGTTTCGGATTTTTGTTTAATCTTCTTAAGATATTGTTTTACAATGATCTTGAAATTTTGCCCTTGTTTTAATTTTCTTAAATGTTGACATCTATATTTCAAAACCTTAAAGATTTCAAAATTTTGTATATGTTTGGTTAGAAGTGGATGGATGTTTTTAATGATGGATTGTAGAGGCTAGTGAATAAACTGATTTTTAAAAGCATGTAACTAAAATTGTACTTCTTTTTCAAAGTACGATGTGGAATTTCTATTTCATTGATTCATTCCCTTTGGCTATGCAAGATGAATTTTTTTAAGGGTTTTCGTGTTCAGATTATATGCAGATTTCCTACATTTGTTTTAACGTTCAGCTGTGTTTAGATTTCTGCAGGATTTTTATGAACAAATGAGTTCAGATTTCTACAAAGTTTAGTGTTTAACTAACACTCAGATTTTTGCAAAGTTTAATGTATGGTCATACTATATGAATTTGATTTATTTTTGAAATCCTGATTTGAAATTGTTGAGTGTTTCAATGATTTGTTTGGTTATGAAGATATGAATTTCAAAATGAATAATGTTATTTCATACCCAGACTTTGATAAACTTTATTTATTTAAGCTTTATTTGATAATTTGGAAGCTTAGTTTCTGCTATGTTTTAAAATGTTGAAATTCAACTAAGTAATTGTTTTAGTCCTTATGTTTAAGATTTTAAGATTTGTTTTGCATTGAATGGAATGAGTTGTAATGGCTTATGATTGGAGTTCGGAAGTGTAAGAATTGAAGGGTTGATGGATGTCAGGGGGGTGTACTGGTTCAGTTGGAGATAAAGTTGGATTGATGAGAGGGTAAACATCATTCAAAACGTGACCTTCGGAAGTTAATGAGACAATTGTTCTTACAGGAAAGGTAGGGTATAAGGCAGAAACAGATGATTGAGCAGACTCCAGATTGTGAAAAATTTCAGTCATGCACCATTCAAGGAAAATGACTCTACCCACACTTTTACAAGGATTTAGTTAATTGGAGAACCTTAGAGGACAAACTAAAAGTGGTGGAATTGCTTCAAGACTTGGATTAAAGGTTTCAACTTATCAGGGAATGATGTCAGCTTGGCAGGTTTATTTTGTTGATGACACAGTATCAGGTAAGAGATCAAGAGCAGCAAGCAGATAGAATCAGATGTGGGCAGGAATTCCGAGTGCAGCACAAAAAGATTGGAATATGGAGTTGTGAATACAGATTGGATTTTCAAGGTCGACTTTACATGTCAAGGGTAGAAGACTCGAAGAGTAAAATCTAAAGTGGCAAGCCATGCGAAGTTTCGACACAGAACAGCTCAGCAGGTTATGGTAGTTTGACATCTGGGTTGTAGTAGACCAAGTCAGAGACAGGAGGCCTATAGGATTTGGAATTTGTGATTTTAGAATGAAGAAGGATTGACAATATACTTGGAGGCCAGAAGCTGGTGATGCATTCGAGAAACATAGTTAGAGCAAACATATGAAATTTCAGAATTTTTTGGGATGAAGATTTTTCAGTGAAGGCATGTCTACGATCACATCTCCATGCAAGTGTCAGGGATATGGTATACAGCTCGGTATAACTTAAGGCACAGAATTCCAAGCTGATAGAAAGAGACAGAACTTGCGGTTTCTTGGGCCGACAGTGACTGACGAGATAAGTGAAAGAAATGATCCCGTGCGAGAATGACAGATGACACCAGGGATGACTAGAAGAATTGTTGAACTCTAGTTTGGTCAGAGAAGAATGTTTTCAAGCAGATATGTGGAACAGTGTGAAGCCTTAAACCGAATTAGAGTGTTGTTTGCAGGCGCATCTCAACGTCAGGTTTGATCAGAGGGTATCTCAGTTGCCGAGCTTTAGCGTAGAGTGTCAGTGTTTTCTTTTGTCTTTTGGGTTTTTTATTTTGATTTCGTTTAGACCATTTGGAGGACCAAATGGGTTCTAAAGGGGGGAGGATGTAAGACCCCGACCCCCAATCCCTCTGTTTAGTATTATTTTAATCGTGGTTTAGCTTTTTAAGCGAGATTTGAGTTAGTTTGACTTTGTCTTTGAGTTTGACTAGATTTTTCATACCCTTGGAGATTTCGAAGACCGCTGACTTTAGTTTGACCCGGTCTTTGTAAAATGTATTTTTGTGAGAAATTATTCTTATTTTGGAAAAATTACAAATTTTTCTCCTTTCGACTCATTTTATTGAGTTAAACAACTTTCATGTTTTGACCATCTTGAATCGATGCTCAGAAATCGCGTTTTTTGAGAAAAATGAGCAAAAATGACATTTTCACTAAATCTGTCCATAAATTTCGAAAATTTCAGAATTTGGGGAAAATATACTTTTTGGAAAGTAGAAATTTCACTGATCATTTTTCTCTTCTTCGTCGTTTTCACTCGGGACCCGCAAATGTTAGTTTCAGCCTTTGTAAGATTGGGGCCCATGGGACCCACTTGCCCACTTTATAAAAGCCCAGCTGGACTCTTCTTCTCCCATTCTTTTTCCAGCAACTTTTGGCTGAAGGAGAGGGCTTCTTCTTTTCCCTTTCCAACCATCTCTCTATCTCTCCTTTGCAAGCTTCCTTCTTGAGTACCAAGTGAAGGATTGATCGCACCTTCTTCTTCCTCATCTCTCAAGCATTCCAAAGACCCCATTTTCAAGAACATTGGGCTAGGACAACCCTCCTCTTCAAGCCCTTCTTTTTGTTTGGAACACCCAAAGGTTAGCAATGGCATTTCTTACTTGAGATCCTTGTTTTCAAACCATTTGGAGTATTTTCCTCATTTATGCAAAGGGTTTTCATGGAGATTTGAGAAAGATTGATTTTTAGGGTTTTCTTGGGAAACTTTTGGGGGATTTTGTAGATTGAGAGCTTGAGACCCTAGAGCATTGTTTGGAGAGCATCTTAGCTTTCATCTTGGCTTGAGGCAAGTGGATTTCCAATTAATATGATGATCTCATTTACTTTGTTTCATATCATGATGTTTCATGCTATGTTCTAATATTTTTATGCTTCATAGATTTGTTTTGGACAAATGGAGTAATGTTTTGCTTGTTTTCCTCTTATGTTATTGTTTTACAATGTGTTGGAAGTTTGTTTCTACCTTGGTCATCTTAAAATATAGCTTTCTTCTTGTCAAAGTGTTTGTGCTCATGAATGGAGGAAAACGCTTTGATTTAAAAGTGTTTGTTAGATTAATTGGATGGATTATGAATGGTGATTTGATGAGTTGAAGAGGTCAAGAAAGGGCCCAATTGATGTTGGAAATTTGTATGAAAGAAAAGGAATGAAAAAGAATAAAAAATGATGGAAAAAAATGAGAAAAAATGCCCAACGAGCCGGACTGGACAGAGCCCAGTCCGCTCGAGCGACCCAGTGGGCCGCTCGAGCTGACCAGGTTCTTGGGCCATTCAAGGATAGTTTTTGGGCTGTTTTAAGACTTGTTTCTTGGGCCATTCAAGGACAGTTTTTGGGCTGTTTTAAGACTTGTTTCTTGAGCCAATTAAAGGCTGTTTTGGGCTAAATGGGTGGACTGTTTTGGGCTTGGGTTAAGGCTAGCTGTGGGCCTGATTTAAAGAGTTTGGGATTACTTGTGATACTTGGAAATTGTGAAATGGGAATGAGAACAATGAGAGAATGAGCGTATGTGAAATTACACAGGAATCTTTCAAGTCTCAATGTGCACTTTATCATTTAAATGTTGTGGATTTTCATTGGCATCAAACATATTCTTTTATTAATCAATGTTTAAAGGTTAAATGTGTATTGAGGTGGTTCCTTGGTAAGTCATTAAGTCATTCTACATTATTTCATTCCATTTCAAGTCAGAGAACATATTTGTATTCTTTGGTAAACTAATTTGAATAGCATCGGTGATTTGTTATAAAATCATGTGGTTTTCCATGTTCGAAAGGATTGATCGTATGATTTTATACAAATCACTTTGATGTGTATTTGAGCGGTTTACCATGGAAACTCGTATGTTTTCTCCGAATCGATTTGAAAGGAGACTGGAGTGGTTCGCCACATTCGGGATTTCATCGATAAGACTAGTATTTTGAAAATAAAACCTCGAGGCAAGACGGGACCAGAGCTTTGTAGTGTGAGCCCATGAGCCAAAGAGACTATGATTTCAAAAATAAAACCTCGAGGCGAGATGGGCCAGAGCCCTGTGGTGTGAACCCATGAGCCAAAGGGATTAGTATTTTGATTTGTATTGGTTCAGGTTTTAAAACCTAAAGGCACCACTAGGCTTAGGTCACCTTGTCGGGCTGATCACCCAGCTTGGGATCTTTAATTTGTCTGCCAGCTGTAGTTTGGATTCTGTCTGTACCGACCATGGCAACGGTTTTTATCTACCGGTCCCACGTGTAGTGGCTACGGTTCTGATTCTGTTTCCGGTCCCACATGTAGTGGCTACGGTTCTGTCTCTGCTCTTGTTACTTCGGTAATAGGAGAATATAGTTATGTGTGGTTGCCAATGTTTTATTTGTTATTAATTCATTTTAGGATTCTTGATTGTTTATACTGATTATATTCTTTGAATTTGTTAATGTTTATGAAATCGATCTTTCATCGTATTGTCTCTATTATTCAAGATTTTAAATGTATTTCCAATTATTTAATGTTTTGCGTAGGCTGGTATCTTTTCGGGATATTTATGCTCCAGAGACTTTGCCTTGATATTTATGTTCGGTCTTTCGATCGTTTTATCATGATTTATTGCTATTATTGTTTCGATTCTTTAAATGGATTTACACTGATTCCATAAGGTTTCATAAATGCCCATGTTACATATTACTTGTTTATTTGCTTGCCAGACCATCGTGTCTGACCCTGTTTGTTTGGTGCTAGATTTCTCTCTTTCTATTTTTAGGTGTTTGATTGGAGGAGGCTGTGAGCCGCCGGTCTGACGTGAGAGGCTGCCCATTGATATCATCTAGATGTCAAGTTTGGCACCGGAGTTCGTATCTAAACATTGGGGGTAGTATTTCTGTTTAGTTGGATATTTTTGTATGGCTTTGTTAGCCCTTTTCTTGGGTTTGTAATTAAGATACTGTTAATTGTAATTTGAATATGTGGGAAATAAATAGTCCTGTTACTACCAGCTCAGTATTGTTAGGGATTTTGTGTATTGCAATTTGATGGATGCATTATCATTTTAGCATCTCATGATTTTTCACACAAGCATTGAGTTAAATATCTTGAAATCTGATCTTCTACATGCATTATTTTTAAATATTGTAAATCTTATAGTTTGTGCATGTTTTGGATTTAAATCTTGGATGCATTTGTTTTTTAATAGAATTTTTACAAATCAAGCTAGCCTATGTTTTAAAGTTTCAAACTATATTTGGCTTTTTATGTTTCATGATTTTAAAAGCACTTACATGATTTAAAATCATGTTTCCAAGCTTGGTTTAGTGGCCCGAAAATCCCTACATGAAAATACTTTGAAATGTGCAAAAGTTGGGATTTTAGCCACACTATCGGTTAGCATGTCGGTCAGGTGTCGGCTAACTGACCATGGCTCAGAAGCTGACCGAAAGCCTCTCGGTTAGAATTCCAAAGAGCTATTTTCTGAACAAATTTGTACTGTCGGTTAGCTTGTCGGTTCCTGTCGGCTGACCCACACCTGCACAATGAAAAATTTCTTGACCGTTGGAATCTGACCGTTGAGGTGTCGGTTGACCGACACCAACCTGTGGGTCGACCGACAAGGAGCCGTTGGACCACTGTTTCTATAAAACGAAACTCATTCCTTAGCCATTTGTGATGATCTTTGAAGCCCTTCTTGAGGTTATTTTGAGGCAAAAGAAAGGGGATCAAGCTAAGGAAGGCTAATGGTCATTAAGGAAAGCTAAAGCTTGGATTAATGAAGTTAAACCACCAAGTAAGCTTTGCCTTTTATTAATCATTGTTTTATGCTTTGTTAAACTATTGGTAAATGATTTTAGCATATAAACTGTGATGTGTTGAATCCTTTACTTCCTTAATCTTTGATTTAAGTCATAGGATTCTTCACCTTGATTTCAAAACAAGTTTGTTTTATAAACTTTGTTAATCATGCATTGCCAAAATCTTTGAGTTCTTTTATGTCATGATTCATTAACTTGTTTTGAATATTTCCTTGTTGTTTTCATTCATTTAAACCTTTGTTGAATTAGTTTGGTTTTGAAAACAACATTGCACATGCATCACATGTTTAGACGAAATTAATTTCATACAACTTGTGAACCCTTGTTTTTCATATCTTCTACAAGTTTGTGTTTGGTACATGTGATTTTCATATTACTTCAATCATACCTTTTTATGTGCATTAAACTTTTAAATGCTTTTAGCATAAATTGATTAAGCTTTCATTTTCAACTTGATTGAAGTATTCACACACACACACTTCATGAGCATTCATCTTTGCATTACTTAGAGTATTATGTGAGTTAGCTTTACACTTTCATATTCGCCTATTTAGAGGCAATTTTATTTGAGCTTAATTGTAATCTCTTAGAGTGTTTTGTGAAAACACTTTCTTTAGAGAAATCATTTGATTGTAAGGTTATTGCTTAGCCATATAAAAAGCATTGTGTATAGGTTGTTGTTTAGCCTAGAAAAACAACATTGTAAGGTTATTGCTTATCCTTGGAAAGCATATTGTAGAGGTTATTGCTTAGCCTTTTGAAAAGCATATTAGTGGAAATCCGATGGGGTGTTGAGTCAGAAACCGGTAGTGGATGTAGGCATTGAGGCCGAACCACTATAAATCCTTGTGTAGTGGTGATTGTTTTGTGGTGATTGTTTTGTTTAAGCTTCCGCATATTGTATGTTAATCATCACATGTGACTAGTTTATTTTAAAGAAATTAAAATTGGCCATAATTAGTCATTAAGTGTAGATCACCCTATTCACCCCCCCCCCCCCCTCTAGGGTTAGGATCCCTTGGACTTTCAATTGGTATCAGAGCAAGGTTACTCCATTTAGGGTTAAAAACCCGGAGTTGATCCTCTCTATCTAGATCCTTGAGTTAGACCCTAGTAGTGTTTTTCTATGAAAATCATTATAATGGATTCCACTATGATAGACTTTGTAGATTCTTGTGTAGATTCTTCTAGACCCCTCCTTCTTCCATCTATTGGAGATTCAAACATTGAATTTAAATTATCTCAACTTGAATCTAAATTTAAATTAAAAGAAGAAGAAATTAATGAAAATGAAGATGACATTCAACAAGCCTATGATGAATTATGTACATTTTCCTTAGAGCTTGTTAAAAAGAATAAAAGATTACAACAAGAATCTAAAAGTCTAAACCAAGAATTAGTCTCTTCTGAAAATGAACTTAAAGAAAAAGATGAATTAATAAATTGTGTAGAATCTAAGTTCATGATCTCTTTACATAATCTATCTAATATTAAAGATGACATAAGAGAATCAAAGATAGATTGTGATAATCTTAATAAGGCAAATTTTAAACTAAGAGATCAATTAAAAAGGCAAAATGAAAACATTAACAATTTAGAATCCAAGTTAACAATTTCTATGAAAAATTTATCTAATGCACAAATTAAGATAAAAACTCTACAACTTGGATCTAATGCTATCAATGAAGTTAAATTTGAATTAAAACTTGCCCATGAAGAGCTAAACAAATTTAAGGGAATTGAACATGAACTAACAAAAGTTAAAAATGAAAATTCAACCCTTAAAGACCAAGTCACTCAACTTGAAACCTACAAACAAAAGTATGAGTGCAAATTTACCCAAAGTGAAGAAAGATTTGAAAAGTTATTGAAATTGGGTAAATCTCAAAGAGATAGGACAGGTCTTGGATATGATAGGAATATTACACATGACCCTAAATTCACCAACACATTTGTGAAAGGTGAGTCCTCATTCTCTAGCACTCACAGTTCTTTGCCTACGACTAAATGCAATTATTGTGGCATTGAAGGACATTTTAGGTTTGAGTGCAAACAAAGTAGAAGCTATGTGTCTAAACCCATCTTTGAACCAAAAAAAGTAAAATCAAATTCTATGATGATTAAGATACTAAAAACGAAGGAAGACTCCAAGAAGAATAAACAAGTAAAACCTATTAAAAAGGAGTCTCCTAAAATAGATTCTAAAAAGGTTAAACAAGTTAAACCAACTCTAAAAGAATCTATTAACAAAAAGCTTCTCAATCTTCCTCCCATAACTCAACAAATGAAAGAACTTTTGAAGAAAGTTGCAAAGTTAAATCTCAAATTCAAAAGTCAAATAAAGGGAGGAAATAAGAAGAAAAGAAAAGTGAACCAATCCCCTAAGAAACAATCTCACCAACCCAAAGAGACTAATCACCAACCTAAGTTTAAATTATTCAAATCTCATGGTGATAGGTCCAAATCTAAGACTTATCAAGTCAAATCTCCTAAAGTTGGTGGGACTTCAAACCTAGACCTCAAAGACCAAACCTCTCAAGACCTTAGGTAAATTCCCAAAGTTATATACTTCGACAAACCTTAAGGCCTCGGACCTCTTTGACCAACCTATCCTTTATAGGTAAATCCTTTTGTTGGTCATGTTGCATTTGCATTTTGTTATTTCATAGTTACATTTCATAAAATGCAATGCTTGTTTATGATCAATTGATTTTGTTTTCATGCACCATACTATTTACATATCATGGTTTTCAAAATCTTTTGATTATAATTTCATCTTGATAGATTTGCATATTGCTTTCATTTAGCTATATATCTTGCATGCATTTCTACATGTTCAATTGATTATGGTTTCAAAAGCTTTCATAGCTAGATCCTACATAATCAATTGATTCAATTTGCATCTTTTAGTTTCATTCTTTTTATATGCAAATGTCTATTAGTTTCTTGTATGGTTGTGAACTTATCTACATTTGTAAAAACCATACTAGAACTCTAAAATCCATCCCTTATACTTACTAGTCAATTTTTTTTTAATGGATGGTTATGATGTTGATTCCTGTGTATTTTTTTTATTGGTATCTTCTTTATACATGTTTCAACTTCATAGTAGTGTGCTTGATCATATGAACCTCCTTGAGATCCATTCCTTGTATTTCTTAGTTATATCTATTGTTTGATGGATGTCTTAGTTGTTGAATTCATATGACCTTGACACTTTGAAAATTGCATGCTTTACAAAGTTATATCCTTTTATGCAATTTCTCTTGTTCATCACTATGCTCATTAGTCATATCATTAAAAGTGATGAATAATCATTTTATGTTGCTTGTTGGAAATTTGTGTTTGTCACATGCTTGCTCTTAATCATGTTTCATGTTCAATTGGTAATCAATTGGTATCATTTTCATTTATTATCATTTCCAATTAATATCATATCTTGAGTTTGTGATAGACCTTGTGTACATTGGATTGATCTTGATAGTCATATGTCTTTTGTTCCATGTCACATTCCATTAGCATCATAATCTTCATGATTGCCACCTCTCTTGCTCAGATAAGTAAATCTCTTGACCACCATGTTTATGTTTTCATAATTTTGGTTGGTTAATGGTGAGGTTTGGCTTCATGATTGAACTTCAATTCATTCATCTTGTGCATGATAGTTATATATAATGATTGTATGAAATGAACTCAGAACTTTACATAGCTTATGATTTTCATAGTTAAATTGTTTGATGCTATGTTTGAGTAAACCCCATCTCATCATGGATAGCTCTAATTTGGATGAACCTTAATAGGTGTATTCCTTAACTCCAATTTAAAGTGATTCAGTTAATAGTTTTATCCTTGAATCTCAATTGATATTTTTATTTATTTCAATTGATATCCATGATAGTTTATCTCCTTTTGACCTTGCTCTTTAATTATCCTACAGCTTATTTGTTCAATTTGTACTTTAATAGTCAATTATCATTATCAATTGGTATCTAATTCTTCTCTTGAAGTTAACCCTCAATTGGTTAAACCATCTTCTTCTTGCACCTATTAGTTAAATCCTTGTCAAAAGTTTGACAAAAGAAGAGTATGGATTGAGGGGGAGTAAACCTTCTAAGGAAGCATTAGAGTTGATCAAATTTGCCCTTATATTGGCTCTGTACCCTTATAGCCTACCTACCCATGCTTGATGCCCTGTTATATATTTCATTTTCAATTTCTTTTGTTAACAGGTGCTACTAAAGGTATTTTCCTTGTTTCATGTGTGTAGGTGTTGGAAATAGGGTGGGCCTCTAGGATAGGTTTCAAAAACTTTTGACCCACTTGACGCAGGGATCAACTATCCAGAAGGCTATAAAACCCAATCCAAGATCATGTCCTCAATCACTGCCATCATAATCAGTATAAACAATCTATCTAGAAGATAGAAACAGCAACTAACAAGCATCCATAATAATCTACAACATGCAAGCAAGTGGATTATACCTTTGGAGCTCGGTTGTGCTCTAATGGAGGAGTTGCGTCTTTCTTTGATGATGAAACGCTTTCACTAATCAAATAGGGATCTCCAAGACCTCTTGATCTTCCACGCTATGACCCGTATCAGATTCTCCTTTTTCTCAAGAAGATGGTGGGATGTCCAAGAGAAAACTACTAGGAACTCTAGGGAGGAACTAGAAAGAGAACTAGAAGAGGGAGAGAGAGGAAAAACTCGAGCAACACTTGCTCTAGGGGACTTGGGCGTGAATCCCTAGGTGGATTTATGCATGGGACGTCCAAGCCTTGCAATCCTCTATTTATAGCTTAAAAGCTATTAAGTCACCTCCTCTTTCTAATTGAAATAGAAGTCTCACTTCTCTAACAATTAGCAACTCTCTTCTATTGCTAGTTAAAATAGAAGTCCTACTTCCACAATAATTAGTAACTTACTATATCATAATTAGAAGTCTCACTTCAAATATGATTAGTAACTTTCCAATTCCTTTCTAATTAAAATAGAAGTCTCACTTCTACTAAAATTAGTAAGTCTACTATTACCACTATTAGAAGTCTCACTTCAAATAGAAATAGTAACTTTCCTTTTAGAGTTCAACTAGAATTAGATACTTTCTAATAATTGGGCTAGCGTGGGGACCACTAGGGATTCCTTAGAAAGCTGGCTCCAACTGGGACTCGCGACCCCACATCTCATGTGTAATCCGGGCCCACAGTTAATTACAAATAACTCCACTATATAAATGCAATTGAACTCCAGTCTTAGGAATATTACATAGAAGACCCTAAACTTCCACATTACCACAAGTAGACCCCTCTATCAATATTCATGGATCAATTGGACCTGTCTTCCAAAATAGATCCATATCTTATTATCCTTGAGCCTCAATTAATTATAATGATCATAGGTACCTTTCCAATTAACTCTTAATCGGAATGGGTGCGCACTTACCAATGATAAATCCATTAATTGGCAGAAGGGGATATTAGAGATAGATTCCTTCTTGACTATTGAATGTTCCCACAACTCTACTACCAGGTACCCAAATCACCGAGGTGTTGACCTACAGTTGGCCTCACACATTGGTGACTCAAAGCAAATGAGAAACTTGAGTTCATTAATGTCTCAGGATTGAGAGCCTATTGCTAGGGAATTATGAGAGCAGACCTTAAAATAAAGACAGTATTTATAAGGTGCTTCTCATGGTCCTTCAATACATCAAATGTACCAGCACTATGATCCAGAATCTTCCATTCTGATGATTCAGACAAATCACACTATCTCATAGTGATCAAAGCACTGCAACCTTATCAGTATGAGATGTCCAGTCTCATCACTGGTTGTGATAATATTTAAGTATAAGATTTGCCACACATGTCTCCCGTATGTGGATCTCATCCATACACATGTTGTCACACCCCGAAACCGGGCCCTGCAGTGAACCGATCCCGGAGTGCGAAATTTTGGGATAAATTTGAAACTTTTTGTTATAGTTCCCAAGATCCGCGTGAATGAGGATAATCACATTCCAACACCATCAGAGTATATTTTTCGCGGAAGCTAAACATGGTGTTACGACCCGGAATCCATGGCCATCGGGTTCCGTGTCGCACGCAACCAATTCCATAAAGCCATCTCATAATAAGACTGGCACAAGCCATAAATCACAACACACTGAGCTGGTAGTAACAAATCTATTATTTCCCGCATATTCAGATTACAATTAACAAATGTCTTAATTACAAACCCAAAAGAAAAAGGCTGATAAAGCCATACAAAAATATCCAACTAAACAGAAATACTACCCCAACATTTCAATACGAACTCTGGTGCCAAACTTGACATCTAGATGATATCAATGGGCAGCCTCTCACGTCAGACCGGCGGTCCCACCGCCTCAGATCAAACACCTAAAACCAGAAAGAGAAGAAACTGGCACCAAACAAAAAGGGTCAGACACGACGGTCTGGCAAGAAAATAAACAAATAATATGAAACAAGAGAACATACATAAAACCTGGTGAAATCATCGTAAAACTGAATAAAGAGCCTAACCAATAATAACCATAAATCACGATAAAACAATCGAAAGACCGAACATAAATATCAAAGCAATAAAAGGACAATCTCAGAAGTACGAATGTCTCGAAAGATAGTAGCCCGAATAAAGCATTTAATGGTTGGAAATACCTTTCAAATCCTAAATAAAGGCAATAATATGATAAATGATCGACATCATAAACATTAACCGAATCAAAGCATAAAGAGTATAACCCACAAGAATCATGAAATAATGTAATATACAGATAAAACCTTGGCGACCACAAATAGCTAAATCCTCCTATTACCGAAGTAATAAGAGCAGACAGAGTGTAGCCACTGAACGTGGTACTAAAAATAGGATCAGAACCGTAGCCATACAAATGGGACCGGCAGATCAGAAATCAGAACCGTAGCCATACAAATGGGACCGGCAGATAAAACCGTTGCCATGGTCGGTACAGACAGAATCCAAGCTGCAGCTGGCGGACAGATTAAAGATCCCAAGCCGGGTGATCAGCCCGACAAGGTGACCTAAGCCTAGTGGTGCCTTTAGTTTTCAAACTCAAACCGATACAAATCTAACATAATACTAATCCCTTTGGCTCAGGGGCTCACACCACATAGCTCTGGCCCCGTCTTGCCTCGGGGTTTTGTTTTCGGAATCATAGCCTCTTTGGCTCATGGGCTCGCACCACATAGCTCTGGCCCCGTCTTGCCTCGAGGTTTTTATTTTCAAATTCTAGTCTTATCAAAACAATAATCTCATCGAAGAAATCCCGAATGTGACAAACATACTCCAATCTCTTTTCAAATCGAATCGGAGAAAGCATACGAATATCTATGGTAAACCGTTCAAATACGCATCAAGGTGATTTGTATAAAATCATACGGTCAATCCTTTCGAACGTGGAAAACCACATGATTTTATAACAAATCATCGATGCTATTTAAATTAGTTCACCAAAGAAAACAAATACAAATACAAATACAATACATTTTTCTGACTTGAAATGGAATGGACAGTGGAGAATGACTTAATGACTTACCAAGGAACCATCTCAATGCACATTTAACCTTTAAACATTGATTGATAGAGCGTGTGTTTGATGCCAATGAAAATCCACAATATTTAAATGAGAAGGTGCGCATTGAGACTCAAACGATTCCCGGGTAATTTCACATACACTCATTTCCACAATGATCCCATTCCCATTTCACAAATTCCAAGTATCACAAGTAATGTCAAAACTCTTAAAAACAGGCCCAAAGCTGGCCTTAAACCGAGTCCAAAATAGCCTACTCATTTAACCCAAAATAGCCCCTTTAAACAAGGCCTAAACAATTCTTAAAACAGCCCAAAACTAACTTTGAATGGCCCACAAAACATATCTTAAAAACAGCCCAAAGCTAAACATTTATTGGCCCACAAAACAAACTTTAAAACAGCCCAAGACTAACCTGAACCAGGCCCACAAAACAGATTTTAAACACAGCCCAAAACTAACCTGAACAGGCCCACAAAACAATCTTAAAAACAGCCCAAAACCAAACTTGAATGGACCACTAAACGAACTTTAAAAACAGCCCAAGACTAACCTGAACCAGGCCCACAAAACAGGTTTTTAACATAGCCCAAAACTAAACCTTTAATGGCCCACAAAACAAGTTTTTTAATTCAACCCAAAACTGAACCTAAGATGACCCAATATCAGGTTTTGCACTGGCTCAAAAACTGACTTTGAATGGCCCAAGAAACAAGCCCAAAGAAACCCCAAAAGAAACAGGCCCAAAAGACCCATAAACGGACCCAGGACAGGTCTGGGCTCGCTCGAGCGACCCAGGGTCCGCTCGAGCGAAGCCCAGACAGAACCTGGTCCGCTCGAGCGGCCCACTGGGTCGCTCGAGCGGACTGGGCTCTGTCCCAGTCCGGCTGAGTGCAGAAATGCACTCTTTTGTGCATTTTTTCTGATTTTTCTTTCCTTCTTTTTCCATTTTTGAGATCTTTTTCATTCTCAATCTTTCACACAATCTTCCTAAATCATTTGGGCCCTTCCTTGATCTTCCAAACTCATCAAAACCATCCATGAATCATTCTAATTGGCCCAAACACAACACTTTTTAAAGCAAAGTTTTCTCCCTTTCTTTGAACACTCTATTTAACACAAGGAAAAACTAATTTTTCAAAGTGAGCAAAGTGAAGACAAACCTCCTATACAATGTAAAGCAATAGCATAAGTGGAATAAACATAGTGTTTCTTCATTCATTCAAAGCCAATCCATAAACCATGAAAAATTGAACAAAATAAGGAAAAAGCCATGAAGCTTAAACAAGAAACACAAAAACATCATATTAATTGTGAAATTCACTTGCCTTGGTCAAGAGAAGATGCAAAAACACTCCATGAAGGTCCTCTTATGGCCTCAAGCTCCAAAATTACAAAACCCCCAAAATAGCTCAAAAGAAACCCTAGAAAACCAATCATTGCAAATCTCCATGACAACCCATTGCATGAGTGATGAAAACACTCTAAATGAAAAGGAGAACAAAGATCTAAAGTTTGGAAAGCTATTGCAAACCTTGAAAAGCCCAAACGAAGAAGAGAAGCATGGATGAGGGATTTTCCTTAGCTCAAAATCCTTGAAAATAGGGTCTTTGGGAAGCAAAGAGGGAGGAGAAGAGCCCTAGGAGATCAATCCTCCACAAAATCTCCATGAGATAGGTGGTTCAGAAGAGAGAGAAAGAGTGGAGGGAAGAGAGGGAAAAACCCTCCCCACTCTTGCTGGAACGAAATGAAGGAGAAGAAGAGGGGGTTCCCCCTTCTTATAAGATGGGTCTTGTGGGCCCCAATCTTCACAATGCTGAAACTCACAATTGCGGGCCCCGAACGAAAACGACGAAGAAGACAAAAACGATCGGCGAAATATCTACTTTCCAAAAAGTATATTTTCCCCAAATTCTGAAATTTTCGAAATTCATGGACAGATTTAGTGAAAATGTCATTTTTGCCCATTTTCCTCGAAAAACGTGATTTCTGAGTATCAAATCAAAATGATCAAAACATGAAAGTTGTTAAACTTCATAAAATGAGTCAAAATACACCAAATTCAGAATTTTTAGAAATTAGAAGTAGTTTCTCATAAAAAAAGTACATATCGTATATACCGGGTCAAACCAAAGTCAACGGTCTCAAAATCTCCAAGGTTATGGAAAAATCCGGTCAAACTCAAAAACACGGTCAAACTAAACCAAATCTCACTTAACAAGTTAAACCACGATTAAAACAATACTAAACAAAAGAACTGGGGTCGGGATCTTACATCCTCCCCCCCTTAGAACCCATTTGGTCCTCCAAACGGCTTAAACCAAATCAAAATCAAAAACCCAAAAGACAAACGAAAACACTGACACGCTATGCTAGACCTCGGCAACTGAGAGACTCTCTGACCAAACTGGTGTGCAACAATTCTTCTAAGCATCCTTGGTGTCATCTGTCATTCCTGCACTAGATCAACTCTTTTATTTATCTCATCAGTCACTGTCGGTCCAAGAACTGCAAATTCTGTCTCTTTCTATCACTTGGAATTCTGTGCCTTAAATCCTACAAAGCTGTACACGGTGCTCTTGATGCTTGAACAAAGATGTGATCGTAGACATGTTTTCTCTGAAATATCTCCCTCTTCAAAAATTCCTGGAATTCCAAATACCTACTTACACTGTACCATTCAGACTCTGGCTTCTAAGAATACCGTCAATCCTTCTTCATTCCGAAATCACAACTCCAAATTCTAATCTTTCTGTGATGCACTCTGAAATCTTGCCCACATCTGATTCTATCTACTTGCTGCTCTTGATCTCATAGATACGGTGTTATCAACAAAATAGACCTGCCTAGCTGGCATCAATCCCTGAAGAACTGAAACTTTCAATCCAAGTCTTGTATGATGTCTGCTCTCTCATAGATCCAACTTTGTTTCCAACTGAACCAATACACGTCCTGACATCTATCAACCCTTCAATTCTTACACTTCCAAGCTCCAATCGTAAGCCAATACCACTCACTCCAATCAATGCAAACAAATCTCAAAATTTTAAACATAGGGACTAAAATAATTACTTAGTTAATTTCATCATTTTAAAACATAATGGAAATTGAACTTCCAAATCATCAAATAAGGCTTAATAAATAAAATTTATCAAAGTTTGAACATGAAACAACATTATTCGTTTTGAAACTCATATTTTCATAATCCAACAAATCCTTGAAATACTCAACAACCTCAAATTAGGATTTTCAAAAATAAATCAAATTCATGTAGTATGACCATACCTTAAGTTTTATTGAAATCCATTTCCAAGGAAACATGTACAAAATTTTAAAATCGTCAAGGTTTTGAAATGTAAGTGTCAACATTTAAGAGAATTAAAACAAGAGCAAAATTCCAAGATCATTGTAAAACGATATCTTAAGGAGATTAGATAAAAATTCGAAACACAATCCTTATGAAAACAAAATCATGTGACTCCTGGAAAGAGTATGATAATATAATTTATAATTCAAAATAAGCCTTAAAGAAGATGCATAAATCCATTGTCTAAACACTACACGGATAAATCATAAACATTAAGAAAAACATAACAAGGATGAAAACAGCACGAAAATCACTCTCACCAAGAAAAGGACAACACCAAAACTGAAGTATACTCTTGCACCTGCATGTTGTCTAATCCAATACCCTGAAAGTCGGTGAAATCCACAAGATTTCCTCTACTGCCAAAAATTATCTTGACCACAACGAACCATCCACCTGGTATTGCCTCTGAAAACTACACTGGCTAAGCTACAAGTTTACATAAATTCTCAACCAAATCCATGACAAGGCTCGTTGAATCCGGGAAATCCTTGAGTTTATGGCACTAGCTTCTAGTCTTACTAACTAAGAATCACTTCTCCCTTCATAAAATCAACAGCTAATGCGTCTCCTGCAATCCTTCATCTTGGAAAGATGGTCTGAGTTCACCCAATAATCCACATTTACTCACCTTGGTACGCTGCATGACGATCTCCAATTAGCTGAAAGGGGGTCTTCGAATAATGCTCAAGTCCAACTCTGGCGGGCAAACGCACATGTCTTCTCTCATTAACCACAATGAAGATGCTGAAGGCTGAAAATCTGCTGAGGTTCTCCGAAAACAACATACTAAATCCAGAGGGTTCTCAGTCTCCGACACAAGCACGGACAAAAGACACTGAACAAGAGTATGGAGACTTTAAATTCTCCACCACTAAGGAGGAAATTTGGTCATCCAAATCTCCTAACAACAAGAACTAAAAGACAAGACAAGCAAAATCTCCCCGAACTGAAAGAAAAGCCGACCTCAAATCCAAAGAAACAAGGACACGAGAAAACAAATCGACACAATCTAACGAATCCTCACCACACGTCTTAATGTCTCTAGAGTATTTTATTTCCTAGAAACTAACCAGCTCTGATACCAAACCTGTCACACCCCGAAACCGGGCCCTGCAGTGAACCGATCCCGGAGTGCGAAATTTTGGGATAAATTTGAAACTTTTTGTTATAGTTCCCAAGATCCGCGTGAATGAGGATAATCACATTCCAACACCATCAGAGTATATTTTTCGCGGAAGCTAAACATGGTGTTACGACCCGGAATCCATGGCCATCGGGTCCGTGTCGCACGCATACCAATTCCATAAAGCCATCTCATAATAAGACTGGCACAAGCCATAAATCACAACACACTGAGCTGGTAGTAACAAATCTATTATTTCCCGCATATTCAGATTACAATTAACAAATGTCTTAATTACAAACCCAAAAGAAAAAGGCTGATAAGCCATACAAAATATCCAACTAAACAGAAATACTACCCCAACATTTCAATACGAACTCTGGTGCCAACTTTGACATCTAGATGATATCAATGGGCAGCCTCTCACGTCAGACCGGCGGTCCCACCGCCTCCTCAGATCAAACACCTAAAACCAGAAAGAGAAGAACTGGCACCAAAACAAAAAGGGTCAGACACGACGGTCTGGCAAGCAAATAAGCAAATAATATGAAACAAGAGAACATACATAAAACCTGGTGAAATCATCGTAAAACTGAATAAAGAGCGTAACCAATAATAACCATAAATCACGATAAAACGATCGAAAGACCGAACATAAATATCAAAGCAATAAAAGGACAATCTCAGAAGTACGAATGTCTCGAAAGATAGTAGCCCGAATAAAGCATTTAATGGTTGGAAATACATTTCAAATCCTAAATAAAGGCAATAATATGATAAATGATCGACATCATAAACATTAACCGAATCAAAGCATAAAGAGTATAACCCACAAGAATCATGAAATAATGTAATATACAGATAAAACCTTGGCGACCACAAATAGCTAAATCCTCCTATTACCGAAGTAATAAGAGCAGACAGAGCGTAGCCACTGAACGTGGTACTAAAAATAGGATCAGAACCGTATCCATACAATTGGGACCGGCAGATCAGAAATCAGAACCGTAGCCATACAAATGGGACCGGCAGATAAAACCGTTGCCATGGTCGGTACAGACAGAATCCAAGCTGCAGCTGGCGGACAGATTAAAGATCCCAAGCCGGGTGATCAGCCCGACAAGGTGACCTAAGCCTAGTGGTGCCTTTAGTTTTCAAACTCAAACCGATACAAATCTAACATAATACTAATCCCTTTGGCTCAGGGGCTCACACCACATAGCTCTGGCCCCGTCTTGCCTCGGGGTTTTGTTTTCGGAATCATAGCCTCTTTGGCTCATGGGCTCGCACCACATAGCTCTGGCCCCGTCTTGCCTCGAGGCTTTTATTTTCAAATACTAGTCTTATCAAAACAATAATCTCATCGAAGAAATCCCGAATGTGACAAACATACTCCAATCTCTTTTCAAATCGAATTCGGAGAAAGCATACGAATATCTATGGTAAACCGTTCAAATACGCATCAAGGTGATTTGTATAAAATCATACGGTCAATCCTTTCGAACGTGGAAAACCACATGATTTTATAACAAATCATCGATGCTATTTAAATTAGTTCACCAAAGAAAACAAATACAAATACAAATACAAATACAATACATTTTTCTGACTTGAAATGGAATGGACAGTGGAGAATGACTTAATGACTTACCAAGGAACCATCTCAATGCACATTTAACCTTTAAACATTGATTGATAGAGCGTGTGTTTGATGCCAATGAAAATCCACAATATTTAAATGAGAAGGTGCGCATTGAGACTCAAACGATTCCCGAGTAATTTCACATACACTCATTTCCACAATGATCCCATTCCCATTTCACAAATTCCAAGTATCACAAGTAATGTCAAAACTCTTAAAAACAGGCCCAAAGCTGGCCTTAAACCGAGTCCAAAATAGCCTACTCATTTAACCCAAAATAGCCCCTTTAAACAAGGCCTAAACAATTCTTAAAACAGCCCAAAACTAACTTTGAATGGCCCACAAAACATATCTTAAAAACAGCCCAAAGCTAAACATTTATTGGCCCACAAAACAAACTTTAAAACAGCCCAAGACTAACCTGAACCAGGCCCACAAAACAGATTTTAAACACAGCCCAAAACTAACCTGAACAGGCCCACAAAACAATCTTAAAAACAGCCCAAAACCAAACTTGAATGGACCACTAAACGAACTTTAAAAACAGCCCAAGACTAACCTGAACCAGGCCCACAAAACAGGTTTTTAACATAGCCCAAAACTAAACCTTTAATGGCCCACAAAACAAGTTTTTTAATTCAACCCAAAACTGAACCTAAGATGACCCAATATCAGGTTTTGCACTGGCCCAAAAACTGACTTTGAATGGCCCAAGAAACAAGCCCAAAGAAACCCCAAAAGAAACAGGCCCAAAAGACCCCTAAACGGACCCAGGACAGGTCTGGGCTCGTTCGAGCGACCCAGGGTCCGCTCGAGCGAAGCCCAGACAGAACCTGGTCCGCTCGAGCGGCCCACTGGGTCGCTCGAGCGGACTGGGCTCTGTCCCAGTCCGGCTGAGTGCAGAAATGCACTCTTTTGTGCATTTTTTCTGATTTTTCTTTCCTTCTTTTTCCATTTTTGAGATCTTTTTCATTCTCAATCTTTCACACAATCTTCCTAGATCATTTGGGCCCTTCCTTGATCTTCCAAACTCATCAAAACCATCCATGAATCATTCTAATTGGCCCAAACACAACACTTTTTAAAGCAAAGTTTTCTCCCTTTCTTTGAACACTCTATTTAACACAAGGAAAAACTAATTTTTCAAAGTGAGCAAAGTGAAGACAAACCTCCTATACATTGTAAAGCAATAGCATAAGTGGAATAAACATAGTGTTTCTTCATTCATTCAAAGCCAATCCATAAACCATGAAAAATTGAACAAAATAAGGAAAAAGCCATGAAGCTTAAACAAGAAACACAAAAACATCATATTAATTGTGAAATTCACTTGCCTTGGTCAAGAGAAGATGCAAAAACACTCCATGAAGGTCCTCTTATGGCCTCAAGCTCCAAAATTACAAAACCCCCAAAATAGCACAAAAGAAACCCTAGAAAACCAATCATTGCAAATCTCCATGACAACCCATTGCATGAGTGATGAAAACACTCTAAATGAAAAGGAGAACAAAGATCTAAAGTTTGGAAAGCTATTGCAAACCTTGAAAAGCCCAAACGAAGAAGAGAAGCTTGGATGAGGGATTTTCCTTAGCTCAAAATCCTTGAAAATAGGGTCTTTGGGAAGCAAAGAGGGAGGAGAAGAGCCCTAGGAGATCAATCCTCCACAAAATCTCCATGAGATAGGTGGTTCAGAAGAGAGAGAAAGAGTGGAGGGAAGAGAGGGAAAAACCCTCCCCACTCTTGCTGGAACGAAATGAAGGAGAAGAAGAGGGGGTTCCCCTTCTTATAAGATGGGTCTTGTGGGCCCCAATCTTCACAAGGCTGAAACTCACAATTGCGGGCCCCGAACGAAAACGACGAAGAAGACAAAAACGATCGGCGAAATATCTACTTTCCAAAAAGTATATTTTCCCCAAATTCTGAAATTTTCGAAATTCATGGACAGATTTAGTGAAAATGTCATCTTTGCCCATTTTCCTCGAAAAACGTGATTTCTGAGTATCAAATCAAAATGATCAAAACATGAAAGTTGTTAAACTTCATAAAATGAGTCAAAATACACCAAATTCAGAATTTTTAGAAATTAGAAGTAGTTTCTCATAAAAAAAGTACATATCGTATATACCGGGTCAAACCAAAGTCAACGGTCTCAAAATCTCCAAGGTTATGGAAAAATCCGGTCAAACTCAAAAATGCGGTCAAACTAAACCAAATCTCACTTAACAAGTTAAACCACGATTAAAACAATACTAAACAAAAGAACTGGGGTCGGGATCTTACATCCTCCCCCCCTTAGAACCCATTTGGTCCTCCAAATGGCTTAAACCAAATCAAAATCAAAAACCCAAAAGACAAACGAAAACACTGACACGCTATGCTAGACCTCGGCAACTGAGAGACTCTCTGACCAAACTGGTGTGCAACAATTCTTCTAAGCATCCTTGGTGTCATCTGTCATTCCTGCACTAGATCAACTCTTTTATTTATCTCATCAGTCACTGTCGGTCCAAGAACTGCAAATTCTGTCTCTTTCTATCACTTGGAATTCTGTGCCTTAAATCCTACAAAGCTGTACACGGTGCTCTTGATGCTTGAACAAAGATGTGATCGTAGACATGTTTTCTCTGAAATATCTCCCTCTTCAAAAATTCCTGGAATTCCAAATACCTACTTACACTGTACCATTCAGACTCTGGCTTCTAAGAATACCGTCAATCCTTCTTCATTCCGAAATCACAACTCCAAATTCTAATCTTTCTGTGATGCACTCTGAAATCTTGCCCACATCTGATTCTATCTACTTGCTGCTCTTGATCTCATAGATACGTTGTTATCAACAAAATAGACCTGCCTAGCTGGCATCAATCCCTGAAGAACTGAAACTTTGAATCCAAGTCTTGTATGATGTCTGCTCTCTCATAGATCCAACTTTGTTTCCAACTGAACCAATACACGTCCTGACATCTATCAACCCTTCAATTCTTACACTTCCAAGCTCCAATCATAAGCCAATACCACTCACTCCAATCAATGCAAAACAAATCTCAAAATTTTAAACATAGGGACTAAAATAATTACTTAAATAAATTTCATCATTTTAAAACATAATGGAAATTGAACTTCCAAATCATCAAATAAGGCTTAATAAATAAAATTTATCAAAGTTTGAACATGAAACAACATTATTCGTTTTGAAACTCATATTTTCATAATCCAACAAATCCTTGAAATACTCAACAACCTCAAATTAGGATTTTCAAAAATAAATCAAATTCATGTAGTATGACCATACCTTAAGTTTTATTGAAATCCATTTCCAAGGAAACATGTACAAAATTTTAAAATCGTCAAGGTTTTGAAATGTAAGTGTCAACATTTAAGAGAATTAAAACAAGAGCAAAATTCCAAGATCATTGTAAAACGATATCTTAAGGAGATTAGATAAAAATTCGAAACACAATCCTTATGAAAACAAAATCATGTGACTCCTGGAAAGAGTATGATAATATAATTTATAATTCAAAACAAGCCTTAAAAAAGATGCATAAATCCATTGTCTAAACACTACACGGATAAATCATAAACATTAAGAAAAACATAACAAGGATGAAAACAGCACGAAAATCACTCTCACCAAGAAAAGGAACAACACCAAAACTGAAGTATACTCTTGCACCAGCATGTTGTCTAATCCAATACCCTGAAAGTCGGTGAAATCCACAAGATTTCCTCTACTGCAAAAAATTATCTTGACCACAACGAACCATCCACCTGGTATTGCCTCTGAAAACTACACTGGCTAAGCTACAAGTTACATAAATTCTCAACCAAATCCATGACAAGGCTCGTTGAATCCGGGAAATCCCTGAGTTTATGGCACTAGCTTCTAGTCTTACTAACTAAGAATCACTTCTCCCTTCATAAAATCAACAGCTAATGCGTCTCCTGCAATCCTTCATCTTGGAAAGATGGTCTGAGTTCACCCAATAATCCACATTTACTCACCTTGGTACGCTGCATGACGATCTCCAATTAGCTGAAAGGGGGTCTTCGAATAATGCTCAAGTCCAACTCTGGCGGGCAAACGCACATGTCTTCTCTCATTAACCACAATGAAGATGCTGAAGGCTGAAAATCTGCTGAGGTTCTCCGAAAACAACATACTAAATCTAGAGGGTTCTCAGTCTCCGACACAAGCACAGACAAAAGACACTGAACAAGAGTATGGAGACTTTAAATTCTCCACCACTAAGGAGGAAATTTGGTCATCCAAATCTCCTAACAACAAGAACTAAAAGACAAGACAAGCAAAATCTCCCGAACTGAAAGAAAGCCGACTCAAATCCAAAGAAACAAGGACACGAGAAAACAAATCGACACAATCTAACGAATCCTCACCACACGTCTTAATGTCTCTAGAGTATTTTATTTCCTAGAAACTAACCAGCTCTGATACCAAACCTGTCACACCCCGAAACCGGGCCCTGCAGTGAACCGATCCCGGAGTGCAAAATTTTGGGATAAATTTGAAACTTTTTGTTATAGTTCCCAAGATCCGCGTGAATGAGGATAATCACATTCCAACACCATCAGAGTATATTTTTCGCGGAAGCTAAACATGGTGTTACGACCCGGAATCCATGGCCATCGGGTTCCGTGTCGCACGCAACCAATTCCATAAAGCCATCTCATAATAAGACTGGCACGAGCCATAAATCACAACACACTGAGCTGGTAGTAACAAATCTATTATTTCCCGCATATTCAGATTACAATTAACAAATGTCTTAATTACAAACCCAAAAGAAAAAGGCTGATAAAGCCATACAAAAATATCCAACTAAACAGAAATACTACCCCAACATTTCAATACGAACCCTGGTGCCAAACTTGACATCTAGATGATATCAATGGGCAGCCTCTCATGTCAGACCGGCGGTCCCACCGCCTCCTCAGATCAAACACCTAAAACCAGAAAGTGAAGAAACTGGCACCAAACAAAAAGGGTCAGACACGACGGTCTGGCAAGCAAATAAACAAATAATATGAAACAAGAGAACATACATAAAACCTGGTGAAATCACCGTAAAACTGAATAAAGAGCGTAACCAATAATAACCATAAATCACGATAAAACGATCGAAAGACCGAACATAAATATCAAAGCAATAAAAGGACAATCTCAGAAGTACGAAATGAAGGAGAAGAAGAGGGGGTTCCCCTTCTTATAAGATGGGTCTTGTGGGCCCCAATCTTCACAAGGCTGAAACTCACAATTGCGGGCCCCGAACGAAAACGACGAAGAAGACAAAAACGATCGGCGAAATATCTACTTTCCAAAAAGTATATTTTCCCCAAATTCTGAAATTTTCGAAATTCATGGACAGATTTAGTGAAAATGTCATTTTTGCCCATTTTCCTCGAAAAACGTGATTTCTGAGTATCAAATCAAAATGATCAAAACATGAAAGTTGTTAAACTTCATAAAATGAGTCAAAATACACCTGTAGGTGCAGAAAATTATGACCCACAATAAGAGGGTGCCTTACAGGACTTATCCGTGAAGATGATGGTGTCTGAGATGTCTGGATGCCGTCCGAGAGCCTGAAAAGGAGTAGCAAACGGTCAGAGGACCCTGGCCTGAGCGGCGCAAGGCTCTCCGATGCCAAAGTCAGTGTATGAACTGGAACAATGGAAGGAGAGGAGGAAGAGAGACAGAGTAAGGGCTCTGTGTATGGGATGTGCGTACCTTGCATGGTGTGTGAGGGTTTATTTATAGAGGAGTGGATCGTATCTTTCTGAGAATATCTGGGCGTGGGTCCCATGATCTGACTGGGAAGTCATGATCAGCCCACAAAGTAATAAATGCGGTCTAATCCGGCCCACTCAGCATTAAATGCCAGTCGGGTCAGCCCACATTGCATTAAATGCATGTCTTGTTGGGCCAGATTGTGCTGGGCGCCTTTGGCGGTAGGAGTACCAGCGGATCTGCCCTCGGGCCTTGCCCTGATGTGGCCTCAGCCGCTGGATGCTGCCACGTGGCGATCTGGCGAAGATAGTGGGCGGCTGGACGTCGTGTCTGTCCCACTAGATCGTGACCCTATCCTTCCACGTGTTTGGTGACGTGGGGGATGAAGGGTCTAGGCGAAGGTTCTTTCTCGCTTCGGTTACTGTTCTGGCTTCTTCAGCCGAGGTGGCTTTAGCCGAGGTAGGGTTATCTGCGGAGATAGCGTCCGGGGTGGCCTTGCCGATGTGGACTCTCTGCCGAGATGATGCCCGAGGTGATCCAGTTCGGCGCTTGTGGCCTGGAGATGTATGATGTCGGCCAAGGCCTCTGCCCTGGTAGCCGGGATGAGACCGGTGCCACGTGGATGGCACGCGGATGGCATGCGGATGGCACGTGCGAATGTTTAGCCCCGTATGATGGCTGTGATTAGCCTAATCCTGTAGCTCTGGGAATTTCTCCACACAATTGCCCCCTAGCTTCTGAGCTCGCGTAGAACGTCAGTGCCGTGAGGTCGGGAGCTATGTGCCGGGTCTATCTGTAGGAGATCCTTTTTCGACCCTGACTCGCTGTCGCTTTGGATGTTCGAGGTGATAAATGGCGTCCCCTATTCAATGCTGAAGACAGTTCGACGGTTCCACGTGTCGTTCCTGGGCTGGTTGTCTGTCTCTTCGAGGTCGTACGCGCCGTTTCGTCAGGGGCGCAATCAATTTTTGAAATGATTTGCGCGCCGCTTCAGGGAGGCGCAATAAATTTCCGAAATGATTCGCGCGAAATCCCAGGAGGAGGGCGCCCCTTGGCACGCCCGATTAGGGTTTCTGTAAAAAGGGGGAACTCTCTGCAATTTATAGGGCAGTTGAGGTCTGTTCCATCCTTCGTTTGCGATTCTGAATCAGAGACGAGCGTCAGAAGAGGGAAGGCTACTGTGAGGGAGCTTCATCCGAGAAGTGGTGCGCTGCTGAGGTTGAGCCTCTTCGCTGTCCAGCGTCTTTCTGCTTCCGTAAGTTCTTTCTGCTCTGCTTCTTCTTCTGCGGGTTTCTCTGCTTTTAGACTGGGATAGGAATGGGGATTTACAACCACTGGTTAGAGAGCGAGGGCAGCGATCGAGGGTTTTAGGTCAGCCTTTAGGATCCCTGCTGATGTCCAAGTCAGGGGTGCTGATCCCCATGGCTACAACCCTCGCGCCTTTCTGGGAGGCTGGATGCCTTTTCCGCTGGTGGCTGTGATAGAAGGCGGGGTCCGATTCCCCCTTCATCCGCTTCTCAGGAGATGCCTTAGTCAGTGGCGTCTCTGCCCTTGCCAACTGCTGCCGAATGCCTTCAAGATCGTGATGGGCACGGTCAAGTTGAATGAGGTCCTGGGCACCGACTTCGGCGTCTTCGATCTTGAGGACGTCTATGACATATGCAGGTCCGGGGAATCTTATTATCTCCGGGCTAAGTCAGGCCGAGACGGCTTCGTCCGATACTTGGAGGATTCGAGCAAATATGCCGGGGACGATCTTCTATATGTTTCGGGGAACTGGGAGTTTGGGGAAGCCGACACCGATAGAGGCTACCAGGTCCCCCGTCACTTCGGCACCATCCCAAGTAAACATCCTCCGTTTCTTTTCTTTTTTCATAAGTTTCTTTTTATTCTGCCGTGCTTATGATTCTGACTGCTGCAGCTTTGAAGGAGAGGAGACGGGCAGCCAAATACATCTGGAAGAGGAACGATGCCTGGCTCCGTCTGGTGAAGCGGTACAGCGGTCACGACGGTAGGGCGGCTTGGTCGCTGCTAGGATATGAGCCGAAGTACCGCGGGTATCTGAGGGGCACCGTAGAGCCGATCCCGAGTGAAGGTGCCGGATCCGGGGTTGGTCAGGAGCGGGCCGTTCCGGAGGTCGCAGAGCCCTCGCGGGCGTCGTCTGAAGCTAGGGCAGCGTCTGGAATCTTAGTTTCCTTAGCAGAATCGAGACTACCCCAGGTCTCAGGAAGGGAATCGAGTCAATCTGCCCGATCTCCCTCGCCAGGATCCGGGATGAGGCACACCAGGCGTTTGTCCTTCGAGGATCTCGAGGCCTTGGCGCTTGGAGTGGAGGACGTCCGAGCCCCCGAGGAGCCGGTAGATTCTCCGAGGCGTCCGTCTCCGAGGGCTCGGGTGGCTTCTCCTGCAGAGGCGGTGGAGGTACCCGTGCCCCCTGGCCCTGTTAACCTAGGGGTACGCTCGCCCCCAGTCGAGGTCGAGCAGGAGGAAACTCGGCCGCTGAAGATGCCGAGGACTGATGCGGGCCCTAGCTCGGCCGCTGCCTCGTTGCCGCCGGGGCCGCAGTTATGGGAGCCAGGCTTCATGCTCGGGCCGGGGAGGCCGATGACGGTGGAGGATAGCATTCTTCACAGGATCGATCTCCCGGTCCTCGAGGCCCTTGGGCGAGCCTGTGCCCTTCCCCGGGACATGGAGAGGCTGGATAAGTACAGTGATCAGAAGCTGATCTTGTCGATGCTGCAGTCCAACCTCGTGGTAAATCTTCATTTTCCTTTGCTAAACCAGCAATTTAGCGTCTGACGCTCTTTGGATCTAACATGTACGTCTTCATTTGACAGGCGGCTCAGAAGTCCATGGCCGTTGCTGATAGGATCTGGAGGTACAGCGCGGACGCTGCCGAGCTGTCCGTGGAGAAGAACGGCCTGCAAGAGTCCCTGGACGCTGTGAGCCAGAAGTTGGCCAAGGCAGAAGAGGAATTCGCGGCGAAGCTCGAGCAGGCGAGGGAGGAGGCCGAGGCGGAGCGGACCAAGGTGGCCGAGCTCGAGGTCTCCATCTCGAAGATGGGAGACGATTACGCGGCCCTGCTTCAAGCCGAGACCAAGAGAGCGGACGAGGCCGAGGCGAAGCTTGAATCCGAGTCCAAGAGGGCGGACGAAGCCGAGGCTAAGCTCGAGTCCGAGTGTGACGCTGCATTCGAGGATGCCAAAGTGCAGGTCACCAACCACTACAAGGAAAGGGTTCTTGTGGTGAGGGATAAGGCTTGGGCGAAAGGGTGGCTTGCCGGCATGAAGGAGGTCGGGATCTCGGAGGGCCACCGCTCCTTTCGGGAGCCGCCTCCGTACCCGCTTCCGGTGCCGAACTCTGCCCGTCCATCTGGTGAAGCCTCTGACGCCGCAGCCCGTGCAACTGACCGGTCATGACCTCGGGACTTCGGGATGTTTGCTCTTTTGCTTTGTAATTTGTAATTTCCTTCAATTTGTATTTGCTGGACAATGTAATGATTGAAACTTTAATACAAATGAAGGTTTTCTGAAATACCAGTGCTTTTCTCTTTTAAGCTTGAGTTCTTTGATTGCTTGAGTTCGGTAGAGTGCTCCCTTAAGATCTTTTTTGGTATTTGCGCTGATACTCCGTATCTTGGGTGGTCTCCATTGGTATTCGCGCTGATCCTCCGTATCTTGGGTGATCTCCATTGGTATTCGCGCTGATCCTCCGTATCTTAGGTGATCTTGAATAGCAATGAATATGGTGGCGCGGCAGACGAGGGAGTCTGACGGGTGTCTCCACGTGGCGCCGTAGGGTTCGCTGGTCAATAGTCGCGCCTTCCCAACAGCGCGTGGGAGACTTCGCCCCATAACTCCTTTTGGAGTCTGAGCCTCCCTCCATCCTATAAATAGGGGGAACAGGCTCGCCATGGGAGAAGGAAGGAACATAGGAACCATGTCTGAGAGGTGCCTGAGATTACTTGATCCGGGGGAGATCCCTGCGCCGTTGGACGGTTGCCCCCGAGGGGGGAAGGCTGTCGTGGCCTGCGCGCTCTCTGAAGGAATTCCCCGTGGGCCGCGCGCTCTCTGAACGCGGGTCCATGGCCACTGGCCCTTGGCCAGACAGAGTGAGGATGCGCTGCGAGGGGATGGTGGCGCATTCTCGTCCAACACGACCCTGTGCGCCCATCGTACGGAAGGCGGGTTGGAGCTCTGCTGGTCCGCGAGATTTCTTCAAGCTCTGCCGCTCCCACTGCCCGCCGAGGGTGTGGCAGAGCTCAGCGGGGTCCAGGGATCGCTCAGAACCTCCAGGAGCCTTCTGCCTGAAGAGTCAGTGACGCCTGAAGAGTCAGTGAAGATCAGAGTCTCCTAGCCTCTCTCCATTTTCTGTTTTTAGAGGACTGTGGTCCTCCTTTCTGTACTCTGCTTTCTGTTATGTATTTCTTGTAACGAAGCAGTTTGCAATGAATGAAAATGCATTTTCTGATTACCCAAGCTGTGTACAGTGCTTTTGAGTTCTTTTTCTCCTTTCTTTGCGCTGTTCTGGAATGCTTGGATTTGTGTTTGAGTGCTGGCATTGACTTTGGCCAAAAGGGCTGGCTTTGGCCGAGACGAGATGCATTGTGCCGAGATGGACCCATTCCATTGGTCTCGGCTCGGCGGAGCGAGTTCGGCAATGGCCTTCTGACGGGTGTATGAACCCGGACTCCAGAAAACTGTCCTTGGCCGGACTGCCTTGAGGGGTTTATGAACCCAGACTTTAGGAAAGGCTGAGTGTAGGAACTGCAAGCCTCTTACAAGGCATGGAGCCTGTGTGCCCTGAGACACGGAATTTTAGGAAAGGCTGAGTGTAGGAACTCGAAGCTGTTTCCAAGGCGTGGAGCCTGTGTGCCCTGAGACACGGAATTTTAGGAAAGGCTGAGTGTATGAACTCGAAGCCGTTTCCAAGGCGTGGAGCCTGTGTGCCCTGAGACACGGGATTTTAGGAAAGGCTGAGTGTATGAACTCGAAGCCGTTTCCAAGGCGTGGAGCCTGTGTGCCCTGAGACACGGGATTTTAGGAAAGGCTGAGTGTATGAACTCGAAGCCGTTTCCAAGGCGTGGAGCCTGTGTGCCCTGAGACACGGGATTTTAGGAAAGGCTGAGTGTATGAACTCGAAGCCGTTTCCAAGGCGTCGAGCCTGTGTCGCCGGAGTCGACCAGAGAGATTGATGACAAGGCAAAAGCTGCTTTTTATTGATTCCGAAGTTCGTTACATCTTTAGAAATAAAACTTCTTCAAATGAGATGCATTCCACGGTCTCGGCAATGGCTTGCCATCCAAGTCTTCGAGCTTGTAGGCTGACTTTCCTGCCAGTGAAACTACTCTGAACGGGCCGTGCCAGTTCGGGGCAAGCTTCCCCTCATTTGGTTCTCTGTCAGCTGGCAGGGTCTTCTTTAAAACGAGCTCCCCCGTGGTGAACCTTCTTTCCTTGACATTCTGATTGTATGCCCTGGCTAACCGTTGCTGGTAGTCGGTTAGTCTCAGGGCTGCTGCTTCACGTCGTTCGTCCGCCAGCTCTAGCTCCATTGCCAGGTTCGCTTCATTCCGACCTTGGTCGACCAGTTCTGTCCTCAGGGTAGGAAGGCCGATTTCTAGGGGAATGACAGCCTCCATCCCGTAGGCCAGAGAGAATGGTGTCGCCGAGGTGGACCTCCTTGGAGTTGTCCTGTACGCCCACAGCACGCTCGGAAGCTCTTCTGTCCATCTGCCCTTTGCCTTGTCCAGTCGCTTCTTGAGGCCGTCCAGGATCACTTTGTTGGAGACTTCTGCCTGACCATTACTCTGTGGATATGCCGGGGTGGAGTAATGGTTTCTGATGCCATGTTCTTGGCAGAAATCTCTGAAGGATTTGGAATCGAACTGAGTCCCGTTATCCGAAATTAGGGTCCGGGGGATGCCGAACCTCGTAAGGATGTTTTTCCAAACGAAGTTCCTGGAGTCCCGGTCGGTGATGGAGGACAACGGCTCAGCCTCTATCCACTTGGTGAAGTAGTCCGTAGCCACTATCAGCCATCTTTTGTTCCCTGGAGCTCGGTGGAGAGGCCCCACAATGTCCAGGCCCCATTGAGCGAAGGGCCATGGACTAGAGAGGGGGCTCAGATCCTGTGCTGGCTGATGAAGTGAGTGGGAGAACTTCTGGCATTTCTCGCATTTTCTGGCGTAGACCTGGGCGTCCTTCTGCATGTAGGGCCACCAGTAACCCTGGCTGATTGCCCTGTAGGCCAATGAGCGGCCTCCTATATGGCTGCCGCAGATTCCTTCATGGATCTCGTACAGGAAGTCGTCCACCTTGGACGGGTGGACGCATTGGAGGTACGGGCCTGTGAAGGACTTCCTGTAGAGTTTGCCTTCTGGAGAGAGCCAAAAGCGGGCTGCCTTGAGCCTGACCTTGTGGGCTTCAGTCTTGTCCTCAGGGAGCTGGTCATCCTTCAGGTAGGCAACGATTGGATCCATCCAGCTGGGGCCGAGGTCAGCACAGAGGACAAGCCGAGATGACTGGAGTTCTAGACTCGACCTTGATACTGACCCGACCTCGATGGTCCTCTTCTTTCCTGCTTCGACAGCGGAGGCCAGGTTTGCAAGCGCATCTGCGTGCGTGTTGGTATCTCGGGAGATCTGCCTGACCTCGGCTTTCTGGAATTGGGAGAGTAGCTTTTTTGCCAGGGCTAAGTAAGCCGCCATCCTGTCGTCCCTGGCCTGGTAGTCTCCAGCGAGCTGGCTAGTTACCAGTTGAGAATCGCTGAAGATTTCCAGGTGCTGGGCTCCGAGGACTCGGGCGCTGTTCAACCCTGCGATCAGTGCTTCGTACTCTGCCTCATTGTTCGTCGCTTTGAAGTCGAGGGTGAAAGCCTGCTCTATGACCAGTCCCTCTGGCGATTGGAGAACTATGCCGGCGCCAGCTCTCTTGGAGGTGGACGACCCGTCAACGAAGATCCTCCATGCCGAGGTGGGAGACTGTTGGATTTCTGTTTCTGCTGGCTCTTGCCCTGTGTCCCCCAGTGCCGTGCCGAGCTGGGTCGGAGCCGGGTTTGGGCAGGCGAATTCGACTATGAAGTCGGCCAGAATCTGGGCTTTGATTGCAGTTCGGGGACGGTACTGTATGTCATACTGCCCCAATTCAACTGCCCACTTTGATATGCGCCCTGAAAAGTCAGCTTTTTTGAACAAGGAACGGAGTGGGTGCTCCGTGATCACCACAATAGTGTGGGATTGAAAATAATGGGAGAGCTTGCGGGAGGCGGTGACAAGAGCCAACGCAAGCTTCTCCAACAGAAGGTACCTGGTCTCGGCATCGAGCAGGGTCTTGCTCGTGTAATAGATTGGCTTTTGAACTCCCTCATCCTCCCTGATGAGGACGGAGCTCACTGCGTGATCCGAGACCGCTAGGTATAAATACAGAATCTCCCCCCGAGTCGGGGTGGAGAGTAGTGGGGGTGACATCAAATAAGTTTTGAGTGCGGCCAATGCCTGGTCGCACTCGGGGGTCCATTGGAACTTCAATTTTTCCTCAAAAGCTGGAAAAAAGGCCTGCACTTATCTGATGAGCGGCTGATGAAGCGATTGAGTGCGGCGGCCATTCCCGTCAGCTTTTGAACTTCCTTTGTGGTGGAGGGACTCTGGATGTCCTGGATGGCGGTGATCTGGTCTGGATTGGCCTCTATCCCCCTCCGCGTCACCAAGCTGCCGAGAAACTTGCCAGAGGCTACGCCGAAGGCGCACTTGGAAGCGTTGAGCTTGAGCTTGTAGGCGCGAAGGATGTTAAAGACTTGGCCGAGATCTACCAGGTGGTCGCTGGAGCGCACAGATTTGACGACCATGTCGTCGATATACACTTCCACCGTTTGGCCGAGCTGGGCCTGGAACATCTTCGTGACGAGGCGCTGATAGGTTGCCCCCGCGTTCTTCAGCCCGAAGGGCATTACTTTGTAGCAGTAAGTGCCGCGGGGGGTGATGAATGATGTTTTCTCCTCGTCGGGCCCATAGAGAGGGATCTGATGATAGCCGCGGTAGGCGTCGAGGAAGCTCATTCGGTCATGGCCAGCGGTGGCGTCAATCAGTTGGTCGATCTTCGGGAGGGGGAAACTGTCCTTAGGGCAAGCCCTGTTCAGGTCGGTGAAGTCTACGCACACCCTCCATTTTCCAGTTTTCTTCTTGACGACCACCGTGTTGGCCAGCCATACCGGGTACTGGACTTCCCGGATGGCCCCTGCTTTTAGCAGGTTGTCGACCTCTTCCACGACTGCATCTGTCTGCTGCAGCCCGGTTCTGCGGGCCCTCTGCACCACTGGCTTGTGGTCGGGGTCGACGTTGAGCTTGTGGCACATGACCTCTGGGTCGACCCCGGGCATCTCACTTGGGCTCCAAGCGAAGACGTCCACATTCTGCATCAAGAACCGAGAGAGTTCGGCCCTTTCTTCGTCCGACAGCTGGGTGCCGATCAGGAAGAAACGGTCTGGGTCTGCCGGGTCTAGCCTGACCTCGGCTAGGTCCTCGATGCTCTTCTTTTCAGGGTCCCTGCCGATCTCATCGAGGCCCTTTTCGAATTCGGCCAGGTTAACGCGCTCTGGCTCCTTTACTGCTGGAACTGCGGCTAACACGCACTGCCTGGCCTGCTGCTGGTCTCCCTTCACTGTGACTACCTCCAGCTTGCCTTCTTCGTTCTCGTGGACGAATTTCAGCTTTTGGTGGAAGGAAGAGGGAACTGCCTCCAGCTTGTGGAGCCACGTCCTGCCCAGAATGACATTGTAGGGGGAAGGGGCATCCACAACCAGAAAGTCGGCTGTCACGGAGGCTCCGCCAACTTCGGTTTCCAAGGTGATTCTGCCCTTGGGGTAGACTGGCGTCGCGGACAACCCTAGCAGAGGTGCACGAACCTCCGTGAGGTCTGCTTCGGAGAGTTTCATCCGTTTGAAGCAGTCGTAGTAGAGGACCTCGGAGGAGCTGCCGGAGTCGACGAGGATCCTCTTTACGGTGAAGTCTCTCAGCTTCATGGTGAGGAGCAGGGGGTCGTTGTGAGGGACTTGGACCCCCTCTAGATCTCGATCCGAGAACGAGATGGCTGGTTTGTCGCGGCGGGCTTTCTTGGATGCCGGGGCGAGGTCGGCTTTCATCACTTCTTTCTCGTGCGAAGCCCGCCTGGCTTCGGCACGGGTTTGGGAGCTTCCCCGGGACGAGGAAGCTGGAGCCGAGGACGCCAGATGGATCACATTGATGATCTTCTCTGAGTCCTCGCTGTCTGGAGCCGGGGCCGTGCTCTGGTGAACCCGGCCCTCGCTGCCGCCGGCATCACCCTCCTTGATGAACTCTGGAATGTGGCCCTCTTTGGCCAGCTTCTCCAGATACCACTGCAAAGACCTACATTCTTCAGTCTTGTGCCCGTTGCCCTTATGGAAGGCGCAGTGGAGCTTGCTCCGGGAACCTTCGGTGGGTTCATTCCTCATGGGAGGAGGATACCTGAAGAACGGCTTGGATTTGATCTTGGCCAGAATGCGGTATATCGGCTCCTTGAAGACGACATTGACGCTCTGACTGGCGCTGGAGGGGGGTCTGGGCTTCCAATTGCCCCCAGACCTGGACGATGAAGGCTTCGCCGAGCTGGAGGCCCAGTCCCGCTTGGATTCCTGCTTCTGGGAGGGCCTCCCGCCTCTTTGCCGAGGCTGGCTGTTCTTCTGTTCGGGCTCTGGATGCCCGTCCTGATCCTTAGCTCGGATCTCGTCTTCTTCCCGGGCGATAAAGCGCTTCACCCGAGACATCAATTCTGACATGGATTCTGGAGTGTCCCCGGCCAAGTCCTTCCGCACATCGCTGCCGGGGATCAGGGCATGCTGGAAGGCGTAGATGGATATCCCCTCCCTTGCGCCCTCAATCTGGCTGTAGATTGCCCAGAATCGGTGGGTGAACTTGGCAAGAGTTTCACCCTGCTTCATTCTTAGGGCGATAAGGTCCCCTTCCTTCTTGGGGACGACGGTGTATGCTTGGAACTTCTTCAGGAAGGAGAGCTGGAGCTCCTTCCAACTGGGAATCGACTGCTCTGGGAGAGAGCAGAACCACTTCAGGGGGAGGTCGCCCAAACTGGAGGAGAAGATCTTACAGTTTAGGTGGCCCTCATTTCCCCAGATAGACATCTTCTGGGAGAAGTGTCGGAGGTGTGCAGATGGATCGGACAGTCCGTCATAGGGGACGAACCGCGGGACGGAGAACTTCCTGGGCAAGGGGGTGCGCTCGATCTCCTTCGTGAAGGGAGAGCCCCCAAGATCAGTGTGACCGCAGAGCTGCTTCTGGTCCCGCATGTCCAGGTTGTGCTGGAGAGCCCGCCTGACGCGCTTGTCGAACCACTCCTGCTCGTCGTCCTCCTCTAGAGTCTGAACTCTGGACTTTCGCTTGGGGCGGCTCGGACTGTGATGGCTATGAGTTCGGCCATCGCGACTATGGTGACTCCGGCTGTTGCTCGAGCCTTCGTCACGAATCTGGCCCCGTTTCTGGTCCAGATGATGTCTGAGGTCCTCACGAGGAGGCTGGGCTGCCTTGCTGGGAGCGCCCTTCTTTTTTCCTTGGGGCTCAGAGACCTCCCTCAAGGAGGCAGTTTGCACTGCCTTCAGCTGCTGCTGGAGCTTGCGAATCATCCGCTCTTGCTTCCGGAGTTGCTTCTGGAGGAGGGCAGCCTCGGGAGCCTCTCCGGGGGGTTGAGCGTGGCGCGTTTCTCCCACGGCCACGGCTTTGTCCTTCCGAGGACGCTGATGCTGATGCTCATCGCGTCCGGGTGGCGGGACCTCGTCCGCTGAGAGTGAGGTCTCGACTCCCTCTTGGAAAGGGATCTCGACAAAGAGTTGGGAGCCCAGGCGGCCCTCGCCTGCAGTCGTCCCTTGCACCACGCGGGACTGCCCCTGAGGAGGGACTTCCGCTGGAGTCGTGTCTTGCACCGCGCGGGACTGCCCCTGAGGAGGGACTTCCGTTGGCGGTGGTGGCAGCGCGAGCGCTGCTCCTGAAGATTCTACGCCCTTCTTAGCTTTCGGAGGCATGGCTTCTGAATGGATGAGGTTAGGAAGATTGGGAAAGTTTTGAGAGGTTTGGATGGCTGGGATATTTCTTCCCCACAGACGGCGCCAATTGTAGGTGCAGAAAATTATGACCCACAATAAGAGGGTGCCTTACAGGACTTATCCGTGAAGATGATGGTGTCTGAGATGTCTGGATGCCGTCCGAGAGCCTGAAAAGGAGTAGCAAACGGTCAGAGGACCCTGGCCTGAGCGGCGCAAGGCTCTCCGATGCCAAAGTCAGTGTATGAACTGGAACAATGGAAGGAGAGGAGGAAGAGAGACAGAGTAAGGGCTCTGTGTATGGGATGTGCGTACCTTGCATGGTGTGTGAGGGTTTATTTATAGAGGAGTGGATCGTATCTTTCTGAGAATATCTGGGCGTGGGTCCCATGATCTGACTGGGAAGTCATGATCAGCCCACAAAGTAATAAATGCGGTCTAATCCGGCCCACTCAGCATTAAATGCCAGTCGGGTCAGCCCACATTGCATTAAATGCATGTCTTGTTGGGCCAGATTGTGCTGGGCGCCTTTGGCGGTAGGAGTACCAGCGGATCTGCCCTCGGGCCTTGCCCTGATGTGGCCTCAGCCGCTGGATGCTGCCACGTGGCGATCTGGCGAAGATAGTGGGCGGCTGGACGTCGTGTCTGTCCCACTAGATCGTGACCCTATCCTTCCACGTGTTTGGTGACGTGGGGGATGAAGGGTCTAGGCGAAGGTTCTTTCTCGCTTCGGTTACTGTTCTGGCTTCTTCAGCCGAGGTGGCTTTAGCCGAGGTAGGGTTATCTGCGGAGATAGCGTCCGGGGTGGCCTTGCCGATGTGGACTCTCTGCCGAGATGATGCCCGAGGTGATCCAGTTCGGCGCTTGTGGCCTGGAGATGTATGATGTCGGCCAAGGCCTCTGCCCTGGTAGCCGGGATGAGACCGGTGCCACGTGGATGGCACGCGGATGGCATGCGGATGGCACGTGCGAATGTTTAGCCCCGTATGATGGCTGTGATTAGCCTAATCCTGTAGCTCTGGGAATTTCTCCACACAACACCAATTATAGAATTTTTAGAAATTAGAAGTAGTTTCTCATAAAAAAAGTACATATCGTATATACCGGGTCAAACCAAAGTCAACGGTCTCAAAATCTCCAAGGTTATGGAAAAATCCGGTCAAACTCAAAAACACGGTCAAACTAAACCAAATCTCACTTAACAAGTTAAACCACGATTAAAACAATACTAAACAAAAGAACTGGGGTCGGGATCTTACACATGTGTTACATCTAATATACTTGTGGACCCCGGTTCATCTCATGAACCATCATTTCATTCGTATTGGTTACGTGCAAGTATATAATAAATCACCATTCATCTCATGAAAGGAAAGCATGAATATACTGATAAATAAAGAAATTAATCAATTTATTATATCATCTACTAGATTGAGTCCATAAAACTAACAGTAGGTACCTCTCTTCAATTGATACCTTTGCAATTTAATGGCAAAGGGGGAGAAAGTTCTCAAGTTTAATGGCAAAGGGGGAGAAAGAGTGATCAAGCTACCCGAAGGGAAAAAATGCATGGTCATAGGGGGAGAAGATGATAGAAGAAAGAGCTTGGAAGCTAAAGGTTTAAAGAAAGGAAGATGATGAGAAAGCTTGAAGATTGATCAAGCTCCAAGCATCAAGGAGAATGAAGAAAAAGAGCTAGAGCCTAAGCTAAAGTGACGAAGCATCCCAGAAGATTTCAAGGATTGTCCAGCCAAGGAGGAGCTGAAGACTGTGTGAAAATTTAGTGTTGAGCAAAGTTTGCCAACATATAAAAGGTTTGCCATCAAATTGCAAAGGGGGAGATTGTTAGGGATTTTGTGTATTGCAATTTGATGGATGCATTATCATTTTAGCATCTCATGATTTTTCACACAAGCATTGAGTTAAATATCTTGAAATTTGATTTTCTACATGCATTATTTTTAAATATTGTAAATCCTATAGTTTGTGCATGTTTTGGATTTAAATCTTGGATGCATTTGTTTTTTAAAAGAATTTTTACAAATCAAGCTAGCCTATGTTTTAAAGTTTCAAACTATATTTGGCCTTTTATGTTTCATGATTTTAAAAGCACTTAGATGATTTAAAATCATGTTACCAAGCTTGGTTTAGTGGCCCAAAAATCCCTACATGAAAATACTTTGAAATGTGCAAAAGTTGGGATTTTAGCCACACTGTCGGTTAGCATGTCGGTCAGGTGTCGGCTAACCGACCATGGCTCAGAAGCTGACCGAAAGCCTCTCGGTTAGAATTCCAGAGAGCTATTTTACGAACAAATTTGTACTGTCGGTCAGCTTGTCGGTTCCTGTCGGCTGACCCACACCTGCACAACGAAAAATTTCTTGACCGTTGGAATCTGACCGTTGAGGTGTCGGTGGGTCGACCGACAAGGAGCCGTTGGACCACTTTTTCTATAAAAAGAAACTCATTCCTTAGCCATTTGTGATGATCTTTGAAGCCCTTCTTGAGGTATTTTGAGGCAAAAGAAAGGGGATCAAGCTAAGGAAGGCGAATGGTCATTAAGGAAAGCTAAAGCTTGGATTAATAAAGTTAAACCACCAAGTAAGCTTTGCCTTTTATTAATCATTATTTTATGCTTTGTTAAACTATTGGTAAATGATTTTAGCATTTAAACTATGATGTGTTGAATCCTCTACTTCCTTAATCTTTGATTTAAGTCATATGATTCTTCACCTTGATTTCAAAACAAGTTTGTTTTATAAACTTTGTTAATCATGCATTGCCAAAATCTTTGAGTTCTTTTATGTCATGATTCATTAACTTGTTTTGAATATTTCCTTGCTGTTTTCATTCATTTAAACCTTTGTTGAATTAGTTTGGTTTTGAAAACAACATTGCACATGCATCACATGTTTAGACTAAATTAATTTCATACAACTTGTGAACCCTTGTTTTTCATATCTTCTACAAGTTTTTATTTGGTACATGTGATTTGCATATTACTTCAATCATACCTTTTTATGTGCATTAAACTTTTAAATGCTTTTGGCATAAATTGATTGAGCTTTCATTTTCAACTTGATTGAAGTATTCACACACACACTTCATGAGAATTCATCTTTGCATTACTTAGAGTGTTGTGTGAGTTAGCTTTACACTTTCATATTCACCTATTTAGAGGCAATTTTATTTGAGCTTAATTGTAATCTCTTAGAGTGTTTTGTGAAAACACTTTCTTTAGAGAAATCATTTGATTGTAAGGTTATTGCTTAGCCATATAAAAAGCATCGTGTATAGGTTGTTGTTTAGCCTAGAAAAACAACATTGTAAGGTTATTGCTTATCCTTGGAAAGCATATTGTAGAGGTTATTGCTTAGCCTTTTGAAAAGCATATTAGTAGAAATCCGGTGGGGTGTTGAGTCAGAAACCGGTAGTGGATGTAGGCATTGAGGCCGAACCACTATAAATCCTTGTGTAGTGGTGATTGTTTTGTGGTGATTGTTTTGTTTAAGCTTCCGCATATTGTATGTTAATCATCACCTGTGACTAGTTTATTTTAAAGAAATTAAAATTGGCCATAATTAGTCATTAAGTGTAGATCACCCTATTCACCCCCCCCTCTAGGGTTAGGATCCCTTGGACTTTCAAGTATTCTTTGAATTATGATTCGTGCCAGTCGAATTATATGATAGTTTTATGATATTGGTCGAGTGCGACACGGAATCCGATGGCCACGGACTCCGGGTCGTAACACCATGATTAGCTTCTGCGAAAATATACTCTGATCGTGACGGAATTTTATTATCCTCATTCACGCGGATCTTGGGAAATATAACAAAAGTTTCTAATTTATCCCAAAATTTCGCATCCCGAGGTCGGATCACTGCAGGGCCCGGTTTCGGGGTGTGATAGATTGGTATCAGAGCTGGTTAGTTTCTAGGAGATAAAATACTCTAGAGACATTAAGACGTGTGGTGAGGATTCGTTAGATTGTGTCAATTTGTTTTCTCTTGTCTTTGTTTCTTTGAATTTGAGTCTGCTTTTCTTTCAGTTCGGGAGACTTTGCTTGTCTTTTCTTTTAGTTCTTGTTGTTAGGAGATTTGGATGACCAAATTTCCTCCTTAGTGGTGGAGAATTTAAAGTCTCCATACTCTTGTTCAGTGTCTTTTGTCTGTGCTTGTGTCGGAGACTGAGAACCTTGTGGACTTAGTATGTTGTTTTCGGAGAACATCAGCAGACTTTCAGCCTTCAGCATCTTCATTGTGGTTAATGAGAGAAGACATGTGCAATTGCCCGCCAAAATAGAACTTGATTAATACATGGAGACCCCCTTTCAGCTAATCGGAGATCGTCATGCAGCGTACCAAGGTAAGTGAATGTGTGTTTTGGGTGAACTCAGACCATCTTTCCAAGATGAAGGACTGGAAAAGGCATATTAGCTGTCGATTTTATGAAGGGAGAAGTGATTCTTAGTTAGTAAGGTTAGAAGTTGGTGCCAGAGACTCAGGGATTTCCCGGATTCAATGAGCCTTGTCATAGTTTTAGCTGAGAATTTCCGTAACTTGTAGCTTAGCCAGTGTAGTTGATTCAGCGGTAATACCAAGTGGATGTTAGTTGTAGTCAAGACAATCTTCGGCAGCAGAGGAAACCTTATGGTTTTTACCGACTTACAGGGTATTGGATTGGACAACATGTAGATGCAAATGAATCAACCGATTGGGATGTTTGCTAATGGATTTATGTTTCTTCTTTAAGGCTTATTTTGAAATAAACTATGTTGTTATACTCTTTTCATGAGTCACATGATTTTGTTTTCATAAGGGTTTGTGTTTCGGATTTTTGTTTAATCTTCTTAAGATATTGTTTTACAATGATCTTGAAAATTTTCCCTTGTTTTAATTTTCTTAAATGTTGACATCTACATTTCAAAACCTTAAAGATTTCAAAATTTTGTATATGTTTGGTTAGAAGTGGATGGATGTTTTTAATGATGGATTGTAGAGGCTAGTGAATAAACTGATTTTTAAAAGCATGTAACTAAAATTGTACTTCTTTTTCAAAGTACGATGTGGAATTTCTATTTCATTGATTCATTCCCTTTGGCTATGCAAGATGAATTTTTTTAAGGGTTTTCGTGCTCAGATTATATGCAGATTTCCTACATTTGTTTTAACGTTCAGCTGTGTTTAGATTTCTACAGTATTTTTATGAACAAATGAGTTCAAATTTCAACAAAGTTTAGTGTTTAACTAACACTCAGATTTTTGCAAAGTTTAATGTATGGTCATACTATATGAATTTGATTTATTTTTGAAATCCTGATTTGAAATTGTTGAGTGTTTCAATGATTTGTTTGGTTATGAAGATATGAATTTCAAAATGAATAATGTTATTTCATACCCAGACTTTGATAAACTTTATTTATTTAAGCTTTATTTGATAATTTGGAAGTTTAGTTTCTGCTATGTTTTAAAATGATGAAGTTCAACTAAGTAATTGTTTTAGTCCTTATGTTTAAGATTTTAAGATTTGTTTTGCATTGAATGGAATGGGTTGTAATGGCTTATGATTGGAGTTCGGAAGTGTAAGAATTGAAGGGTTGATGTATGTCAAGGGGGTGTACTGGTTCAGTTGGAGATAAAGTTGGATTGATGAGAGGGTAAACATCTTTCAAAATGTGACCTTCGGAAGTTGATGAGACAATTGTTCTTACAAGAAAGGTAGGGTATAAGGCAGAAACAGATGATTGAGCAGACTCCAGATTGTGAAAAATTTCAGTCAAGCACCATTCAAGGAAAATGACTCTACCCACACTTTTATAAGGATTTAGTTAATTGGTGAACCTTAGAGGACAAACTAAAAGTGGTGGAATTGCTTCGAGACTTGGATTGAAGGTTTCAACTTATCAGGGAATGATGTCAGCTTGGCAGGTTTATTTTGTTGATGACACAGTATCGGGTAAGAGATCAAGAGCAGTAAGCAGATAGAATCAGATGTGGGCAGGAATTCTGAGTGCAGCACAGAATGATTGGAATATGATGTTGTGAATACAGATTGGATTTTCAAGGTCGACTTTACATGTCAAGGGTAGAAGATTCGAAGAGTAAAATCTGAAGAGGCAAGCCATGCGAAATTTCGACACAGAACAGCTCAGCAGGTTATGGTAGTTTGACATTTGGGTTGTAGTAGACCAAGTCAGAGACAGGAGGCCTATAGGATTTGGAATTTGTGATTTTAGAATGAAGAATGATTGACGATATACTTGGAGGCCAGAAGATATCGATTGTTAGTGCCACATTCCTATTAGCACTTGTTTTTGTATTTTCAATTCCGTGTTGAAGAATCCAAGACCTTGCCTCTCAGAATTTCTCAAGGAAGATCGAGTTTGAAGGCAGAAGATCAAGTCATGGAAGGCCCGGATTCACAAAGGAAGACGTCCATATGTGAGCCAACCTATTTAGGTAAATGGGACTCCAAACCAACCAAGACATGGCCCTAAAAACCCTTAGTTTAATGGCTTATTTAATAGGGTTTTATCGATTGTTTTTTTAGCTTTTTCAAGACTCAAAATAGGCCTCAGAAGTCGGCTAACCGCCCTGGTTTTCGGTCACCTCGCGGTTACTTTTCCAGAGAGCAAAAACTTTCTTAAAATGGTTTTTCGGTTACCTCGCGGCTAGCCGTTTGAACAGTAACATCACTATTCACTGTTCACTGTTTACTAGCCGTTTGAACAGTAACACTATTCACTATTCACTGTTCACTGTTCACTGTTCACTGTTCACTAGCCGTTTGAACAGTAACACTATTCACTATTCACTGTTCACTAGCCATTTAAACAGTAACACTATTCACTATTCACTGTTCACTAGCCGTTTTATGACCGTTGGAAAGCTTTCTATAAATAGAAAAATGCCCCAAATCATCCCTAAGGCTTGGAAAATCATTCCCAAGGCCTCCAAGATCATGAGAGCTCATGTCCTAACCATTGTGTATCATATTAGAGCTCTCATAGATCATTCCACACACACTATGAGCTTGGTTTGTCAAATCTAAGAGCTTCATTAGCTTAAGGAAAATGTGATGTGTGGAGACAATATTGCCTAGGGAAGAACTTGAGCTATCATAGTTTATTATCCAAATCCCTAGACCAAAGACCTCTTCCCTTGACTGAGCACAACATTGGAGCATCATCATCAACATCAAGGAAGCATTGCAAGAGGCATCAAAGCTTGGAGCTGCGGTGATAGGTTTCGAAGAGCATCCTCCAGACTTCGTCAAAGAGGCAAGTGGCAACCTCCAAACTTTGTCAAAAAGAGGCAAGTGTTCTTCGCCCTCCATTCAAATTATATCTTTGTGATAGTGGATTGTTTCTGCGTGACTCAACCACTTTAAAAATTGTTATAGTGGATTGTTTCTGTGTGATTCAACCACTCTAAAAAGTTATGTGTGGGGAGTAGATCTTTGTGATCGAACCTCGTGAAAAAAAATGGGGAGTAGATCTTTGTGATCGAACCTCGTGAACAAAAATGGGGAGTAGATCTGTGTGGTCGAACCTCGTGAATAAAATTTATGTAGAATCAGTAGTTGTGTAGTTTGATTCTTCATAGTGGAACCAGGAGACTGTGTGACCCTTGAGAGTGGATGCAGGTCTGTGTGACTGAACCACTATAAATCCCTTGTGTCAATTTCTCTATCTCTATCTCTTGTGCTTGATTTATATATCTATATGTTGTGGAGAATGATATTTAGTTTAATTGACACAGATCCACTTGTGCGAAAACAACATTGATCATATTGGTAAATCAAATCTTGTTTAGCACACACTCTTTAAAAAATATTCATTTGAGCACATTGATATAAATCACAAGTAAATTTGTGAAGAGTGTTGTACTCACACTTGTGCTTACTAATATCAAACTAATTTTTTTATCTTTGATTGTTTAAGCACGCATACATTGAATACATATTCCGCATAAGTTGTATTCTTATTTGTGTTCATTATGTTCTTGTTCCTAGTTGGGATTAAAATTGGACTAAGATGTTTTAATTGGGAAAAGAATTCCATTAGTCCTATTCACCCCCCCCCCCCTCTAGGACACTTTCATTGGCACTAGCTGCACTTTCAATTGGTATTAGAGCGGTTACTCCATAAAGGCTTAGCAACCTGGAGTTGATTTTGTTTCATTGCTAGTGCCAATTCCTTAGAGGGACTTCATGTATCGGAGGGACCTCAAGGACAAACCATCCAAGACCTTAGGATGTTTTTCAAAGGAAGATTGTTAGAAGACCTAAGATCTTGAACCCTTTTGGACCAACCTATTTCTTTTCAATTATTTCATATTGTTGGTCTATGGACTTTTGCATTTTGAGCTTATATAGTTACATTTGTTTTAATGGAAAAATATTTGTAGTCAAATGATTTTGTTCTCATAAACTTTTATAGTTATATCTTTTGGTTCACAAAATCACTTGATTGCATCTTATTGATGTGCATTTTGTATTCATATTGTTATATCTATGAAAATGCATTTCAATGCTCTTTTAATGTGCTTCAATTAATTATAGACTTAAAAGATTTTCTATCCATGATCAATTAATGGTACATCCCCTGTTTTTCAAAAATTAATGAATTTCATAAGTTATATCTTTTTAAGAAAAAAATAGATATTTTTGAAAAACAAATTTTCCATAGTTTTTGTTTTGAAATGGAAAATTATTCTCAACTTGTATTTGTTTCTAATAGTTATATTTTTTAAAGCACAAGTTGAAAGTTATGAGAATTTAATTTGTTTCTCTTTTTATATTTAATCTCTTGTACGAGAAATTTAATTCTTGTAATATACTCGAAACTCAATTGGTTATCTATCTATAGGTATATTTCTCAAAATAAATGTGTTTTTTGAATAAACGCATTTTCCAATTGGTTTCAAGTTATATTTTGACAAATGCTCTTAAAAGTTTTGAGTTTCAAAAGCATTGTCAATAAAAGTATTTCCTTGTCTTTTTGGAAATGTATGGTTATTACAAACAATTTTCATTTTTATTTTTATAGAATTACATTTCTTAAAATGCATTGTTTACTTATGATCAATTGATTTTGTTTTCATGTACTTCTCTTGTTTCATAACATGGTTTTCAAAATCATTTGATTAAAATTTCATCATGTTAGATTTGCTTTTTGCTCTCTTTGAGTTATATCTCTTGCATTGCATTTCTATACATGATCAATTGATTATGATTTCAAAAGCCCTCTTAGCTAGATTATTCATGATCAATTGTAGTTGTAAATTCATTTGTTTGTTTGTCATAAGTAAGGTTTTTTTTTTAAAAACAAATGATTTAAAAAAATTTAGTTTTTCCATAGATTTCGAAGTTATATTTTCATATGGAAAATTATTGTTTTGAAAAATCAGCCTGTATGTGTTTCAAATAAGTCATATATTTTAAAAATGCAAGTTGAAAAATGATCGTGCCTCATCGATGAGATATGATCAAAATTGATTTTCATTATATGCTTACTAAGTTAGAATCTTTATATGAAAATCATATTCTTTGATATACTTGAAATTCAATTGGTTAGAGCCTTATAGTTATACATTTTATCTGAATGTATTTTCCAATTGATATCAAGTCATACTTATTGAAGTCAATTTGTATGAGCTCTTGTAGTTATATTTCTTTTATGAGCAAATTGATTTGTATGTTTTATGGATCATGAAATAGAATTTGAAATCTATACTTAGTCTTGTGCATTTTTTTAATGCATAATGATAATGTTTCATGATTCTTTTAGTACATTTGCTAAATTGGAGATTATTTTGTTAGATCTTGATTTTATTTAATCCTCTTTTTGCAAATGTCTAATAGTTCCTTGTATGGTCGTGCTCTTAAGTTACATTTGTGGATACCATACTAGAACTCCCAAACCCATTCTTTATGCTTTCAAGTCATTATTTTTTTGAAATGGATGGTTATGGTGTTGATTCTTGTATATTCTCTAAGTGATGTCATCCTTATACATGTTTCAACTTCATAGTAGTGATCTTGATCATATGAACCTCTTTGAAATCCAATCCTTGTATTTCATAGTTATACCTATTGTTTGATGAATTTTATAGATGTTGAATTCATATGATTTGACACTTTCAAATTGCATGTATCACCAAGAGACATTTCATGCAATTTAGAATGTTCATCACTATGGTCATCAGTTATATCATTAGAAGTGATGAATATCAATTTATGATGCTCGATGGAATTTTATGTTTATCACATCTTTGCTCTTAATCTTGTTCTATATTCAATTGGTATCACTTTCGATTTTTGTCATATCCAATTGATGTCATATCTTGAAAATGTGATAAACCTTGTATACATTGGATTGATCTTGATAGTAATATGTTTTTATTCCATGTCACTTTCTATTAGCATCATAATTTTCATGATTGCCACCTCTCATGCTCTTATAAAATAAAATAACCACCATACTCATGTGTTCATAATCTTGGTTGGTTAATGGTTGAGGTAGGCTTCATGTTTGAACTTCATTTCATTCATCTCATTCATCTTGCACATGATAGTTATATTTTATGATTGGATGAAATGATTTCAAAATATTCATAGCATATGATTTTCTTAGTTATATTGATTGATGCTATGATCAGTTAACCCCATAACATCATGGATAGCTCTAATTTGGATTAATCCTAGTAGTTATATTCTTTTTAACTCCATTTTAGAGTGATTGAGCTAATAGTTTTATCCTTGAATCTCAATTGGTATTTCTTGTTCCAATTGGTATCCATGATCGTTTTTCTTCATGGCCTTAAACTCTTAGAGGCTACTACCATACATGATACCCTGTTATGTATTTCATTTTCGATTTCTTTTGTTAACAGGTACTTATAAAATGTATTTTCCTTATTTCATGTATGTAGGTACATTTGCAAGGGTGAAAATTTTATTTGTTGATGATATGACCCTCTATATGCAAATGCTAAATGGTTCTATGTATGGTTGTGTTGTTTTCTTTTGTTAACTCCATGCTAAGAACTATAAAATCCATCCTTGTGCTTGTTAGTCTTTATTTAAGGAGGATGGTTATGTTAATTGATCCATGTTTATGATTTCATCTTTGTACATGTTTCAATTTTCATAAGTGTGTTGTTGCTCATGTGAATCTTTTCAAATCCATTTCTTGTTCATTATGATCATAACTATTATTTGATGAATGTTATATTTGTTGAGTTCATATGTTTTACACCTTGGAAATTGCACACAACACCCAATCTTATTTTTATGCAATTTCTTATATTCATCATGATGCATTCAACTTATATTTTTATAAGTGATGAATATTCATGATGCTTAGTGAATTTTGTGTTTGTCACATCCATGTTCTTTTCATGGTTTTCTATTTGCTTGGTATGTCTTAAAATGTGACAAATCTTGTGAACATTGAATTGAAATTTCACTTTAGCATCTTATCTCTCATGTTTGCCTCCTTTAAATTATGATTGTTTTCTTGAAGAGGTTGGCTTCATGATAGTTGAACTTTATTTCATAAAGCATATGAAATGATGATATTTCTCATAGCATATGATTTTCAAGAGTTAAACATGCTTATGCTATGATTAATACCACTATTCTCATGGATTTCTCTGTTTTGAAACATATTTATTAGTTACATGATTTCAAAACCAGTTCAGAGTTTTAGCATTTAAAAAAAAATATTTAACAATCCATGATTTTTTTTGTTGTATCCTTAACATGTACATCATTATGGAATTGATTTAATGCTTTGGATACTCCACCTTGATTCATTCCAAGTTGCACTCATATTGGTATATCTATTTGAATCATTTGAACATTAAAGTTTAAGGGAGGAAACGGGAGGAGACGGGAGACTTCTCACTTGTTGGCTAGGAGAGTGGGAGGAGACGAGAGACTCCTCACGTGTTGGGTTTGCCAAGCGTAATTCCATGTGAGGTAGCTATTGAACTGACCTGTAATTCTATGTGATCACGTAAAACACTTCTTTGATGCTTATATCCTCACCAACAAGAAACATGATTCATATACTTGGTTGAATCTCAAGTTGTTGTCCTCCATTACGTGTAAATCTCTTTCGATCTTGTCTATGTTTTGGAATCAACAATTCATTTTGCATATGTTCTTGATAAAAATATTTTCTAAAATGCAAAATTGAATGAGATGTGATGTTGATGTCCCATCTCATATTTTTCAAATCAGTTGTTTTGTCCTTTTGAAAATAAATATGATTTGAAAAATGAATTTTCCATTGATTTTAAGTTTTTACTTAAATGGAAAATTATGCAATTGATTTTCATTTTGGGCCATGTTTAGATACATGCTTTCAAAATGAGATTTTCAATTGGTACTCATCTATTCATCATTATGTCTTTCCATGATTAGCAACATCTTGAGAAATTTGATCAATGTAAGCTTTAATTTTTATATTTGAGAACTCCCTAGGTTCATGCCTTACATATTCTTCATGCATTACATCGGTATATTCATTGTCATCATATTGACAAAAAAAAGAGAATGATGTTAAGGGGGAGTAGACATCTTTAAGATGATCAAATGAGAATTCATATTTGAGGATCATGGAGACACATATATGAATATGATGAATATTTGTTTTTAAGTTTATTTTTTAAAAAATAAAATAATTTTTAATTGAGAATGCATTAACTTTTATAGGTACATCTTTATGTATTTCTCATATTGCCACATTCATGAGTTTTTAGTTTTGGTATTTTTCTAAGATATGGATGTTTTTATCTTTGATCATCACTATGCTCTGTATTGTGTTTTTCTTTTGTATGATGATTTTGCAAGTTATATGCTCCTCTATTTGTAAATTTCCTATCTTGATGACTTGTTTGGAATGCAATGTACCCAATTCATCATTTTAGATTATAATCGCTTATTTTGATGATTGAATTCATTTGGTGATTGCATTCATCCTCATAACATTCATTATGCCTTTGTAAGTTAGATTTTTCTAAAGATTGAATGTTATTGTTTTGGATTTTATTTTCTTTGGTATCATAAGGCATATTCCTATCATATGTTTTTTAAATGGATTGATTTTCTTTTGGAACCTCATGCATTCCTCATAATCATTGTATGTGCTTCATAGTTATATCAGTATGGTTATGCAGGTTCATCACTATGGTCAAGTGGTGAAAAAGGTCAATGAAATGAAATTTCATATGATCTTTATTGAGTCCTTACTCTTCAATCGGTTTGTATCATTTGAAGGACTTAGAGAATCCTTAAATGAATTCATGGAATTGATATGGACTTTCTTAGTTGATTTATATAGTTCAATACCATCTTAGTATGATTACATCTCTTTATAGTCAAATCTTTTGATATCATGCTTGCTAACCCCTCTATGCTTATAGGTGAATCTTTTTATGTCCGTGATATCATAATATGCTAAATATTGATATCTCTCACTTCTCCTTATCTCTCTATAGTACTCCATATGCTTCATCGGGACATCTCTTTGTCAATTTGTGACAAAAAGGGGGAGAATAAATGGATTAAATCCTGAAAATGGAGAGATTAAACAAAGGGGGAGAGTGTAGAACGAAGGGTGAAAACACACTCTATCTATGATATTTTGTGACTAACAATTAAGGGGGAGTAGCAATCCCACGATAGAATGTGTATGTGAATGTCTTATGCAGGTATATCTTTAAGAGACAAAGCACATTCTCAGAGGGAGTATTTAGAGTCATGAGTCTTTGAGTTATAATTGTTGTATCTTTTGTAAAGATCATGTACTCTTGTAATCTTGGTTGTATTTGAGTTCATTTGTTGTATTTCAATCAAGAATAGGTGTTTTGCCATGAAATTGACAAAGGGGGAGATTGTTAGTTCCACATTCCTATGAGCACTTGTTTTTGTATTTCCAATTCCGTGTCGAAGAATCCAAGACCTTGCCTCTCAGAATTTCTCAAGGAAGATCAAGTTTGAAGGCAGAAGATCAAGTCTTGGAAGGCCCAGATTCATAAAGGAAGACGTCCATATGTGAGCCAATCTATTCAGGTAAATGGGACTCCAAACAAACCAAGACATGGCCATAAAAACCCTTAGTTTAATGGCTTATTTAATAGGGTTTTAGCGATTGTTTTTTCAGCTTTTTTAAGATTCAAAACAGGCCTCAGAAGTCGGCTAACCGCCATGGTTTTCGGTCACCTCGCGGTTACTTTTCCAGAGAGCAAAAACTCTCTTAAAATGGTTTTTCGGTTACCACGCGGCTAGCCGTTTGAACAGTAACATCACTATTCACTGTTCACTAACCGTTTGAACAGTAACACTATTCACTGTTCACTAGCCATTTGAACAGTAACACTATTCACTATTCACTATTCACTGTTCACTAGCGTTTGAACAGTAACACTATTTACTATTCACTATTCACTAGCCGTTTTTTGACCGTTGGAAAGCTTTCTATAAATAGAAAAACTCCCCAAATCAGCCCTAAGGCTTGGAAAATCATTCCCAAGGCCTCCAAGATCATGAGAGCTCATGTCCTAACCATTGTGTATCATATTAGAGCTCTCATAGATCATTCCACACACACTATGAGCTTGGTTTGTCAAATCTAAGAGCTTCATTAGCTTAAGGAAAGTGTGATGTGTGGAGATAATATTGCCTAGGGAAGAACTTGAGCTATCATAATTTATTATCCAAATCCCTAGACCAAAGACCTCTTCCCTTGATTGAGCACAACATTGGAGCATCATCATCAACATCAAGGAAGCATTGCAAGAGGCATCAAAGCTTGAAGCTGCGGTGATAAGTTTCGAAGAGCTTCCTCCAGACTTCGTCAAAGAGGCAAGTGGCAACCTCCAGACTTTGTCAAAAACAGGCAAGTGTTCTTTGCTCTCCATTCAAATTATATCTTTGTGATAGTGGATTGTTTCTGCGTGATTCAACCACTTTAAAAATTGTGATAGTGGATTGTTTCTGTGTGATTCAACCACTCTAAAAAGTTGTGTGTGGGGAGTAGATCTTTGTTATCGAACCTCGTGAACAAAAATGGGGAGTAGATTTGTGTGGTCGAACCTCGTGAATAAAATTTATGTAGAATCAATACTTGTGTAGTTTGACTCTTCATAGTGGAACCAGGAGACTGTGTGACCCTTGAGAGTGGATGTAGGTCTGTGTGACTAAACCACTATAAATCCCTTATGTCAATTTGTCTATCTCTATTTCTTGTGCTTGATTTATATATCTATATGTCGTGAAGAATGATATTTAGTTTAATTGACACACATCCACTTGTGCGAAAACAACATTGATCATATTGGTAAATCAAATCTTGTTTAGCACACACTCTTTAACAAATATTCATTTGAGCACATTGATATAAATCATAAGTGAATTTTTGAAGAGTGCTGTACTCACACTTATGCTTACTAATATGAAACTAATTGTCTTATCTTTGATTGTTTAAGCACTCATACATTGAACACATATTCCGCATAAGTTGTATTCTTATTTGTGTTCATTATGTTCTTGTTCCTAGTTTGGATTAAAATTGGACTAAGATGTTTTAATTGGGAAAAGAATTCCATTAGTCCTATTCACCCCCCCCCCCCCCCTCTAGGACACTTTCATTGGCCATAGCTGCACTTTCATCAATGCCACAAAAAACCTGGCTTTCATGCCAAAATTGGCTATCAACGCCACAAAAATCGGCTTTCATGCCACAAAACCTGGCTTTCACGCCAAAAATCGGCTCTCATGCCGCAAATAGATATTGGCTTTCACACCAAAAACAAAATTTTGGCTCTCATGCCATGAACCCAAATTTGGCTCTCATGCCGCAAACAAAATCTGGCTCTGATGCCAAAACAACCATTTGACAAAATATTTTCACCAAATGACAAACTTTTGATCAAATTTTCAAACAAACATTCTCATTTAACTATTGCTTTAATCACAAAAAAGATTTAAGTGAAAGGAGGGAATACAAAAAGAAAAGAGATGTGCTCACAAGTAGTACACAAAAAAAAAAGAGTACCAAAAAAATCATGTGGTACCAAAAAAAAAGAAGAGTTTCTGTTACAAAAAGAGAAACTAAGAGCTTAGCCAAAAATGGCCCCTAGCCAAATATTCAGCTCCTCAAGTAATCTTCTGGCCTCAGCCGTTAGGGCTTCCAAGGCACGCTTCTTCAGAAATTTGCCATGAGATACTAGAGAATGTTGTCGTTGACACCAAAAATGTCACTTTGCCTCTTCAATATGAAGAAAGCTACATGAAGCCACAGCCTACCGCAAACAGGAAATGCTACTTCAAAAAATCGAATCTTGTTAGAATCAAATGAAAACTACAAGATCATTCAAAACAGCCAAGAGAGGAGTACACATAAAGTTTCGGGCCATTTCAAAACGTTACTCTTCCAACAACTGAACAGGAGCTCCCGATGGTAAAAACATCAAAGACATCAGATCTTCGATCAGAGCCTATGGATGGTCTCAAAATACATCCAAAAGTCTCCACGTCAAGTTCCAGGTCAAACCGATAACGTTTGACCCTACATCAACCCTCAAGCAGCAAAATCAAGCCTCTCGGTGGCGAGAAACACCAAGGCCATCACTCATCAAACAGAGCACATGGGTGACTTCAAAATGCTTGCGAAGGGCTACATGTCAAGTTTCAGGTCATTTTGATAACATTTGACCAGAGTTTGACTCATGGAAACCAAATCAAGCCTCCCGGTGGTGAAGCTCCTCGGGACCATAGTTTCCAAATCAGACCTAACGGATCGTCTCAAAATGACTCTAATTGGCTCCCTAACAAGATTCAGGTCACTCGGACATCGGTTGACCGTACATCAAAGAGCGACATCTTCCTCATGACAGAATCAAGTCTACTGGCGACAGGACCCCACATGGCCTTAAAACTCAAAAAAAGCCTATGGTCGGTCTTATTTATTTCTCAGGAAGTTTCACCTTAAATTTCAGCACGGCCTGCGACTTTTCAACTGCTTAGGCGTCCACTTAATGCAGTTAAATGACTAGCTTTATGACAAGTTATCACAGTCATTAATTTATTATTTTGGATGGCCCAATCAGAATCAAGGAAAAAGAAGTTACTGGTTAGCCATAAACACGGCATTAACCCATGTAACTCCCCCCATCATGGAGTTTAAAGGCGATTAAAGGCCCTTAATTCTCCATCGGCCAATCTTAAGCCAAGGAAAAGGAGTTACAAACTAAGTGAATTAAAACTTGTAACTCCTCCCATTATGCGGCTTTAATGCATTAAAAGCCCATAAAATCTCCTAAATGGTTACCAAAGGCCTATAAATAGGAGAGCATTCTAAGAAAAATAAGGCATCGATCCCGAAATGCAGACGAAAAATCTATCAGAAAGTTTCACAAAAAAAAGAAAACTCTACTGAAGTTCTGCATCGACTACTGCTACAAGGTGACAAAAGTCTCTTGGGGGACACCCCCACAAGGTTCTTTGCCTTCTCCTTTTGCTTCCAAAGGCTTAGACGTGGCTTTTCAACCCGTCTACTTATCTTTTATTTGGACATAGGACATCCTCTTGGTCTTTGTCCTCTAAAAATATGAGGTTAAGCCGAGCCATGCGAATCAAGAGCATCCTCTGTTCTTATCTGCATGGATGATGGCGAAGTCCACATCTGACTTGCAACCGTTAATATGAACAAGTCCCCCACAATCTCCTGAGAAGTTAGATCCTCCTTTTCTTGCTTTTCATTGTAAATTGTAATGTTTAAAGAGACAAAAAAATCACAACTCTTGTTTTTCACTATTGATAAGAATTGTAAATTGACTATAAATGCAAAAAATCGACTATAAATGCCAAACATCGCCTTTCACAGTAAAAAAATCGCCTTTCACGACAAAACAAATGAAATCGCCTCTTACGGCATTTCAAAAATCAACGTCTCTTTTCTTTATATGTGCAATGAAAACTTGAAAGAAGTTGATTTCCTTTTCTACTTGTGAAGGTGGGTCTCCGGACCACCACTTGCAATTCCAAGTAGAGTGAAAAATCTGGCACACCCACCCAAAACAATGTTGATGCTCGCTTCGCCCTCCATGCGTGAAAGAGTCGTACCCCATGGACTCTCACATCCGCCGACCTTGGTAAATGTCGAGCAGCGAAAGCGCGGTCCATCTGCTGTAACCTTTCTTCTACAGTGGGAAGCTTTTCCCAAGCAGTTCGCCATCGTGCGTTTTCTTGAGTCCTCTCTTTGAGAACTCGATCGGCGTCATTAACCTGGGAACTCGATCGGCGTCATTAACCTGGGAAATCAAAGTCCTCCCCCTATCACGAGCCTCTGTTAAAGCAGCCCACTTCGCCGCAACTTGCACCTTCAAATGCTCAAGACGTTGCCTAGCCTCGATGACGACCTTATCAAGGCATTCAATATCGCATTACAGCTCAATGATGGCTAACTCTGTGACGTTCCTCTCTCGGACAAACTGCTTCTTGCTCTGTGTGGTCTCATCCATGTTAGACTGAGCTTTATTAGCAAGGTCCAGGAACATCTCCTTAAATAAGTCACCATCAGGAAAAGCCGTGGTCTCGGACCACTTGTCGCCCAGTGCAATGATCCTATCTACGATCGCCCTGGCACCTGTGACTTCCAGACCAACCTCTTCGGCATCAGCGATAATATCTTGCACATGCTGGACCATTCCGAATCCGGCATCCAAGTGTCCAGATGGGAGTCTCGATCCAAGAGCTCAAAACCAGCACCAGTACCTTCTTCGAAAAATTGAAGAGATGGCCTAGATGAAGATTCACCCCTCTCCATTGGCTGCTCATGCCGCGCCCCTTTGGAAGAGTAATAAAAAAACTCTTTCCAATTGGAGCCACTGGGGAAGGAATCTCAGTACGAGGTCTCACCTCTGTCGTGTCAGAACTGGTTGTAGAAATCCCTACCTCCGGATCAACCTCTTGCCCCCCTTGCTCTGGTTCTAAAGAAAGCGATGGGATCTCTCCTGTCACTTCATAACCTGCCAATGAAACACAAAAAGGTATGAATACGATCCTGTTGAAAAAATCATTATCATCAGGGTTATCACTACAAAGTACCTTCTTTGACGGCTGGCGGAATACTTTCTTCCTCCATGAACTCATCCGAAGCATCGTCAACATTTGCATCCTTGGATGGTTCAAAGTCATCGGAATTCTGTGGCAAGTCAGCTGACAAGAAAAATGTTAACAAACGACGACACAAAAAAAGCAAAAGAAGTCATACCAGTTGGAGATTTTGGAATCACTCCGGAGTCCCTTAGTCCTTCTTCAGATGCCACAATCGGATCCGTCACTGCCTCATTGATCGGAACCTTAGGCATCACCAAGCCATCATCCTCTGCTAAAAAAAATGGGGGAAGAAAGCAAATCAAAACATGGAAAACTCAATGAAAGAAACAGGAAAGGGAAAGAGGACGAATCATACCTTCACTGACGGTCTCTTCTTCTCGGCTCTTATTTTCTGGAGGCTCGTCAGCATTCCCTGACACCTCCTCATTGATGGTAAGAGGGACTTCCAAATTAGGAGAGTCTTTATGTCGTCCCTTGCTACGACGCTGACTCCTCTTCGTCTTGCCTCTACGGGTCTGTCTTCCATAAGAACCTACCCCACTATCAGAGTCGGGCCTCTCACTTGACCCCTCACTAGACGGTTTGATTTGCCAGTAAACTCCACGGAAGCTCTCCTCTGGGCCGCTTGCATCCAAGCATGAATCTCAGCTTCCTCTTTTTCTAGCTGCTCTAGGGCCTCGCCAGGTACTTCCTGGACAACTTTAGATCCTATGGCGCCCTGCTCACCGAGAAAGCCTATCATATGCTTCTCTTCAGAAAGGAGGCCAAAACTTCCTCTCGCTGGATGCCATCCGATTTCGCAATGCCTTTTCCAGAAGACTCCTGAACATCAAGCTCCTTCTTGGAAAGCCCTCGGTATGCCAAAAAGCTCACCACGAACCACTTCGTGAAGCCGGCAGTCCGGAAAGTCGACAGCTCATGATAAGAAATCATGGCAGTAGTGTCTTCAGCACAATAAAAGCCCATGCATTTTTGCCATCCTGCAAACCTCCAAAGCGCTTCATCATACTCGAAGGCGCTCCAACAATGCCTTGAGAAAAGCCCAACTACAGCGCAAAACGGGAAGGTACATACGGCTTGATGTCGATAGAAAGATGTATGTGGTACACCATCGTGCCAACACGTATGTTGAAAAGTCACTCATTCTCTGTATTAGTCAAGGAGTAATGCCTTCGTGACCGTGCCCTGGTAGAGTCACGGGGGGCACCAAAATCAAAAGCCTTTTTCCATAGTTCCGAAGAAAGCTTCACTGAAGATTGCCCCATCTCGACGTCGCAGAACCGTCGAATCCTCATGCAGGCAAAGAAAGAGATTCAAAGATGGCTTTACCCCTAGCCAACCAAATCATAAAAGGATCATCATCTTGTGCAGTACCTAGCCAGTGGAAGCCAGGACAATGGTACACATACCTTGAGTAAAAGATGTGGGCTGAAAATACCCTATTTATAGGGAGCCCAAGTCGAACCAAGAAAGTAGCAGTCTGCAGTTTGGTACACAAATAGGAGTAAAGAGCAGGCACCAAAGCAAGCTGCTCTCCAAACACCACCTGACAAGATGGATAAATACAATACGGCCTGATGTGCGTTCCATCTCCACCAGCAAAGACAGCCTCACCTAGCCAGTAAGTTAGGTAAACATCGAGATTTCTCCGCAGTACAATGTCAGAACAAATGATGTATGTACTCGCGAAGAAATCTATTAACTTTTCTCGCATGACTGAAGTCTTCTTCGAACCCGGGTCCTTAGCCTTGGTTTCCCGGGTCGTGCTATCAAAAGATTCCCTATTGTCAAAGAAGTTGGGGAATGAAAAGCTAAAACTCTTCCAACTGCTAGACTTGACTCTCGAGCCCTCCTTCTCCTTCAAACAATCATAAAAGGTGACAAGCTCAAAGTATAGAAGCCTAAACTCCTCAGACTGCTCCTTAAGGACGTTGTTGATGGGCATGAACTCCTCATAGAGTTTTCCAAGGATAGGCAATCTAGTAATGGCGCTCAGCTCCTTCAAAGAAAAACCAATTTCATCATTCGTGACAACAAAGGTATTGGTTTGTGGAAGGAACGACTCCAACATAGCCATGAAGGCCTCATCGGCAAAGATCGCGGTCTCCCTAAAAGCACGAACCGCATCAAAAATCTCGGCTTCCTTCAGAACGGCACCACCAATCAGCAGGACGCGATCATTGCACGACTCCCAATCGGAGTCAGCACTGAAACGACCACGAAGTCGAAAAGGCTTCACCCAATTGCTGCCGTCACGGCTAAAATGCCAAGGCCCACCGGTCTCAAATCAACCGACAGATAATCAGAGCCCTGGTAGTTGCTGGTCGGCATCAACATGTCCATACGGGCATGCGACTTCTCCGTTTATCCGGAAGGATCACATTGGTCTTTTTCACCCAGCTTGGAGGAACTTCCCTATTAGAGCACGTGGGAGAAAGGCTCATGATCGAGATAGTACGATCAAAAGTCGACTGGGTAACAACAGTCCTCTCCTCACAATCAACTATGTAAGAGAACTGAAAACATCTCCTCTGGTATGTCGTGTCGTCAGGGACTGCATCACCAAAGATAAAGGTAGGCTTGGGCACAACGCTCTGATCATCCATGACCCAAGGACGATTGCTTACCATGATCTTGTAGAACTCCTTACTCTTGAGAGCGATCAATCACTGCCTCATCTCATCTTTGTTGAAGGCGTCACACTCTTCTAAGTTTCTCTCCATGTACTGGACCTTCTCCCAAGCCTGTTGAACGACCACATTGGAAGATCTAGCAGATAGGCGGGGTACGCTGATAACAGGCTCCTTACCCTTGTTTGTTCTAGAGGAACCACCTGCGAAGGCTGGAAAAGTAAAAGATCAATCATCAAAATGACAAAATTTTGCTAAAAGGAAATCTAGCAAAATTTTCGCATGGTTCCGTGGTAATTTCGAAGGAAAGGAAAACACCCTGAAAGAAATAGGAAGCTTGAAGATGGGGTCAACATTGCTGCGAGCTCCAAACTCCAAACTTGCAAAGCCTCTCAAATCTTCGCAAAATTAGGAAGGGCTCAACATTGCTGTGAGCTCCAAACTCCTAAAATTTTTAAGATTTCCAGGTAAGCATTATCATATAATGCTCCAAATTCAATTTACAAAAAACCATGCATAGAAAGTAAATTGTCATGCATTAGATACTAGGAAACCCTTGACAAAAGTTTGACTAATTCCAACCCAACTTGGTCAAAACCAGTCAAACTTTGTCTAAGCCAAAACTCATGTTGGTTTGACCTAGAAATCCTAGCCTTATATTTGATGCATAAAAAAATATATATATGCATGAACACCTTGATTTGCATAAAACGCATTATCATGGTGAGAAAAGAAAAGAAAGGAACCTCCTCAGCAAAAAAAAGGGACTGGCCCACAGGCCGTGGCCCATTGCCATGTGGCCGTACGGCCAAGTCCGTACGGATCTGTCCGTACGCCCCAAAGAAATAAAGAAAAAAAATGTGTGAAAAAAAAGAGAAACACGTGAAAAAAAACGTGCTGAACAAAAAAAATGAGAAAGAAAAAAAAGAAGAAAAAAAAGAAAGAAAATAAAACGAAAGAAAGAAAAAAAAAGAGGAACTTTTTTTACCATCCCACTTCTATAATGGATTTTTCTTGGAAAAGAAGACTTACTTGAAGCTATTGATGGAGAAGAAGAAGAAAAAGTTTGAAGATCCTTGAAAAAGAAAGACTCTTAGGTCTTGAAACACTCTTGAGATTTTGGAAAAATAAAGCAATAAGTGTAAGAGATCCAATCTCCTTTTGATTTTATGGAAGAGAGCAAGCCAAAGAAGGAAACAAGGAGAAAAGAAAGAAGTAAGTGCTACAAATTAGCAACCTTCCTCAAAGAAAGAAATTAGAAAGATTCTTTCCCAAAAGAAAGATACTTTGAGGGACTCTCTCCCAAAAGAAAAGAGTTAGAGAGATTTTCTCCCAAAAGAGAGGGGATTTGAGATATTCTTTCCCCAAAGAAAGATACTTTGAGATATTCTCTCCCAAAATAAAGGGAACAAGAAAGATTATGTCCAAATATGGATATTTTTAGATATTCTCTTTCCAAAGGAGATATTTTTAGATATTCTTTAGAAAAATGACACCACATGAGATCTAAGCCATCTTAAAAGCTTAAGGTCCCACGGTTTAGCCCATATGAGCCATGTTTGACCACCTAGGCACTAAAAGAGGCTTTTAGTCAAGGAAAAATCCCTATTACCGAGAGTATACAAAATGGTTCTATGCCTCTTTTGATTTGATTGGACCATGCAAAAAAAATAAAAAAAATTCCAAGCCTCAGGAGCTTCCAAAAATTCAAACCATCCAACTTCATATACCAAATTGAGCCAAAATCTTGAAATTGACATTCAATAAAAGCCTAAACCACTTCAATGGACCCAAATAGTCCCAAAGAGTAAGTAAAAACCCAAATCGACTCCCCAACTTGCACATAAAGCTTGTTGGGTCACGATGTCAAAACAAAAAACCGACCCCCTAACTTGCCACGTACAGCTTGTTAGGTCACAAGGTCAAAAACGAAATCCTAACCCCCCCAACCTGCCACATACAGCTTGTTGGGTCACAAGGTCAAAATGAAAAAAACCAAACCCAACCCCCTTACCTACCACATACAGCTTGTTAGGTCACAAGGTCAACCCAGAAACCCAAATCCAAATCTCCCATGTCATTTTAAAAACTTTGCCTTAAGATAGTACGTGATCCCTTTCACTACTATAAAAATTCTCCTGGAAACTCAAAAGGCTACTCTACCAAAAGAAAGACTACTCAAAGACTCTTGGTCAAGTCGGGAGCTCTTCTTCAAAGTTATCTTCGAGGCACACCGACTACAAAACTTAAGCAACTCGTCGTTTTACCTCGAGGGGGCATTTGTTGACACAAAAAATGTCACTTTGCCTCTTCAACATCAAGAAACTACATGAAGCCGCAGCCTACCACAAATAGGCAATGCTACTTCAAAAATCAAATCTTGTCAGAATAGAACAAAAACTGCAAGATCCTTCAAAACATCCAAAAAAAGAGTACACGCGAAGTTCCAGGCCATTTCAACATCATTTGGCCTAACTTTACTCTTCCAGTAGCTGAATATGATCTCCCAGCGGCGACAGCGTCAAAGACATTAGATCTTCGATCAGAGCCTGTGGATGGTCTCAAAATACCTCCAAAAGGCTCCATGTCAAGTTCTAGGTCAAACCAACAACATTTGACCCTACATTAGCTATCGAGCAGCAAAATCAAGCCTCTCGGCGGTGATAACCACCGAGGCCATTGTAACGCCCCAATTTCGAATACCGAGAAAGACGTCAAGGTACCGAAGTTTGCGCGCTACTTCCCGGATAATCCGAGAACTTCCGAGATCGTAGGTTCACAATGTGGTCCAATTTAAAACTTTTCCAACAATATGATAACAATGGTTTATTTGCTTTAAGAGTAAAGCGGAAGCAATTGTAAAGATAGCTGAAGCATATGGTATCACAGATGATATATTAAATATAACGTGCGACAGTCCAGCCTAAAAATACCAAGTGATAAAAACAAAGGTTTATTACATGTTTCAATATCAACCCTGCTCACTACAAAATGGCTCAAAAACCCAAACAAAGATAATCGCTCAAACCACAGGTGCTGGCACTCCAACCTCCGGCTCGACCTCTTGGTCGGCCGATCCCCATCCGTAGTCTTCTACTATGGGTGCCTCAATGAGCACGAGAGCACCGTCCTCATACTCGAGGTCGAAACCTAAGCCCTAAGAATGGATCAGATCTAAAGATCTGGCAAGTCACAATATGCAAATAATATAGGACATATGCATCAAAAGAGTAGAGACACTAATAAAGTAAATGTGGATAACAACGATATAGGATCTAGGTAGTTGGACGAGATAAGCTTTTAGAATCAGAATAAATAATATATCTAATCTAAACAATATGGCACATTCACACCAGCTGGATACCACGGGATATTATGCCACGGCCCTCCCATACTGAACACAGTCGCGGCTGTCGAATGTGAATTTCGACCCCCCCAAAAGGAAAGAAAGGGGAATTTTGCATGGGGAAATTTCTATTCGTCTATATATGCTATTTAAATTTTACATCGAAAATGAGGATTCCGACTACCCTCAAAATCAATGGATCACGATCGCCAGCTACGGATACGGCCGTAACACCGTTCTTCGACGAAAGCCGAAGAAATGTGGGGAGAAAATAAGTGGGTGGGTTCTTCCTCTCGTCTAATGTGCTGTCGGCAACACACGACGGTTGTCCTGTCACATTAATTTGGGTCTCTTTGGGTCTCTTTAATATAGGGTCAATTCGGGGTCATGAGTTAAAGTCCAAATAAAGGTTAATCCTCACACAGCATAATGATAATAAATCCAAGTAAAATAAAGTAAGTAAAATAAAGAAAATAAATGGGGGGAGGTGCCAAATATTTAAGAAGAGGATTGGCCCCGTTCCCGGGTACCCCCTTCAGATCCCTTGGCAAAATAAGGTTTAAAGGCTGACTTTTCAAACCAAAATGATGATGCAAATGAGACTTTGGCTTGTGATTTCTGTGTTTTTCGTGTGCGATACACGAGTGATAAAAAAATGAAAGGCCAATGGCCATAATTGATTGGAGGTGGCAGATGGGCCAGTGTTTGTTTAAGGGTGGCTGATGGGCCGTGATTGTTTAAGGGTGGCCGATGGGCCGAAGTAAAAAGTGTGTGTGAAATCACTCATCTCATCTTGTCATTCTCATTTATTCAATTTTAGAAGTCAGTTCTTCATTTCCTTTTATCATTAAGTTCGATTAAATATCTGGCACCTGAGGTGGAGGAAAAAATAAAAGAAAAATCTTTTTGTATTTATTTTGTTGGTTTTATAGTTTTTATGGATTTTTGATATGGGGCTAGAAGGGCCTAACTAAGGGATTCTACTTGGATTTACGTAATTAATGCTTTATTACTGATCATCAGATTAACCTTAACCTAAGGTCCTAGACCGCCCACATCAGCTTTCCCGATTCCCTAACGGAACAGAAAGAGTGATGGGGTGAAGCCTAATGCTCTAGGCTACCTAACAAGGTAATCCAATTTAATCCTAGGATGCAAATAGCCAAAGTTTGATAATTCCTGCACCTAAGCAGTTTGTTGGGTAAAATCTTAATTGATTTTATTTGTTGTGACTTGTGGTTTTGATTGAGAGTGGTTTATGGATGTTTTAAGGATCTGGTTAATGTGTTTTTCTATATTTTAAAGTTATGTTATTTTTAATTTAATCCAGAATTCTAAAAAGTAGTCGAAAATCACAATTCAAGATTAAAAACAGGGTAGGTGCCCAGGGGGTAGAGCCTATCCTGACAGTTTATGCTTTTCAGACTTTTCGATCTCTTTTCGGAATTCCGGGGGTTTAAAGGGCTATGTTTTAATCTGAGAAATGTTTTAATGTCTCTGATGTTCTAATGTCAAAGTGATGCGGGTCCGGGTTTTGAAACAAAATCAAGAATTCGTGTTTTAGTGCAAGTGGAAGGATAGGCACCAAAGGGGTGGCGCCCAGGTGAACTGGCAGGATGGGCGCCCAGGGAGTGGTGCCCAGGTGGATCTGGCAGGATGGGTGCCCAGGGGGTGGCGCCTGTGATTTTGTGTTGTGCCGGATGGGATTTAATTATTGGTCTTTGGGTCCGGGGATTGATTTAGGTTCTGGTCTTAATTAGTTTAAGTTGTAAGGTGTTTAATTATTGATTTTTAGTTGAGTTGGTTGGGTAGGGTTGAAATGTAGGCTAGGTGCCCAGAGGGTGGTGCCTAAGTGAATCTGGCAGGATGGGCACCCAGGGGGTGGCGCCCAGATGGATTGATAGGATAGGCGCCAAGGGATTGGTGCCTAGGTGGAATCGTTATGGTTTGGTCGGTTCCAAAGGGTTTTGGGTATTAAGTCCAAATCGATTAAGGTTTCAGTATTTTAAGGTTAAAAGTGTTCTGTTATGTTGATTGGGATTAACTTGAGTGTTAATTAATCGGGCTAAGTTGTGACTTGGGGCTTTTATGAGAAAGAGTAGGCTGGGCACCCAGGGTGTGGTGCCCAGGTGGATTTAGCAGGGTGGGCACCCAGGGGGTGGCGCCTAGACGAATGTGTTTTAAGGTTCAGTTAGGTTTTGTGATTCTTTGGTCAACTCAGGTTTGAATTGATTTAAAGACTGTGTATTTGATAGAGAGTGTTTATTCGTGTTTAGTTGGGGATGAATTAGGTTTCAATTAATTAGGTTTAATGGTTTCCTAAGGAATGGGTAGGGTAGGTGGAGTTCACAGGCTGAGCGCCCAGAGGGTGGTGCCCATGTGGATTGACAGGCTAGGCGCCCAGGGGCTGGTGCCTAAGTGGATTGACAGGCCGGGCGCCCAAGGAGTGGTGCCCAGGTGGCTGTCTTGAGGCTCGGGTTGGTCTTGATGTTCTAGGTCGATTCGAAGTTGGGTTTTGTGGTTTAATGCGTTTGGATGAAAAGTATCTTTTAGTATTCAGTTGAGAATGAATTAGGTTTAAATTAATTAGGTTTAATTTTTAATTGATTGGTTTCAAAGAAATGAGTAGTGTAGGTGGAGTTCACAGGCTGGGCGCCCAAAGGGTGGTGCCCAGGTGGATTGATAGGATAGGCGCCTAGGGGGTGGTGCCCAGGTGACTGCCTTGTGATTCGAGTTGATTCGATGTTCTTCAAATTAATTCAAGGGTAAATTGATTAGGGTCTCAGGTTTCTTAAGTCCTAAAGTGTTTTAATGTGTTAATTCGGGTTGGTTTAATTAGGAGTTCCAATTAGGAATTTCTTAGTAAAGGGATAGGATGGGTGCCAGGGGAGTGGTGCCCGGATGGATTGGAAGGCTGGGCACCAGGGGAGTGGTGCCCAGGTGGATTGGAAGGATAGGCGCCAGGGGAGTGGTGCCCAGGTGGATGTCTGTCTTGGTTTTGTGTTGTGTATTCGTTTTAGATTAATTCAGATTTAGATTGATTAAGTTTCCAAATCTTTTAAGTTAGTAATGTTTTATTATGTGTTGATTCAAGTTTCGTTTCAATTGGGGTGCCTTAGTGACAGGAGAGGATGGGCGCCCAGGGGGTGGCGCCTAGGTGAATTGGCAAGCAGGGCACCGAGGGGGTGGCGCCCAGGTGGATATTTTTAGGGTTTGTTGGTTTTGTATCTTTTAGGTAGATTCGAGTTTAAGTTGATTAAGATTTCAGGTCTTTCAAGTTAAAAGTATTTTAGTGTGTTAATTAGGGTTGGTTAAAGTTTTAGTTAATTAGATTAAATTTCAAGTGGAGCCTCTTAGGGAATGAATAGGCTGGGCGCCCAGGGAGTGGTGCCTAGGAAGACTTGTCAGCAGGGCACCCAGGGGGTGGCGCCCAGATGGACTTGGCAACAAGGCACCCAGGGGGTGGCGTCCAGATGGATCTATTTTAATTCTTAGGTTTTTAATTAAGTTCTTGGTTATTTTTAATCCGAATTAATTAAGGTCCCAAGATCTTTTGGATTAAAGGTATTTATCGTATTAGTTGGTGTGAGATTGGAGCCATAATTAATTGTATTTAATCCTTAATTAGGGGCTTTTTTAGTGAATAAGCAAGCTAGGCTCAAAGGAGGAGAAGCCTATCTTAATAATTTGGGTTCCCTAATCAATCTTAGTGATTCCTTCGTCCAATTTCAGTCCAAACTAATTAGATTATTAATTTTAGGGTTCTTAATGATTTGATAGTCCTTTAGTTAATTAATTATGATATTTTAGCTAACCCTAGGGTTTATCCTACTTAGGCACGAGATTCGATAACCTAGGCTATCTACCTACTATTTTTAGGTTTTCTTTGTATTTTTTAATTTGTTTTTTTTTTGGTTTCTCCTCTAATTTACTAGAGAGTAAGGAAAGAGAATAAGTAGTTTTATGTTTTATGATTTTTTTGGGTTTTTTATGACTTTATGATTCAAAATGATATGGTGGTGTGTGATAGAAACGATAATTTGAAGTTCAAAAGATATCAAACAAGCAAACACATCATTGTTATGCAATTTCTAAGAACTAAATGCGGAAGATCGGAAATTATGCACAAAGGTGGAAAAGTCCACTTGGGCGCCACACCTGTGGTGCCTACCCTGTTCAGTCAGGGTTTTCAAAGAATCGCAACGAATGCACGACAGTCTTAAGATTTTCAACACAATTTCCGATATTCAGTAACTGATGCGGATGTCCTAATGCGAACTACTAATGATGCAACTAACAAATCTATGAGAAAATGATGTAAAAAGTAGAGATCTAAAACCCAAACCCTGTCTTGGAAGGGTAGGCGCCCAGAGGGTGGCGCCTAGCCAAACCAGAGATGGTAGGAGCCCAGTGGGTGGCGCCCAGCCTCCTGAGATAGGCCTTTCACGATCTCCTCGATCTAAATGATGATGATGATGCTATAAATGCGAGATCTAACCTAGTTAAGCACTTAGAACTACGAAATCAATGCAGATCTACACCACTGGTATGAATCTAAACATGTTATTAATATGATGAGATGCTGATACCATTTTTATCAAGAACTAATATAGATCTATGATGCATGAATGATCCTAAGCATGTTTCTAAACAAAGATGATAATAAAATGCAATAAAAGAATAGAAAGATCTAGGAATACCAGTTTGAATCACACTTTTCAAGTTTCTAGAACGAAGCTTACGCGAAGAACCATAGCTCTAGTTTATGATATGGAAGTCTTCTCCTCTATTTCCCCTTCTTCTTCTCTAGATCTGAAGCTTTCTCTCTAATGGTGGCTACCTTTCTCCTTTTGCTTATTCTCTATACTTTTCTCTCTTTTTTAGGGTAGCTCCTCTGTAAATGAGGTTAAGAGATCCTTAAATAGAGGTTTGGGATGAGTTTAAGAGGGCTAGGGCTTCATTAATTCGTGTTTCTAGAAGGTTTCACGCATCCCAAGGCGGCTTAAGTGTTTTGGGATAAATTAGGGTTTGGAAAAGAGGCTGGGTGCCCATGGGATGGTGCCCAGGTGACTGCATAGGGTGGGCTGTTGGAAATAGGGTGGGCCTCTAGGATAGGTTTCAAAAACTTTTGACCCACTTGACGCAGGGATCAACTATCCAGAAGGCTATAAAACCCAATCCAAGATCCATGTCCTCAATCTCAGTCATCATGATCAGTAAATACAATCTATCTACAAGATAGAACCAGCAACTAATAAATCTACAACATGCAAGGAAGTAGATTATACCTTTGGAGCTCGGTTGTGCTCTAATGGAGGAGTTGCGTCTTTCTTTGATGATGAAACGCTTTCACTAATCAAATAGGGATCTCCAAGACCTCTTGATCTTCCACGCTATGACCCGTATTAGATTCTCCTTTTCTTAAGAAGATGGTGGGATCTCCAAGAGAAAACTACTAGGAACTCTAGGGAGGAACTAGAAGGAAAACTAGAAGAGGGAAGAGGAGAAGAGCTCGTGCAACACTTGCACTAGGGGACCTTGGGCGTGAATCCCTAGGTGGATTTATGCATGGGACGTCCAAGGCCCTCTTCTCCTCTTATTTATAGCTTTTGCAAGCTCAACTTACTAATTTCCATTAGAAGTCTTACTTCCAAAAATTAGTAACTTTCTCTTCTTAATTAAAATAGAAGTCTTACTTCCATTAATTAATTAGTAACTTACCATATCATAATTAGAAGTCTCACTTCAAATATGATTAGTAACTTTCCAATTCCTTTCTAATTAAAATAGAAGTCTCACTTCTACTAAAATTAGTAAGTCTACTACTACCACTATTAGAAGTCTCACTTCAAATAGAAATAGTAACTTTCCTTTTAGAGTTCAACTAGAATTAGATACTTTCTAATAATTGGGCTAGCGTGGGGACCACTAGGGATTCCTTAGAAAGCTGGCTCCAACTGGGACACGCGATCCCACATCTCATGTGTAATCCGGGCCCACAGTTAATTGCAAATAACTCCACTATATAAATGCAATTGAACTCCAGTCTTAGGAATATTACATAGAAGACCCTAAACTTCCACATTACCATAAGTAGACCCCTCTATCAATATCCATGGATCAATTGGACCTGTCTTCCAAACTTGATCCATATCTTATTATCCTTGAGCCCCAATTAATTATAATGATCAATAGGTACCTTTCCAATTAACTCTTAATCGGAATGGGTGCGCACTTACCAATGATAAATCCATTAATTGGCACAAGGGGATATTAGAGATAGATTCCATCTTGACCATTGAATGTTCCCACAGCTCTACTACCATGTACCCAAATCATCGAGGTGTTGACCTACAGTTGGCCTCACTCATTGGTGACTCAAAGCAAATGAATAGATAGAAACTTGAGTTCATTAATGTCTCAGGATTGAGAGCCTATTGCTAGGGAATTATGAGAGCAGACCTTAAAATAAAGACAGTGTTTATAAGGTGCTTCTCATGGTCCTTCAATACATCCAATGTATCAACACTATGATCCAGAATCTTCCATTCTGATGATCGAGACAAATCACACTATCTCATAGTGATCAAAGTACTGCAACCTTATCAGTATGAGATGTCCAGTCTCATCACTGGTTGTGATAATATTTAAGTATAAGATTTGCCACACATGTCTCCCGTATGTGGATCTCATCCATACACATGTGTTACATCTAATATACTTGTGGACCCCGGTTCATCTCATGAACCATCATGTCATTCGTATTGGTTTTGTGCAAGTATATAATAAATCACCATTCATCTCATGAAAAGTAAACATGAATATATGAATAAATAAAGAATTTAATCAATTTATTATATCATCTACTGGATTGAGTCCATAAAACTAACAATCTCCCACTTGGGCTCAATGCCAGTTAGAGTTGCATCTCATGCACATGCGCCACAGGGCTGGTGCCTATGTGGACTGGTTCATTGTAGGCGCCCATGGGGTAGAGCCTACATGGTTCGGATCATTCTCAAAGTTTGGTCCCATCTGAAGCTGGGATAGAATGGATAGATGTTCAACTGAGGGGACCTACACTAGCACTTAATTGACTGGGCGCCACAAGGGTGGTGCCCAGGTGGACTGGACAGTGTGGGCGCCCAGCACAGGGTGCCTATGTGGACTGGGGAGCGTGGGCGCCACAAGGGTGGTGCCTAGATGGAAAGTTGTGTGGGTCTTTGTTTGGAGTGGTTGCGGGCTACCCTAAGTTAAATTTGTGGAATAAGAGGGTGGGCGCCACACATGTGGTGCCTAGGTGGACTGAAAAGTGCGGGCGCCACACATGGGGCACCTAGATGGAATAAAGAGTGGGGTGGGCGCCACACATGGGGTGCCTAGGTGGAGTCAATTCATTTTCGGAGTTTGGTCCCTACGTTGAGTGGTTCCGGTCCGTTTTAGGCCAAACTAATGATTTTGGAGGGTGGGCGCCACACATGGGGCACCTAGGTGAGCATGGCTAGTGTGGACGCCACACATGGGGCGCCTAGGTGAATTTGAGTAGGGTGGGCGCCACTTGGGCGGTGCCTAGATGGATTTTCGTTACTCTTTCTAAGGCAAACTTCGAAAACTCATAACTTTTGATCCGCTTATCGGAATTGGACGTTCTACATACCATTGGAAAGCTCTTGAAGTGAAGAATATAACGGTCTAAATGTCCTAATGATTATGGGCTGAGAAAAGATGGGGACCTCTGGATCAATGGATCTGGCTTCCTAACTTAGGGTAATCGGATGGCATTTGGGTAAGCTAGGTGTAATCTTTGTAAGAACTGGCCTAAGCACGTCTTAAGTGGTCCGAAAGAGGTTTGAATAGTGTTGTGGTCCGCTCTTTGTATGAAAGGTGAGTTGGACTCGAGATCTTAATGCGATTCGGCTTTCTTCTCATGAATTTCTAGAAGTCGTTGAACTAAGTCTAAAACTATCAAAAAGCATCTTCATCGTCATTAATTAATCTGAATTATGTCATTAATCATTCAATTATGGGTGAAATGGGGGCATCGCTATATATGACACGTGTTTAAGGCTATCATAGGGGCCAAATGAGGTGTCTACAGTATGCCCCTCTTTGGAGAACAGCACGTGGAGAGTTGTGCTCCAAAGAAAGTAGACACACTACTCATGACTCACGGGAGGTTTTGAGCTCGCGGGAGTGGCTACCTATGGATGTATGCAATTGCAAACTCATTCTAAAGGTGAGGTTCACTTTTCTAGGATCGGTTCTTCAGGGGAAAAATGAAAAAAAGAAGAAGTTACGTGCCTACTTATTTGATTGGAAACCCGAGATCTGTGCCTCGGTGCCCGTGGTATTGCCACGTGGTGGGTTGGGAACTGTGCCCCAGTTGCTGAATTTAAAATGATGGTGGGAACTGTGCCCCAGTTGCTGAATTTAAAATGGTGGTGGGAACTGTGCCCCAGTGGTCTGAATCAGAAGTCGATCTTTCGATTAGCTAAGTCACTATCAGAATTTCATTTGTTCTTGCAATAGAATTGATTTCAAATGTTCATATATAACGTCTTTTGACTTTCATCCATAGTTAAATGTTTAAAGCATAGTTGAAACTAAGTAGAAATAATGGGGATCTTAGTGGAAATCATAAACATAGTTCAATCAATAGTGTGAGTGCATGTGAGAATGAGATGCATTTTTTTTAAAGAGATGTTTGATTTTGAAACTCGGGTATGCATCGAAAAAGCTAAATCAATGGAAGTCAGTCACCAGAATAACCGTCACTCTCTAGGAATCTTGGTCTTCACCCAAGCTTAGACGAGAACCTAGGATAGATTCGATCGTCTTTTCGTGCTTATCATGGAGAGCTTCGAATTACACGGTTTCTGTCCTCCAACATCAAGATTTGAGTCGGCGAACACACAATTCGTGAGAACACGGTATTATGGTCGCCGTACCGATTATAAGCGCTTAAGGGAGGCCTACGGCGACTCAATTTCTAGATGTGAGGTAAAATTATGAAAATCATAGTTTGGGGTACTTACCTCAAGAGCTTTCCATAAATCTGATGTTATAGATTGTTGCTGCTTTCTTTCATTGTTTGTTTGCCGAAGCTTGTCAACTTGTTATCAATCTCCATCAGTGTGCTTGAAGGTCCTTCACCTTGGTGTTTTTGCTTTCGATTCCGGATCCTGTATTGAACAAACACTAAAAGATTCTGCATTTTTCTTTGTTAGTACTCAGTCTTATAATTAGCAGAGGTAACCGTTCTGATTTTATTGATGGAGATGGCATGAGATGCAGTGCACAACATCAGGTGTATGCGTGATGGGACTAATGTGCGTGCAACGGGACCTTATGTGATGGTTCAATATTTCAGTTTGACGATGTGTCATTCTTTTATGTATGTGCTCCCTTTTGGTTTTAATATTTATTTATTTTTGTGTTTTTGTTATTATTATTATTATTTATCATCAACCATCATCAGTTCTTGTTCGAGTTCAACTTTTAGAATTCTAGGACAACTTGGTTCAAAGAGACATTTGGTTCTCTAAGGTGATGGATAGGCGCCACAGGGGTGGTGCCCATGTGGAATTGCATGAATAGAGTCCGCCTCAAAGTAGAATTTTGAATCTAGAAGACAAGTCACCTAAGCATCCAAGGAGTAGCGTCCAATATGTAGTTCTAGTTCGTTTTGGAATGGAGTTTTGACTTTAATGAAACAAGTTGTATTTAGAGTTGGTCTTGAAGTAGAATTTCAAATTCAAGGAAATGGGTTACCTGGGCGCCGAAGGAGTGGTGCCTAGGTGGAATTGTGAGTTCGTCTCGAAGTTGAATTTCCAGATTAAGGAGACAAGTGACCTGGGCGCCGAAGGAGTGGTGCCTAGGTGGAATTTTGAGTTGGTCTCGAAGTTGACTTTCCAAATTAAGGAGACAAGTGACCTGGGCGCCCAAGGAGTGGTGCCTAGGTGGAATTTTGAGTTGGTCTCGAAGTTGACTTTCCAAATTAAGGAGACAAGTGACCTGGGCGCCCAAGGAGTGGTGCCTAGGTGGAACTTTGAGATGGTCTCGAAATTGAGTTCGTGCTCAACCCATGGCAGTGAGAGTTCTTATCGGAGTGAAAGTTTGAGTTTCAGAGGTGACCTGGGCGCCTGGGTTGTGGTGCCTAGGTGGAGTTTCGTCTCCAAGACTTACAGTCCATTACAGACTAGAGTTCTGAATGCAGGAGATAAGTGACCTGGGCGCCCAAGGAGTGGTGCCTAGGTGGAATTTCGTCTCTCTCTAATTTCTTATGGGTTTCGAACTCTAATCTATATAAGGGAATCAAAGCTACGAATCTCTTACAACTCCTGCTCTTCCAAATTTCGAATCTCAGAATTCTCAAGTCCTCCCTTGCTTCCAAGTGAGTATCTTCTCCTCTCTTTTCTTTTGGAATGAATAACATGCCTCACATGTGTTTTGAATTGTCTAAATAATTTTACTTAATCAATTTGATGCAAGTTTCCATGGTTTGGGTTGAGGCATTCTAATTAGTAGGCACCAATTGAGGAGGGTAGGCGCCACCCCTGTGGTGCCTATCCTCTCGGTTTGCACTAAAGACTCGCGAGTTTGAATTTCTAAGGTGTTTTCCTAAATTCTGGTTCTTTTCAGACTCGCAACATGATATATGAACACAACTTAGGAATACTAAGGGTCTTACCTTGGCCAAACAATGACATCTCCATGGGGGATATTTCTAGTCTGGGATGGGTGCCACCCCTGTGGTGCCTAGGTGGTCAGTCTCTTCTTTTTTTTTTTTTGGTTTGCTTCGTTTGTTAATTTGTTTGTTTTAGGTATTTGTTTTAACCCTTATTCTGTGCTTCAACTTGTTATTACTGTATTGTTTTCAATCTCATGAGGCTACTTTCATTAGTATTTTGTTATCTCCCCTCCTTCGTGTTTTAAGGTGGCATGTTATATGGGCATGTAGTTTGGACTTTTGGCTCTCAAAAGGTGCCTAGGACAGCCCTGTAGTACCTCTGAAAATATCTCCCACAGATTTATGATGGCTTAGTAGAGTGATCATAGCTGAAACTGAACTCTTTGGGGGAAAATCCATTGAAATAGACCTGGGCGTCACCCCTGGGGCGCCCAAGTGACCTGTCTGTTTTATTTTTTTTATTTTTTTTGGGATGTTTTTCATGTGGAGAGTCTCTAAGGCCGGATTTATATATTTGTTTGCAGGTTTGAGTTCTCCTAATGGCCGGTTCCCTAATCTTCTCATTTATCGTTGATGGTGTCGCGGGCCCTAATGCTTGTAAGTCCTTCTTACCAAGAGATGAATATTGGTCTCCAGGGGATGAAAAGATAGGGTATTACGATTCTGAAGAGCGGGCGGATTTCTACCTTGAGCATGAATCCTCTATTCCCGCTACCTATGATTGCGTCTATCAATTTGAGGATGAGATGGACAAGCACATTGTGGAGGTTAAGCGTGGAAAATATGTGTTGGAATTTGAGATGCCTTGAGAAGTCTTATGAAGCATTGAAGTGTTTAGTATCTCCAGTATCATTTTGTGTTGGAATTATTGTCAACACAATGTCACAAGTGTGGTGTTGATAGTGTGGTGTTGATAGAGCTTCAAAGAGAAAACAGAGCTGAAACAGTACAGGAAATCAGAATTCCTGAAGCAGTGTGGCCGGTCGACCGGGGACCCCACGCGGTCGACCGGGCAAGAGAAGTCTGCAGAAGACAGTCTCAGTTAGCTCCCAGTTATTTGTTGCCACAGTGTGTCGCCGGTCGACCGAGGACCCCACGCGGTCGACCGAGCATGGGAAACCAGAATTGCGCAGAAATAGAAGTTTTGCACGAAAATTCAGGAAACTTATGTATTTCGTTTGGGACTCTTTCTAAACGAATTCTAGCCTAATTTGAACACTCTTTAGGGTTACCATAACCTATATAAAGGCTTGCTAAGTTCGTTTTCAAAAAGAGAGAATAGAAGAGAGAACAAAAGAGAGGGTTTTGGAGAGAAAAGTGATTGGAGAATAAGGTGCTGCTGTGTGCTGTTGTGCTGCAAGTTTCTACAGCAAGTTGGACGAAAATATGCTCACGAAGATGGTGATTCGTCCATAGATAAGTGTATCTCTTTTTATGCTTTAAATTTCAATTTGTAAGGGATTGAGAGAGAGAGAGAGATTGTAGAGGGGAAGGGCTGTAGAAAAGTTCTCTACTTTAATTCTGTAGAACATCAAGTTGGTGCTTGGTGTTAGGGGTTTGGTGATCCTATCTGTTGGTGCAGATAAATTGTAAAGGGGGTAGGTGCTTCCTAGATAGTTGGTGCTATCTGAAACTTAAGGGTTGGTGCTCTTTGTCGTTGGTGCAACTAAATAGATTCAGACCTGTTCCGGATCGGTGTTCGGACAGTCTTTGAACCGTGGACGTAGCCTTTTGGTGAACCACGTTAAATCTGGTGTCCTTGGGTGATTTGATTTGCTTTTGTTGTTAAATTGGACCTGTTTTTAAGGGATCACTGATTCACCCCCCCCCCCTCTCAGTGATCGCGATATCTAACAATTGGTATCAGAGCGCCAAGGCTCCCTTGATAAGCTTAACACGCTAAGGGTGATCTCTTGTCAAATCACATGGCATCCAATACAGGGAATATGAAAGCACCTTTGTTTGATGGTTCTAATTACTCCTTCTGGAAGATTAGAATGCAGGCTTTCACCAAATCACTTGGCTATGATGTCTGGGAGACTGTCAGAGTCGGTTACAATACTGCCATCGTACCCACTGATGCTGCAACGAAGAAGTTAGCAGACAACGACTCCAAGGCGCAGAATGCACTCTTTAGTGGCCTTGTGGACAGCGAGCTGGTCAAAGTAATTGCATGCAAAACAGCCAAGGAAATATGGGACAAGTTGAAAAGCATTCATGAAGGAGATGAGAAGATCAAAGAAGCGAAATTGCAAACTCATCGCTCTCAATTCGAGTCTCTTCGCACGGAGGAAAGCGAGAATGTTGACTTATATATGCAACGAGTGAATGAAGTCACGAATGACATTCATGGACTAGGGGAGGAGATTAAAGAACCAGTCATCGTCAAAAAGGTTCTAAGATCTCTTCTTCCCCGGTTTGATTCAAAAGTCTCAGCCATAGAAGAAGCCAAGGATCTGAATGAATTTACCATGGATGAGTTGCATGGTTCATTCACTGCCTATGAGATGCGCATAGGTAAGACGTCTTCATCTGATAGAGAAGCGGCCTTCAAATTTCAAAAAAAGGGAAAAGAGACTGCTGGTCATGATGCTGATACTGATGATGATGAGCTTGAGGCTCAATTAGTTAGAAAGCTGAAGAAAGGAAGCAATGGAAAGTACAAAGGGAAGCTACCCTTTAAATGCTTCAATTGTGGCGGTGTTGGTCACTTTGCTGCGAAGTGTCCGCTGAAAGAAAACAATGATGATGACTCTTATGTTGATAAGAGTAAATGGAAGAAAAATTTCAGAAAGAAGGGCAAAGCAAAAAGCTTCATCAGTCAATATAATGACAGCACGTCTGAAACTTCAGACGATGATGAATCAGCCGAGGCGACTGAAGCTCTCTTCATGGTTACTGTTGAAGAAGAAGAGGAGCAAGAGCCGGAAGAGGAAGAGGAGGCTGAGGTCAATCTTGAAGAAGAACTCATTGCCGCACTTGAGGAGCTTAGCATGGAACGAAAAACAATTAAGAAAAATCTGAAACTTCTTCATGAATCTGAAAGTTCAGTTATTGCTTTGAAAACTCAAGTTGAAGAATATAAAAGAATGGTAGAAGTCCTAGAAATACAAATCAGTACCAAAACTGAGGAAGTGGTGAAACTTCAGAATGAGATCCTTGGAGCAAGGACTGAAAATATACAAATGAATCAAAAGCTCAAGGAATTCCAAGCAATCAATGGAACATTGAAGCTAAATGAAATACTGAAAGTTCAAAGGCCTCCTCACTTCAAATTTGGTCTAGGATTTGAGAATGGAGAATCCTCTAAGATTACACCTCCTGAAAAGACAAAACCTGTGAAGCCCACCCAGCCTAGAAAAGAGTCCATTCATGTTAGAAAGGAAATGAAGTCTAACCAGCCACAAAGAAGATTCAAATTTTATGGTTACTGTTATCATTGCAATAGATATGGACATAAAAGGGCTGAATGCAAATTCTATGTTAGAAACAGCCCATTTGTGACTAGGAACCCTTTTTCAATCCTAAACAGCCACAAAATTGAGTGCTATAAGTTTCATAATTATGGACACTTGACTAGGGATTGTAGGTTGCCTATTGCTAACCAATTTCAGGTTGAAAAGAAACCCAAGTTAGTTAAGGCATGGAGGGCAAAGAAAAGGGAAGATAATTCCAAGGAATCTCTCATTGTGCAAATGGCATTCAATGCACAAAAGAAGGCAGCACCATGGGTCCTTGATAGTGGCTGTTCAAGCCATATGACAGGTGATAAGGAAAAATTCATCAAATTACAGCACTATGAAGGCGGATCAGTGAAGTTTGGTAACAATGATGGTGCCAAAATCTGCGGAAAAGGTGTTGTTCAGCTAAAGGCAAACAAGATCAGATCAGAAGAGGTCTTATATGTGTCTGGACTGAGACACAACTTGCTTAGTGTGAGCCAGATCTGTGACAAAAGCCACGAAGTTGTCTTCACTAAGAATGGGTTTGCTATCAAGAAGTGTAGCAACGGCAAAACAGTGGCTACTGGATCTAGGACTGCTGGAAATCTCTATACATTGTCAGATGGAGCTGAAAAGACTTGCTTGATGAGTCAGACAGAGGAAAGTTGGTTGTGGCACAAACGCCTTGGGCATCTAAACTTTGATAACATGTCAAAGATTTGCAATTCAAAGGCTGTCAGAGGTATGTCTACAGTTGAAAAGCCTTCCAACCCCATTTGCGATTCTTGCCAAAAGGGAAAGCAAACGAGGGTAATGTTCAAGTCAAAGGAGCATCATTCAAAGAAACCTCTTGAGCTAGTGCACACTGATCTCTGTGGACCGATGCGAACTCAAAGCACCAATGGAGATAAGTATTTTATGTTATGCATTGATGATTATACTCGTATGACATGGGTGTTGTTTCTTAAGCATAAACATCAAGCACTTGATCGTTTTAAAGTGTTTAAAGCACAGGTTGAAAATATGCTTGGAAAACGTATCAAGATTTTAAGGTCTGATCGAGGAGGTGAATTCACATCTGAAGAGTTCACTAACTATTGTGAGCACCATGGCATTCAAAGACAATATTCAGCCCCTAGAACTCCACAGCAAAATGGAGTTGTGGAACGGAAAAAATCGAACCGTGCAAGAGATGGCTCGCACAATGCTAACTGAGAGCAAGCTAGCTGACAAATACTGGAAGGAGGCAATCCATACGGCTGTATACATTCAGAATCGATGCTTGATCAGGCCACATGAAGACAAAACTCCTTATGAGCTATGGTTTGGGAGAAAAGCAACGGTCAAGCACTTCAGAGTCTTCGGTAGCAAGTGTTACATCAAGCGTCTTGAACAAAATCCGGGCAAATTTGAAGAAAGAGCTGATGAAGGTATATTTCTGGGTTACTCCTCCTCTAGTAAGGCTTACAGATGTCTTAACAAAAGGACCAGAAAAATCATAGAAAGTGCCGATGTTAGAATTGATGAAAACCGTGAATCAAAGAATGTAACTCAAAATGACAGTCCAGTTTATGAGGACTCGAGTGAGATTGATGATGAAGTGGCTGAACCTAATGATTCTCAGAAATCAAAGGATGACTCAGAGGATGCTACACCTAGAAAGAAAAGCACTTGGGTAGAGCAACACCGTAAGGATCAATTCATTGGAGATCCTGAGGCCGGTGTTAAAACAAAACAAAGTGTAGTTTGCAATTACTCACTTGTGTCCACCATTGAACCTAAGACTGTGGCTGAAGCTAGTCTCGATGAAAGTTGGTTGAAAGCTATGCATGAGGAGTTGGAGCAAATTGAGAAGAACTCCACATGGGAACTAGTTTCTAGACCTACCGATAAGAATGTTATTGGTACTAAATGGGTCTTTCGGAATAAGCTGAATGAAGATGGTCAGGTCATACGAAACAAAGCAAGGTTGGTTTGTAAAGGCTATGCTCAAGTTGAAGGCATAGATTTTGAAGAGACCTTTGCACCGGTGGCTCGTCTGGAAGCCATTCGTATGTTTCTTGCATTGGCTGCATACAAAACCTTCAAGGTATTTCAGATGGATGTAAAGTCAGCCTTCTTGAATGGATTACTTGAAGAAGAGGTCTACATTGAGCAACCTGATGGTTTTCTCATTAGCAAAAATTCAGACCTAGTGTGCAAGTTGAAAAAGGCTCCTTATGGGCTGAAACAAGCGCCAAGGGCGTGGTATGCAAGGCTGGAGCTCTATCTCCGCAAGATCGGCTTTGGAAAAGGACTGGTTGATAGCAATCTTTATGTCAAAACAGAGTTGAGCAAACAGCTGGTTGTCATTGTTTATGTCGATAACATAATCTTTGGTGGCAATGATGAGGAAATGTGCAGGAATTTTGCTGAAGAGATGAAGAAAGAATTTGAGATGTCAATGCTTGGAGAACTAAAGTTCTTCCTTGGTTTACAAGTTCAGCAGCTGAAACATGGTATCTTCATATCACAGATGAAATACATCAAGGAAATGCTGAAGCGTTTTAACATGGAAGACAGCAAGCCAGTGAGCACACCAATGACAACGAATACAAAGCTAAGCAAAGATGATAAGGGTTCGTCCATTGATCACACCACTTATCGTTCTATGATAGGAAGCTTGCTTTATTTGACTGCTACAAGACCGGATCTTCTGCAAGCAGTATGTATGGTGGCTCGATTTCAAGCATCACCAACTGAGACATACCTTACAGCAGTAAAAAGGATATTTCGATATCTGAAAGGTACCATGGAGCTTGGCATTTGGTATCCTAAAGGCAAATCCTTCACTCTTGTTGCATACTCTGACGCCGATTGGGTTGGATGTATAGATGATCGCAAGAGTACAAGCGGTGGTGCATTCTATCTCGGTGAAAGGTTGGTGGCATGGCACAGTAAGAAACAAGATTCAGTATCCCTTTCTACAGCGGAAGCGGAATATATTGCAGCGGCAACTTGTTGTACGCAAGTGTTATGGATGCGGCAAATGCTCTCTGATCTAGGAGTTCCGACAACGGATCCTACGCCGATCCTCTGTGACAACACAAGTGCAATTCACATCTCTAAGAATCCTGTTCAGCATTCTAGAACGAAGCATGTTGCAATCCGCTATCACTTTCTCAAGGAAAAGGTTGCAGACGGTGAGGTAAAGTTGGAATATGTTCCAACTACTGAGCAAGTTGCTGATATCTTCACAAAACCTCTGCCAAAGGAAGTCTTCGAGTATCTCCAGAAAAAATTAGGAGTTACTCACTCTCCTAATCCTTAGGAGTTGTGCTTGAAAGGGGGAGCAATGTATTCCTTGAATATCCTATTCGCTCCTTGGTTGGTCCCTTTGGACTTGTTGTCAAAGGGGGAGAAAGCTATGCTAGGAGAAGTTATGCGAAGAAGTTATGCTATGATAGCTTGGGGGAGATTGGTATCAAGAATGTGAATGTGAAGATCCTGATTCTGTTGGTTTTTTAAGACAGGGGGAGTCTATGGTTCTGAAGAAGCTTCATGAAGTTCAACTGGTTCAAAGTGTTCCAAGTGTTGAAGTTCCAAGTGTTGCCAACAATTCCAAAGGGGGAGATTGTTGGAATTTGAGATGCCTTGAGAAGTCTTATGAAGCATTGAAGTGTTTAGTATCTCCAGTATCATTTTGTGTTGGAATTATTGTCAACACAATGTCACAAGTGTGGTGTTGATAGTGTGGTGTTGATAGAGCTTCAAAGAGAAAACAGAGCTGAAACAGTACAGGAAATCAGAATTCCTGAAGCAGTGTGGCCGGTCGACCGGGGACCCCACGCGGTCGACCGGGCAAGAGAAGTCTGCAGAAGACAGTCTCAGTTAGCTCCCAGTTATTTGTTGCCACAGTGTGTCGCCGGTCGACCGAGGACCCCACGCGGTCGACCGAGCACGGGAAACCAGAATTGCGCAGAAATAGAAGTTTTGCACGAAAATACAGGAAACTTATGTATTTCGTTTGGGACTCTTTCTAAACGAATTCTAGCCTAATTTGAACACTCTTTAGGGTTACCATAACCTATATAAAGGCTTGCTAAGTTCGTTTTCAAAAAGAGAGAAGAGAAGAGAGAACAAAAGAGAGGGTTTTGGAGAGAAAAGTGATTGGAGAAGAAGGTGCTGCTGTGTGCTGTTGTGCTGCAAGTTTCTACAGCAAGTTGGACGAAAATATGCTCACGAAGATGGTGATTCGTCCATAGATAAGTGTATCTCTTTTTATGCTTTAAATTTCAATTTGTAAGGGATTAAGAGAGAGAGATTGTAGAGGGGAAGGGCTGTAGAAAAGTTCTCTACTTTAATTCTGTAGAACATCAAGTTGGTGCTTGGTGTTAGGGGTTTGGTGATCCTATCTGTTGGTGCAGATAAATTGTAAAGGGGGTAGGTGCTTCCTAGATAGTTGGTGTTATCTGAAACTTAAGGGTTGGTGCTCTTTGTCGTTGGTGCGACTAAATAGATTCAGACCTGTTCCGGATCGGTGTTCGGACAGTCTTTGAACCGTGGACGTAGCCTTTTGGTGAACCACGTTAAATCTGGTGTCCTTGTGTGATTTGATTTTCTTTTGTTGTTAAATTGGACCTATTTTTAAGGGATCACTGATTCACGCCCCCTCTCAGTGATCGCGATATCTAACAATATGACCTATTGGTCATGAAATATAAAGGGATTTGTGGGTTATATGGAGATCTGTGCATTGTGGGGAGGACTGCTCTCAATAGGTTCCGCGGTTATGATGGGCTCTTGGAAGATCTACCGGCTTTTATTAGCAAAGTGCTCCAATCCCTTTTGTGGAGTATGTTGGACCTTCAGGCAATGTTCGAAATCTGGGAGGCTATGAAGACTACCAACGAGAGGGCCCCTATAGATGATTTTAACACACTGCATAGGCAAATGGACCAGCTGGAGCTCATGACCATGTCCTGTCCACAACGAAGCCGAATCATCTGTTCCAAGGCGTTATAGGCAATATTTTGAAATGCGAAACACCACCCTTTCAGCACTCATCCACCCAGCATACACAGCTTATCAGGAGGATTTCTGGCGGATTCGGGAAATCTGCGATGCTCTTCGAAATCCTCCAGACAACTTTGAGGAAGTGCAAGGACAACTTGAGGCTCATATGAGTGGAATGGAAGCACGGATGGCCCGCTTCCCTGCCTTCAATGGGGTGGTTCATCCCCTCTAAATGGCTCATTAGGAGTCCTTATCCTAGGCTAGGTATTTATTGAGAGGTTGGGTCGCTAGGACCGGCTAGGTTTATAATAGGCCTCATTTTAGGGTTTGGGGGCAAAAGTTGTCACCTCTCTCAATTTATTTTATTTAAGATTAGGCCTGGTTAATCCAATTTATTATTATACTTTATTATTTAATGACTCTTATGGATATTTAATAGAAGTTGAATTAAGTTTTATACTCACCTTTTCCTCTTATGATGTGGTGATGTTTGATTGAATGGTGAGGGTTATAAGTTATGAGATTTGATTTGTGAATTTATGATGATGAGTTATGGTGATGAATTATGATGAATGTTTTATTATGGCGGTCGATTGTGAATTATGAGGTTATGCCTGTACTTTTCAACTCTACCTTTTTTTTTGCGTTTTTTTTTTTTTTTTTAATGTGTGTGCACCCTACTTAGTATATAATGAGGTGGGGTATGAGGGCAAATGCATGGATTTGGATGATGCATGAATAATTGATGCATGATACATATGTGTTTATGAGTCAATGGTATGTTTTCTTGAATTGGATCAACTGACCTGTCTATCTTGTTGGTGCTGCCTTTCCTCAATAAGTTGGAATGGATCATCACTGGGTTGCCGATTACTGTGCTGAGATTTTGCCAAAGCTGAAGGCTGGTCCTCTGTCTCCATTGATGTCTGGACTAATCTCAAGTTTTAGCTTATGGGAACTTTCTGCCTCTCACTAGTGTTATTCATTGTTGTGGTCCAGCTCTTTTTTTTTTTATCTTCATCAAAGACCATCTCTCCATTTTTTTTTGTTTTTTTTTTCATTTTTTTATGAAGGAAACAGAGCCACATTTCAGGTGGGTCCCTCTCAAACGACGTGATGGGGCTGGGCCTATCTGCACCCAGCTTGGGCGTTTTAGGTCACAAGTGTTGGGGTGTTTTCCCCCCCTCTTTTTTTCATTCCTTCTTTCCCTCCCTCTTTCGTTTCATTCTTGTTGCTTCAGGCGAGCCAGGGGAAAGTGGAGAGCAGATCATTGGAAAGGTGGGGAAGAGGAAGGGAGGAAAGGGCCAGGTATTTGGATTTCAATCTCATTCTCTTTCTTCCATTGTTTTCTCTCTCTTTTCTTTTCTTTTTTTTTTTTTTTGTTTTTGAATCCCATCGCTGCCATGGTTTCAGGTAAGGACCGAGCAGCAGAGAGAGTGGAGGAAGCTTTGCCTTGGTCCAGGTATGTGGGTCCTGCCCTTTCTTCTTCTTCCATTCCTTCTCTTCTTTCTGTTTCTCTCTTCTTCTTCTTCTTCTTGTTTTTTTTTTTTTTGAACCCTGCTGCTGCCATTTCAGGTTGAGGCCGAATAAGGTGAGGAGAAAAGGGAGGAGAGAGAGCCAGCTATGTGGGCTTCCTTCCCATTCTTTTTTTTTCATTGTTTTCTCTCTCTGTTTTTCTCTTTTTCATTTTTTTTTTGAATCTCATTGCTGCTGCCATTTCAGGTTGAGGCCGAGCAAGGTGAGGAGAAGAGGGAGAGAGAGAGAGGCAGCCAGGTACATGGGTTTCATTCCCATTGTGACGCCCCGGAGTCCCACATTGACTATAGAGAGGAAAGTGATTGGGATTATATGTAGAGCTTACACCCTTACTTAGCATGAGGCCTTTTGATGAGTTGAGGCCCATCAGAAACAAAACCGTGAGGCCAGTGGGCCAAAGCGGACAATATCATGCATGTGTATAGGGTGGGGCGTTACAAATGGTATCAGAGCCCAGCACGATCTTCGGATATTAAAAATGGACAGAAACAATAGGACATGGTGAGGATTACGATTTTCGTTAGACAGACTTTAAAGTGCTAACTGTAAAGTCTAAAGAATTGTTTGTTAGCTTGTTTTATAGGATCTAAACCATCTTTATTTTATTGCAGGTAATGGCACAACGTAATACAAGATCTCAGGACAAAGAACCTGGGAGTGGATCGAACAACTCAGACGAACGTTTTAATCAGCCGTTGCAAGCTTTTATGCAATCACAGGCCACTCAAAATGAGCAACAGAAAGCAGCTGAGGTAGAACGAGCTGCAGAGAAGCAACAAGAAAGAGAAGAGAGAGCTGCTGAGCGGGCACAAGCAGATCATGATAGGGCAGCATTCCAGGCTCAGATCATAGCATTGACTGACAGAGCAGCTCAGCCAGTACAAGTGGTCATGCCTCCAAAGGAAGTAGATCCAAATGACTTGTACGAGAAATTTAGGAAGAGGGTTCCTCCTGAGTTTCATGGGTCGGAAGATCCCATGGCAGCAGATGATTTCATAGAGCAGCTAGAGCAGATCTTTGCAGTTTTCTGCTGTACTCAGAGACAACGAGTGAATTTGGCAGCTTACATGCTCAGAGGGATAGCTCTCCAATGGTGGAATTCGGTGAAGATGGTAGTGCAAGCAGATGCAGTTGCTGAAGAGATTGCATGGGAAACTTTTACCAAGGAATTCATGGATAAGTTCATCCCTAAGTATGTTAAGGACCATTGGAAGAGAGATTTCCAAAACTTGGTGTAAGGTGACATGTCAGTGCAGCCCTAAGGGGGGTGGAATGTGTCGCCCCGGAGTCCCACATCGACTATAGAGAGGAAAGTGATTGGGATTATATGTAGAGCCTACACCCTTACCTTGCAAGAGGCCTTTTGATGGGTTGAGGCCCATCAGAAAGAAAACCGTGAGGCCAGTGGGCCAAAGCGGACAATATCATGCATGTGTATAGGGTGGGGCGTTACAAATGGTATCGGAGCCGACTCTCGACTAGTTCGAGTGTGGGTCCCCTGCCGTGGTCTGGTGCAAGTGGGCGGGCTTCCATGTGGGCGGGCCAAGAGGGCTGGCAGGCTACTGCACAGATTGAATGTATTTTAGTTATTTAAGTGGTTAGGATTAAGTGGGGCACGCGTTAGATTAGATGTGTGGATTGGTGAGTTGGGTTGATGGATAGATGACCTGACCCGTAGTTTTGACCCAATAACTTAAGCCCATTAACCTAATCCTTATTTTAAACGCTCGTCCTTATCTCTTCCCACTTATCTCTGCAACTCCTCCCGGTTCTTCTTCCTCTTTCAACTTCCCAAGCCTCTGCAACTTTAGGATCCAGCCATTAGAATCAAGATCAGAGGATACTATCATTCCTGGTTCAACTTTCTAATCTCAGGTAATCATCTCCTCAAGCCATTAGAGAAGTAAATCTATACTCTTGGGTTATCTTCTTCTTCTTTCCAATGTTAGGTTTTAGGTAGGGTTATAATAGATCTGCTCATCTGGGCATTTCTTTCCCATCTCTTATGTCAGATTGGCGCTAGGATTGTGATCAAGCGCCCCGGTTATCTCGGGTTGGGTATTGGTTAGGATCTGTTGCTTTTTCTTCAACCCCGGTGAAAGGCAAGTACTTAACCATAATTTGTAAATTTAATGCTTGTGTTTCTCGTTGATTCTAGTGCTAGATGCATGTAGAAACCCATTTTTATGCCCTAAGGTTTGATTTATTCTACTTTCTTTTATTTAATCTTGATGTGGGGCCCATGGGGAGATCTGATCAGATCTGGTCCGATCAAAGGGCCGGACATGCCTGGGCGACTTATGCTTGTGAGGTTGATCACTGGTTATTGATCAGTGGGGTCCACTATCTTAGCATCTTATTACATTAGGCGTGAGGCTATGTTGGAAAAAAAGGGTTCTGTGTAGTTTTCAGCGTGTACATGAATTGGAAGAAAACGAAGGGATCTGTGTTGGGGACGGTGACCTGATGACCTGGTAACATGACCCTAACATTGAATAGAAATAAAGAATGGAAAATAATTATGAATGGACACGTTTTGGATGGGAGCATTTGACCTGGGCATGTTTTTGAATCCACATGCTACTTTTGGAATATTTATTTTCAACCATTAGTTTTTAAGAATTAGAAAAGAGGGCCCTGGTTGTTTTATAAAGCCAATTAGACCCTTGGGCCTATTTCATAAAGACTTGAATTTGTAAAATATTACGAATGGAATCCTTAGGTTTTCTAAAATTATACATTATGGTTATTATTTGCAAATTAATATTTAAATGATATCTTTTGTTTTTAATGTGATAAATTTATATTTTTGGGAACTAATAATTGAATCATTGGACTGAGTAAATACCGTTCGGGCAAACGGTATATTACTAACGTGGGGTTTAGTGCTTCATATAACCTCGGGGAAATCCTAGTGGATTTAGGCTGAACCCATCTTTATTGGAAAACCCTTAATTGGGTATGTGCACCATTGATTGAGAAATGATGTGTTGACCTTTTATCTATTTAGAGATTCCTATGGTTATTAGGTATGAGACCTTATGTTTGACTTTAGGATTGGCTTGTGATTATTCTTTGACCTTCGGGTTTGCATATATGATTGAGATTGATGTTGGTCTATTAGCTGCATACCCTATATTGATTGGATATGGACCGTGATGTGGCTTGGCAATCGATTGAGAAATTGTAGAGGTTTATTCGAATGATATCGATATTGATTGTGGATTGTTGTGCAGCTAGCCCTTCACTTTGACTTAGGTTTCTATGTCAGAGCATTACAGATCACTAGGTTTATTCTATTATGATATGTATATATATATGTACATCGATTGGGTCATAATTGGACGACTGCAGTTGTAATTGGACGGCTGATCATCGATGTGAACGGACACTGTAATATCCGCATTGATTGTTTGACTGGTATTCCGGATTATCGATCGGTTTATGACTGCCGACGTGATTTAGATAGTTAGGGTTGACCACCCAAAGCAGTGGCATTGCTTCTGTGTGATTATTGTATTGCTCTATTGTGTAGATTAGATTTAGGTTATACGTTCTTTTCATCGTTGTCATATTGTTATTCTCTTATGATTATTACATGTCATTACTCATATTAATCTTGTGTTTTATTTATAAATTATGCTTTCGTACTTGCTGTTTACTTTGTTTATTGGTGCATAGGTACCGATCCATACCCTATCGAGGAGACGGAGGAGGATCAAACGTTTTAAGTGTTTGAGCCAACTGACGAACCCGAGTGGAATGCCGGAGACGGTTTTGGAGCCGTCTGAGCCTGCATGAGAGTGAACGTCATCTTAGCAATTCTCTAGATGAACCTTCTTTAATGATAAACCTTTCCTTAGTAATTATTTTATTCATTCTGCAACTTTAACTATTAATGTTTATTTGATTTTCGTGTTGGATCTTATTTATGGTCATTGAATACTCTTTCTTTTTTTTTTGTTTCTTTCTTTTTCTTTTCTTTTTTTTTCACGTGTTTTCCCCTTTTTTTTTCACACGTTTTTTTTTTCTTTCTTTTTTTTTTCATGTTTTTGTTTTTTTTTTTGTTTGTGGGCCGTACGGCCACGTGGCCTGTGGGCCATCTCCCTTTTTTTTTTGTTTTATTTCCCTCCTTTTTTTTGTTGAGAAAGTTTCTTTTCTTTTCTTTTCCCTCTTTTTTTTTTGAGAAAGTTTCTTTCTTTTTTTTCTTCTTTTTTTTTTTTTTTTTTTTTTTTTTGCTCATCATGATAATGCCCCTCTTTTTTGGCAAACCTAGATGTTCATGCATGCATTCAATTGTAAATTAAATTTGTAGCATGATGTGATAGCATACCTGAAAGTTTTCGCAATTTTGGGAATTTGGAGCTCGCAGTGATGTTGAGCCCTTCCTGATTTTGCGGAGACTTTGAGGTTTCGAAAGTTTGGAGTTTCGGAGCTCGCAGCGATGTTGAGCCCATCTTCAAGCTTTCTATTTCTTTCGGGATAGTTCCTTTTCTTCGGAATTGCCCCGTCATCATGTCAAAATTTCGCCAGATTTTTTTTTTAGCGAGATTCTGTCATTTTGATGTTTGATCTTTTTCTTTTCCATCCTTTTCAGGTGGTTCCTCTTGAGCGAACAAGGGTAAAGAGCCTGCTACAAGCGTACCATGTCGATCTTCTAGATCTTCTAATCCGGCCGTTCAACAGGCTTTTGAGAAGGTCCAGTATGTTGAGAGAAATCTGGAAGAGTGCGACTCCCTCAACAGAGATGAGATGAGGCAGCGACTGATCGCTCTCAAGGGAGAGGAATTCTATAAGATCATGGTAAGCAGTCGTCCATGGGGTGATGGAAGATCAGAGCGTTTTTGCCCAAGCCTACCTTCTTCTTTGGTGATGCAGTCCCTGATGACATGACATACCAGAGGAGATGTTTTCAGTTTTCTTTCACAGCAGATGGTGAGAAGAAGACTGTTGCTACCCGGTCGACGTTTGATCGCACCGTCTCGATTCTGAGCCTTGCCCCCACGTGCCCTAAGAGGGAAGATCCTCCAAGCTGGGTAAGAAGGACAAATGTAATCAAGACAGGGGTTTTTGTTGGCGGTTCTCCTGGATATACGGAGAGGTCGCCTGTTGACATGGACCTGTTGATGCCATCCAGCGGCTACCAGGGCTCTGATTATCCGTCGGTCGATTTGAGACCGGTGGGCCTTGGTATTTTCAGCGGTGACGGCAGCAATTGGATCAAGCCTTTTCGACTTCGAGGCCGTTTCAATGCTGACTCCGAGTGGAAGTCGTGGACTGATCGCGTCCTGCTGATTGGTGGCACCGTTTTGAAGGAAGCCGGGATTTTTGATGCGGTCCGCGCCTTTAGGGAGACCGTGATCTTTTCCGACGAGGCCTTCATGGCTATGCTGGAGTCATTCCTCCCACAAACCAATACCTTCGTTGTGACGAATGGCGAGATTGGTTTTTCTTTGAAGGAGCTGAGCGCCATTACTGGATTGCCCATCCTCGGCAAAACTCTATGAGGAGTTTATGCCGATTGACAGCGTCCTCGAGGGGCAGTCTGAGGAGTTCAGGCTTCTATACTTTCAGCTCGTCGCCTTCTATGATTTTTTGAAGGAGAAGGGGGGTTTGAAAGTTAGATCCAGCAGTTGGAAGAGTTTTAGCTCTTCATCCCCAACTTTTCTGATAGCAGGGAGTCTTCTGATAGCGTGACCCAGGAAGCCGGAGTTCAGGATCCAAGTTCAAAGAAGATCTTGGCCATGCAAGAAGAGTTGAAAGATTTCTGTGCAAGTACAAACGCCATATGTCCTGACATTGCACTGCGGAGAGATCTCGCTGTTTACCTCACTTATTGGCTTGGTGAGGCTGTTTTTGCTGGAGGAGATGGAACGTACATCAGGCCGCATTGTATTTTTTCGGCTTGCCAGATGGCGTTTAGAGAGCAGCTTGCTTTGGTGCCAGCTCTTTACTCCTACCTGTGTACCGAACTGCAGGCTGCTGCTTTTTTGGTTCGGCTTGGGCTTCCCATGAATAGGGTATTTTCAGCCCATATCTTTTATTCGTGGTATGTATACCACTGTCCTGGCTTCCATCGGCTGGGTGCTGCACAGGATGATGATCCTCTGATGATTCGACTGGCTAAGGGCAAAGCCGTGTCCGAATCACTTTTGTTTGCCCGCATGAGGATCCGACGGTTCAGGGACGTCGAGATGGGGCAGTCTTCAATGAAGCTTTCTCCGGAGTTGCGGAAGAAGGCTTTTGATTTTGGTGCCTCCCGAGACTCTACCAGGGCGGGGTCGGGAAGGCATTATTCCTTGACAAATGCAGAGAGAGAGTGGCTTTTCAGCATACGTGTCAGCACGATGGTGTACCGTAGACATCTTTTCGTCGACATCCAGCCGTATGTACCCTCTCGCTTTGCTTTGCAGCTGGGCTTTTCTCAAGGCATTGTTGGAGCGCCTTCAAGCATGGTGAAGCGCTTTGGAGGCTTACAGGACGGGAGAAATGCATGGGCTTTCTATAGTGCTGAAGACATTACAGCCATGATTTCTTATCCTGTGTTACTGACTTCCCGGACTGCCGGCTTTGCGAAGTGGTTCGCGGAGAGCTTTTCGGCATATCGGGGGCTTTCCAAGAAGGAGCTTGATGTGAAGCTGGCATCTGGAAAGGGCCTTGGAAAGTCGGATGGCGTCCGGCGAGAGGAAAGTTTGGGCCTTCCTTTCTGGAGAGAAGCACAAGATAGGCTTTCTCGGTGACCAGGGCGTCATTGGTTCTGAAGCTGTTCGAGAAATACCTGATGAGGCTTTAGAGCAGCTAGAACAGGAGGAAGCCGAACTTGGCGCTTGGATGCAAGCGGCACAGAGGCAAGCTTCCGTGGAGTCTACTAGCAAGAGTAGACCATCCAGTGAGGAGTCAAGTGGGAAACCTGACTCTGACAGTGGGGCAGGTTCCTCTAAGAAGCGAGCCCTCCGGGGTAAGAGGGGGAGGAGTCATTATCGCAGCAAGGGGCAGCATGAGGACTCTCCTGACTTGGAAGTTCCTCTTACTATCAATGAGGATGTGCCAGTGGATGCTGACGAGCCTCCAGAGAAGAGAAGTCGAGAAGAAGAGACCGTCGGTGAAGGTATGATTCTTCCTCTTTCTCTTTCCATTTCTTTTCATGGGATTTTTTTTTCCATGTTCTGATTTGCTTCTTGTTTCTGCTTTTCTTTTTTTTTTAGCAGAGGAAGACTTGGTGAAGCCTGAGGTCCCAACCGATGAGGTGGTGATGGATCCTGTTGAGGCACCTGAAGAAGAACCGAGGGACTCTGGAGTAAATCCAGAATCTCCAATTGGTACGACTTCTTTTTCTCTTTTTTTTTTTGGAGTTTGTGACTTGGTTTGCTAACATTTTTTTTTTGTCAGCTGACTTGCCACAGGGTTCTGATGACTTTGAACCATCGATGGACGCAAATGTTGATGATGCTTCCGATGAGTTCATGGAGGAGGAAAGTGTTCCGCCAGTCGTCGAAGAAGGTATTTTGTAGTTATAACCCTGATAATGATTTTCAAACAAGATTATATTCATACCTTTTTGTGTTTCTTTTGGCAGGTTTTGAAGTGACAGAGGAGGGTCCGTCGCTTCCAGAGCAAGGGATGCCAGAGGTTAATCTAGAGGTAGAGACTCCTGGGACCAGCTTTGACAATGTTGAGGAGATTCCTCGCGCTGAGATTCCTTCCCGAGCAGGAGCAGCTTCAACTGGAAAGAGTTCTTTTGTTACTCTTTCAACAGATGATGACATGAGCAGCCGACCAACGGAGTTGGGCGAATCTTCAAGCTGGGCCATCTCTTCTTTTGCGAAGAAGGTGGTGGTGCGAGTTCTGAGCTCTTGGATTGAGACCCTCTTTTCTGGGCACTTGGAAGCCGGATTTAGCATGATCCAGCATGTGCGTGAGATTCTCGGTGATGCTGAAGAGGCTGGTCTGGATGTCACAGATGCCAGGGCGATCGTTAATAGGATCATTGAGCTGGGTGACAAGTGGTTTGAGACCATGGGTTTTCCTGACGATCAGTTCTTCAAGGAGATGTTCTTGGACCCTGCGGATAAGGCTCAATCTAACCTGGATGAGGCTACAGAAAGCAAGAAGCAGGCAGTCCGAGAGAGGAACTTAGAAGAGATAACACATGACCTTAACATCCTTGATAGGGAGGTCGATGAGGCCAGGAAACGTCTTGAGCATCTGCAGGCACAAGTCGCTGCCAAGTGGACTGAAATAACAGAGGCTCGTGAAAGGGAGACTGCTCTGATTCACCGAGTTGCGGATGCCAATCGAGTTCTCAAAAGGAAGTCTGATGAGAACAAACAATGGAAAACCGCTCGAGGGAAGCTTCCCAGTGCGAAAGAAGGGTTACAGCCCACCCCAGCATCTCATGGCAGGTTCTTGAAGAAGCGTGCCTTGGAATCCTTGACGGATGAGGCCAAAAGCTTGCTTAAGGAGCTGAACTCTTGGCTGGAGACCATTTTTGATTGAGCTCCTGTATATTTTTTTATAACAGAAACTATCCCTTCTCTTTTTTTTTTGGTACCATTTGTATTTTTTGGTACTTTTTTTTTTGTGGTGCTTGTGAACACTTTTTTTTTTTTTTGTTATCCCTACGCTCACTTGAATCTTTTTGTGATAAAAGTAATTGCTAAATGGGATTTGATCAAAAGGTTGTCATTTTGTGAAAATCTTTTGTCAAGTGATTGTTTTGGCATGAAAGCCAGGTTTTTGTTTGTGGCATGGAAGCCAATTTTGGCATGAGAGCCAGCTTTTCTTGTGGCATTGATAGCCGAGTTTTTTTTTTTTTGTGTGTGGCATCTATAGCCAGTTTTGGTGGCATTGATAGCCAGTTTGTTTTGTTAGCATTGATAGCCGGTTTGTTTTGTGGCATCTATAGCCGGTTTTGTTTTGGTGGCATTGATAGCCGTTTTTTTTTTGTGGCATTGATAGCCATTTTTTTTTTTGAAATCCAAGTTTTTTGTTTGTGGCATTGATAGCCGGTTTTGTTTTGGTGGCATTGATAGCCGGTTTGTGGCATTTATAGCCTGTTTTGATGGCATTTATAGCCGGTTTGTGGCATTTATAGCCTGTTTTGATGGCATTTATAGCCGGTTTGGTTTTCAAAAAATGCAAGTATCGACTAAAAGTCGCCTCCCTGCTGAATGTTCTTGCAAGTATCGATGGAATGTCGCATCCTTGCTCATTCGGTTGCGAGTATCGATGGAATGTCGCATCCTCGCGGATTTGGGTGCAAGTATCGATGGAATGTCGCATCCTTGCTTTTCAAAAATTTTGGTTTTGCGGGACTACTTGA